>JBBBDQ010001406.1:2277500-2550000 GCA_037127315.1 Ascarosepion bandense | reverse complement strand
TTTACTTTTATAAAGAGTGCTCGATACAAATGCAGAGCGTTATATTGTAATGGTTGTTACAATGGTTTATAAATTCATAGTATCACTACACAAAAATCTTCGCGTTTCGAAGCTAGTCATGTGTCTAGGCTGCTTCATTCTTCAGGTGATATGAAAATTATCTAGTTGAAATGACCGTTTATTTTTGTTGGATTTGTTTTTTTTAAGTGGTAGTGGGGTTGGGCTGTAATTTGAATTCTGTTGGTAGTGGGGTTGGGCTGTAATTTGAATTCTGTTGGTAGTGGGGTTGGGTTGTAATTTGAATTCTGTTGGTAGTGGGGTTGGGCTGTGATTTGAATTCTGTTGGTAGTGGGGTTGGGCTGTAATTTGAATGCTGTTGACCATTTTAACGTCTTAGGGTTAAGTGTTTATATATATTAATCTTTCACATCAAGCAAGGCAGTTTTACTGCCTCTGGTGTACAGGGGATTACATAGGGGAAAGGGAGTAGAAAGAGGGGCAGGTTATAGGGGGTGTCAGAAAGAGGATAATAGAAGGATGAGAATACTGGTGTGATGGGGTGGAGTGGATGGATAAAAGAGCCTGAGAGAAAGGATTCAGTGAGATAAAAGGAGTTTAAATGTAAGGTCAATAGTCACTATTGACCTTACATTTAAACTCCTGGAGATTGTAGCTGTTGGGGAAGCAAGTATATGGAAGGAAATTCCACAGGTGGGAAGTGCGAGAAAAGAAGCTATTAGAGTAGAAATTGCAGTTACATTTTATTGGTTTCACTGTAAAAGTGTGGGACCTAGTTGCTAGTCTAGTAGCTTGAATGAATTCATAACTAGGAGGACACTAGTGAGGTAAGTTCATTGAAGCAGAGGCCGTGAATGTATTTGTAGAAGAGACACAAGGAAGCCACATCAAACCGGTGAGAGAGCGACTGCAGCCGATCTGTTAATCGGGATCGATCACAGTACAAATTCTCACTTGGATTTGGTCATGAACCTTGAAGTGAATATCAGGGGCAACCGACCAGCAGGGTCATCCGTGTGGGGAAGATAACGGTTATCTCGAGACGATCAGGTTAAGACGTTGTTACCGGTGAAGCATCCTTTTGGGAGTCGGTTGAACAATGTAAAAGTTAAGAGGCACAGATTTTGCTGGTATGAGGAGAAGATAAATCTTATCCCTAGACTTGAACAGGTTAATTTTGTAGTGATCGGGAAAGCATCATCTTGGGAGTAGATCAGTGTCAATAAGCGGGTTGAGTAGAAATTATTTCTCTCTAATGAGATACGAAGGGAATGAAGGTGGTACCTTCGGAAGTGTGTTGCATAGGGGTCTCAACCGTAAAGGTTAGTACTAATTAAATGTAGTTCACTAGAGCATACTCCATGGAAATAGCGATAGAGCAGCAAGAGAGTGGCGATATTTCGTATTTGATAACGGGGTTGTATGGTGAAAAACAATTTATCATCTACTAGAACTCAGAGACAGAGTTTGACTCTATCAGGGACGGGAATCTGATATTTATTCTTGCAGTCAGTTAAGTGACATACGTGATATACGCTTTGGGCGATCATGTCTCGAAACAGACATAACTGACTGGGCAGAAGATTATCCCGCAGTAGGTTGTCATTGATTTCTGCGGTAGACTGGTTGCCAGCCAAGACTACAGAACCCAACCTGTTGTGTTATTTAACTCATAGCTAGATGGAGAAGAGATAGATTATATTATTACGGAGTAATTAATGGGGGATCAGTTTATTACTTCATACCAATAAAAAATGGTACCCTACTTTATACCCAGTAGAAACCTTAATTTTTTTTCAACTATTATATTCAGTCAGTCAGTTAAGTGCCTTATGTGATACACATTTGGGCTATCATATCTCGAAAGAGACATGACTGACTGACTTATCCCGCAGTAGGTTGCCATTGCTTTCTTCGGTAGACTGGTTGCCAGCCAAGGATATAGAACCCAATCTGTCCTATTATGTAACCCATAACTGAAGGGAACAGACGGATTAATACCTTTCCCAAGGGTCTTTGTGCGTAAGTGAATGCAATGACTTCGACTGGAATTCGAACTCGGCTCCCCGATTTCGCATTTCGAGCCGATATCCACTGCACCACAACGCACATCATCCTTCGTGCAACCAGCTCAAAACTTTTCAGGTAGGACCTCCCTTTGCCGTGTTCACGTTGGCGATCCCCTCCTATTCTCTACTCAAAGAGCGTATTCAGCTAAACTGTTGCTATCTGGTTCATGTTTCTAAGAGAATGCTTTCCTCGCAACTACTATATTGGTCTCTTTAAGTCCAGGGGTTACCGATAACGTTCCTTCTCATCTTCATATTGCTTTATTATATAAATCTTTCTCAGACAATCTCGCTCAGCAACGTTCTTTTTTCGTTGGATCCCTGGCCTTGTATTGGGTGAAGTAGCAGTAAATTAAAAAATATTTATTCTAGACACCAACAGTTTCTAAGTAGTAATTTTATCCATGATTGATTTCATATATAGCAACGTAGGAATATTGTATAAAATATTGCACTGAAAGATTTTCAATAAAAGAAAATCAGGCTTACTGAAGTGGCTATATTTCATGCACACACACTGTTGGGTCTGTAGTCAAATTGCCATGAGTATTCTCTCTCAAATCCGTGGCAGACGATAACAGATATTAGTTGTTTTTTTTGGTATTTTTCTTTTTTTACCCTGGCAATCTTGTCTATTGAGAAGTAGTCTTCGAATGGGCGCTGCTTAAATAAGAAAACTATATTCTAATATCAAAATTATTGTTACGAATAAGAAAAATAACCAAATATATTTATATTCGATTCAATTGGGAGACAGAAAGAATATAACTTAATGTTGAAATATTATACATCTACTGAACCAGGAAGGTATATACAAATTATTCAAACAATCTCACCATCGTCCCCGCCTCTCTCTCTCTCTCTCTCTCTCTTCCTATATATATATATATATATATATATATAACGTAGTAAACATGGTATACTATCCAGGTAAATTCCGATAGAGACGAACTCAAAAGAAGTCAATGTTAAATTCATTTATTTGATTTAACAGAGTAATATAATATAGAAAAGATTTTTTGATTTATTACGATTTCAATGGGTAATACATATTTCACCGCATAATGATGTTATAATTGCGGCTCGTCAGACCCCAATATATATATATATTGGGGTCTGACGAGCCGCAATTATAACATCCCTATATATATATATATATATATATATATATTGGGGTCTGACGAGCCGCAATTATAACATCATTATGCGGTGAAATATGTGATATATACATTACAATGATATTACATTTCATTTATATATATGTGATATATACATTTCAATGGGTAATACATGTAATGTATTACCCATTGAAATCGTAATAAATCAAAAAATCTTTTCTATATTATATTACTCCGTTAAATTAAATAAATGGATTGAATATATATAAATCGATACCGACTTGTGAGCTGCAGTCGCTCTCTCACCGGCGTGATGTGGCATTCTTGTGCCTCTTCTACAAATACTTTCACTGCTTCTGCTTCAATGAACTTAGCTCACTGGTGCCCCCTAGTTATGAATTTACACGAGCTACTAGATCAGCAAATAGGTCCCACATTTTACAGTGAAATGGATAAAATGTAACCGCATTTTCTACTCTAACAGCTTCTTTTCCCTTCTGTTGCCCCTATGTAACCCTCTGCGCAATAGTTGCACTAAAATGCCTTGTGGGGTTGAAATGATTAAAAAAAAAAATTCTACTCCATCTACTTCTTTTTTCGCACTTCCCGCCTGTGGAAACCGCTTTGTGGCTTTCCAGACGGCTTCAACCTCCATGAATTTAAATGCAATGTCAATACCCATCTCTTAGCCACTTGATTCTAGTCACTTCTATATCATCCAGTATATCTTTTCTTTTCTCTCTACCTTCGAAACTCTCTTCACACCTGTGTTCCCATTCTTCTCTTGCCCTTTCTCTGACCACCTCTGTAACTGGCTCGTCTTTCTCTTTACTTTCCTCCTGACTAAACTTTTACTCTCTTATGCAGCCCCCTGCATATCAGTGGCGGTACACCTTACTTGAAGTGAAATGATTAATATATATATAACACACGGCCGAAAGTAGGGGATACCCAGTGAGGATCGAACTCACTTATAATGATTCTAGCGATTAACGAAATAGGTTTTAAACAACGGGTGATTTGTTGAAATATTATTTTTGATCGATACTCGTATATAAGTAGATATTCTGTTTATTAACAAATTATATATATATATTTATTTTTATCGGCCGGATTATTTAAGATAAATTTTTGTTACGAAAATGTCTGTCATTCGGCAGGATTCGAACCTGCATCTCCTACCCATATTAGGGCCGCCAAATCAATTGGTGGCTTAACCTATATGGATAGAGGTCGCAGCTTCGAATCCTGCCGAATGACACACATTTTTGTAACAAACATTTATCGTAAATAATCTGGCCGATAGAAATAAATATGTAATACTGTTTGATTATAAACAGAATATCTACTTAAATACGAGTATCGATGAAAAATAATGTTCAAACTAATAATTTTATTTATATATATATATATATATATATATATATATATATATATATATATATATATATATATATATATATATATATATATATATATATGAAATTATTAGTTATATGCATTCACACACATACAGGGTGCGATGGTTAAATTGTCCACATTTTATATTTTAATTTCTCACATGCGCGTAGTTTGTTTTTGAATTTGTCGATTGTACAGTATAGTGGGGTCAGTTGCTTACCGTCTGTAAGAAAAAGAGCACTATGTAGAAATTCACTCAGCCAGAAATAGAAAAACGGCATGCTGTACCGGTGGGAATTTGTGCCAGAAACACCAATACCAACATTTTGTAGTTTTTGAGTGTCAAACTGAGTTCAGTGTATTTGGAAAGAGTTCGATGAGTCTAATGGTGACTACGATGGTATCTGCTCGTCCAGATAAACAAGTAGTGCCGAATTTGTTGCCGGGTTTCTCAGACTCGAGACGAAAGCTTACATCAACTAATTTAAGGAGAAGGTATGGCCTTAATCAAAAGGGTAGATGCTAGAAGGTTTATTTTTAACATTTTTGTAGAAAATCAGCATTACATTCGTGAAACCTGAGGTTTTATGTGATGAATATTCAAATCAACATTTAGATTCATAGCTTTTACCAATTTTTGATCCCTAAAATTTTTGTTGGTAAGACAATAATGCGTGTGAAAATACTCACAATATTAAGTATAGTTGGAGCTGTCGCGGACATGTTTTGTCGAGATGTACAAACTCTACACTTCGTTCAACTTCGCATACAACTCAATGAAATTTGAGGAAGTTGATATATATATAAATAATACTAGCAGTATAGCCCGGCGTTGCTCGGTTGTAATGAAAGTTTTAAAACTAATCCATAGTTCTGGAGCTCACACTCTTTGGACGTTGGCACGAAAGACTAAAAAACAATAGTTGTTTCCAGTTAAAGCGAAACCGTAGACTGAAAGAAAAATGAATGGATGTAAGTCAAAATTTGATTTCCTGGTATCGATATCAAATAATTGTTTTTGGTCGTAAACTGAATTTTGAAAGCTAAATAAGTCCTCTGAGTAAATGGTATCATGGCTGAGACTAAGAAATAGAATTATACCAACTTAGAGCTAAACCCGAAGCAAAAACTAAAATAAAAGGGCTGAAAAGATATACAGGCAGATAAACAGACACACAAATTAAGATCTTGCCTTATATATATATATATATATATATATATATATATATATATATATATATATATATTCGATTTTCTGCACTATTGTAAGAACTGCAACCATGAAACTTTTGAATATCGTTTCTTATGTATTTGTCTATGAGTGTATCAAATTTGATTAAAATCGGACCACTTCTTCTACAACCCGATTTATTTGATTATTGATTTTCGATATTTACCTCGACACAAAACCTAGCTAAGAACACTCGCAGGCGCTTATAGTACAACTCTGTAAATTTTCAAGAAAATCGGTTTCGCCGTTTCGGAATCAATAGGTAACGGACACACACACACACACACAAACACACACACACACACACACACACAAACACACACAGTGACAAAGTTGCATTTATAAATAAGTTTAGATTTAGATATTGATATTATACTCATTTTTTCAAGAAAATACAAATAATTTTTCAAAAATTAAGATAATGTAATTTTCTAGAATTTGTATATTCTATCAAAACAGAACTATCCTGAAAATTATAGAACGTATATGATACAAATCCTATATCATTTAAGTAAAACCCACAAAGTACAATTGCACACCAGCAAACGTTGATCAATACGACTAAAACATTTTGGAAAAACCCAGACCAAGGCAAATTTTACAAGTCAGTGTGAAAAGTAAAATTCTGGATCCTGATTGGTTAGGAAATAGAAAATTGATATATGACATCAATCATCATTATTTTTTCACATCTAAAACAAGAAGATCCCTGCTGGAGCCGGTTACATGATAAACTTCACAACTTAAACCACATTCGGTGACCGGTCAAATAGAGCCCAACATAGGAGCGGTTAGACACTCTAAGTACAATTTCTTTATTTGTTTCACCTTCTTTTATCGCCCTATCGCCAATCTACCGAAAAAGAGAAAGGAAAATTAGACTTTACATTCTACTATCGACCATGAGCTCTTAATTCATGTGGATATTTTAAATACTTACATTTCTCTTTAAACAATTTTAAATAGAAAACTACAAGCGTTTTTTCTATGAACATTTTTCTTCTCACAAATATGTTATAGCGTTCAGTTAACAAAATTTCATGTACATTTTTTTTTCCTTACACTCTTGTCATTCGGTTAATAAATCTTTACTTTATTATAAACACGAAATATTTTTATCCTTCTACATTGCAACATTCAACCTTCTGATATTTGAAATTTTGGGGACATTGGTCGTGTCTGACACAAGGCCCATTTACCAAGCAATAACGAGGCCCCTACAAACGTTCCTATTTTGGTAAGAGGGCAAAATCAGAAAATCAATAGGGGATGAATATCTACTTATTTTCCCAACTGGATGTATAAATTCAAATCTAATATATATATATAGGTATTAGATACCACGTGTAATATCAAATCAAATATCAAATCTAATTTATAATATATATATATATATATATATATATATATATATATATATATATATATATATGTATTTTAATTCAGATACTTCAATCCAAGGGAAAAAAGCAGGAAGGTAAATTCCAAAAAACCCGATCCTAATTAATATTAAAAATTTATTTTAATATGAAAAAAATGATACAGGAAGAGAGCTCCATGTAATAAAATATTACAGAGCAAATATATATTAAAAAAGGATTAATTCAAAGATGTTGAATAGCCATTATTTTTTCTGTTGCTAAGGTGATGTGTCGTCCCCCGTGGGAGTTTCTGAAAGGTTTTTTTCTGTTGCTGAGGTGATGTGTCGTCCCCCATGGGGATCTTCATATCGAAATGGCCATTCAACATCTTTGAATTAATCCTTTTTTAATATATATATATGTATATATATTATACCATATATATATACGTGTAATATCACGTAATATATATACATATATACCTAAATATATATATATATATTTGCTCTGTAATGTTTTATTACATGGAGCTCTCTTCCTGTATCATTTTTTAATATTAAAATTTTTTTAATATTAATTAGGATCGGGTTTTTGGAATTTACCTTCCTGCTTTTTTCCCTTGGATTAAAGTATCTGAATTAATATATATATATATATATATATATATATATATATATATATATATATATATATACGTAAATAAATATATATACGTATAATATATATTACTCATATACGTAAATATATATATATATATATTTGGTACGATATATACGTATATATAGTTATGTATTCCTTCGGGCATACAGTTAAATGCCATACGTGATAATTGTTTGTAGACAGATATTCATTTTATTCATACTGTTTTCAGACACGAATATTAGCTTAGTCTGGCAGAAGGCCCATATTTTGAGCACTTTGTGATGCACAATATTACTACAGCAAAAATGGCTTGCGGCTCGAGTTTAGTAACAAGGAAGATATGTTTTAAAACCCACATTTTGAACGTCTATAGCAATCAAAATGAAAAAATAAAATTAGTTATTTTTTTTTCCACGAAATAATTGCTTTCAGATGCCGAATGTCCAGAAGTTGTTGACTTCCTTTGCCAAAATTCTATTTCGCCAATTTCGCCCCGACCCTGTCTTTCGTCAAAACCATTCAATTCTTTTGGTGATATGTTCACTGAAAAAAATTGATTAGCTACGAAGTACCTATCAACAATGAATATATTCATTTTTTTTTTCGGTGTCGACGAAAATCCGTGCGTCTAGTGCTTAGGCTTTTATTTATGCATTTTAGAAAGTTTATATCTACGCGTGTACTTATCTATCTATCTATGTGAATCTTTCTATCTATCTATCCATCTGTGTGAATCTATCTATCTATCTATCTATCTATCTATCTATCTATCTATCTATCTATCGATCTATCTATCTATTTGTCTATCTATCTATCTATCTATCTGTGTGAATCATTCTATGTATGTATGTATGTATGTATGTATGTATGTATGTATGTATCTATCTATCTATCTATCTATCTATCTATCTATAAATATGAAGGTGTGTGTTATGTGCTTTTTAGATGTTTTAGCTTACTTCGGAGTATTTATCTATTTACTTTATTTGTTTTTTCATAATTAATCAATCTGTCTGACTATCTATTTATTCTATGTCGGCCTTTATATCTCTTTCTATATTTCATTTTCTTTTTAACATATATATATATATATATATATATATATATATATATATATATATATATCTGTGCGAATATATCTATCTTTCTATCTACCTATCTGTGTGAATCTTTATCTATCTATCTATCTATCTATCTATCTATCTATCTATCTGTGTTAATCTTTCTATCTATCTGTGTGAATCTTTCTATCTATCTATCTATCTATCTATCTATCTATCTATCTGTGTGAATCTATCTGTGTGAATCTATCTATCTATCTATCTATCTATCTATCTATCTATCTATCTGTGTGAATCGTTCTATCTATCTATCTATCTATCTATCTATCTATCTATCTATCTATCTATCTATCTTAATGAAAAGTATTTATGCTATCGAAGCATTTATGACCACAATGATCACATGTACAATTGTGTTTCTTTTTTTTAAGTGAAGACAATTTCTACGGCCTTTCACAAATCGTTGCTAATCTGACGATGAAACACCGCGGAATATGAAACGTCGCAAAACAAATGATTAAAAAAATAAAATGCAGTATTGAAATGATGAAAAAACTAATTCTAAAAATCACGAAAGTCACAATAAGTAGATAGATATATGGATAACTTCATTATATATATATATATAAATATATATATATAACCATTTTGTAAACGTGTTATTACGCGAACTAGGTTTCTACCTTGAGTGGTGTCTTTAGGCGCCATTTTTTGCATTCACTTACGCACAAATACCCTTGAGAAATGAATTAATCCGTCTCTTCCTTCAAATTATGTGTTAAATAATAGGACGGTTTGGGTTCTATATCCTTGGCTGGCAACCGTAATGTCAACCTACTGCGGGATAATCTTCTGCCCAGTCAGTTATGTCTCTTTCGAGAAATGAGCGCTTAAAGCGTGTATCACGTATGGCATTTGACTGACTGACTGAATATAAACATATTTAAAACTTCTACTGGGCAGAAAGTGGGGGATCGTTTTTTTTTACTGCTATGAAGTAATAAACTGATCCCCCACTTATTATACTTAATATTATAATGTAATGTAATCCATCGTTTCTAAATTCAGTTATAGATCAAATGACAGGACAGATTGGGTTCTATAGCCTTGGCTGGCAACCAGTCTACCGCAGAAAGCAATCGCAACCTACTGCGGGATAATCTTCTGCTCAGTCAGTCATGTCTCTTTCAAGACATGAGCGCCCAAGCGTGTATCCCGTATGGCATTTGACTAACTGTGCAGTTTATATGTTTCTCAGATGATGTCTTTTTTCGTTATTTGGTACAATGCATTGTGATTATGTAAAGTCATACCAGAAAGAATAGTTGTTTTTTTTTTTTTGTTTTTTTTTATAAGCGTTTCACCCCGAGCAAGGCATGTCACTGCCACTACTGTGCAGGGGGCTACGTAGAGTGGAGAAAGGCTGGTTAAATATAGGAAATAACAGAGGGTGGGTGATAGGCGGGTGAGGATACCGAGAATGAGGGTTGGGTAGAAGAGAGTGTTGTGAGAATAGTTGGGAGTTAGTGTGATAGGAGGTGTCTATTGACCCTACATTTAAACACCTGGAGATTGTAACTGTCGGGAAAGCAGACTTGTGGAAGGGAGTTCCACAGGCGGGAAGCGCGAGAAAAGAAGCTGTTGGAGTAGAATTTACGGTTACATCTTATTTGTTTAACTGTAAAAGGGTGGGACCTAGTTGCTAATCTGGTATCTCGTGTAAATTCGTGCTTAGGCGGCACCAGTGATCTAAGCTCATCGGAGCAGAAGCCATGAAAGTACTTGTAGAAGAGGCACAGGGAAGCTACATCACGCCGGTGTGAGAGCGGCTGCAGCCGGTCTGCCAAGTCAGTATCAACCACGTTACAGATCCTCCTTTGTATTTTGTCAAGAAGCCCAAGGAGAGCAGCAGAGGCACCCGACCAGATATGGCAGCAATATTCAATACACGGGCGGATGGTAGATTTGTATATGTGCAGAATAGTTTCAGGTGGGAAAAATTTGCGGGCCCTGCACAGAGAGCCGACTTTCATAGCAGCAGATTTGGCAATGGATTCAATATAGTCATTCCATTTGAGGTCCGCCGAGAGTGTAAGGCCAAGGAGGCGTAGTATTTGACTCTCTGGGAGGCTAGCCTGTCCCATGCTAATGGGAGGTAGATGCGATTGTCTATGGTGGTTAGTCTCTGAAACTTACAGTATTTATTCACTGGAAGATACTTTTAAATATTGATCTGACAAATCCATTGCATTCAGATGAGAATTTACATTTTTCGAAATCAGTTTCTCACCATGCCCGACATCGGTATAAAATCTTGAACTGACATGGCTATTTAATTACATGACAGCTTGATGTTGTTTTTTTTTTTTAGCAGTTGAGTGAAACTATGCCTAGCGCAGCCTGTTCTGTGTAAAGTTTCTTTCTATTCATAACTGTTATAACTCGGAGAGATATTTGAAGCGAGTTGCATTCTCTAATTCGACATGCTGAACATTTATGATGGATTTCGTGTAGGGGATCTTAATTCTTTACACCAAATTCGACATAATGTTTCCTGTTTTGGAAAGGTGTATCTTGTGTACTACTTTTTGAAATCTAAACTGATTTATTAATGGAAATTTTTCTTTGTGTATGTGTGTGTCCGTTACCTATTGACTCCGAAACGGCTGAACCAATTTTCTTGAAAATTTACACAGTTGTACTATAAGCGTCTGCGAGTGTTCTTAGCTAGGTTTTGTGTTGAGATACCCCGGATAAATTCGAAAATCGATAATCGAAAAAATCGGGTTATAGAAGGAGGGGTCAGATTTTTATCAAATTTAATACACTCATAGACAAATGCATAAGAAACGATATTCAGAAGTTTCAAGGTTACAGTTCTTACAATAGTGCAAAAAATCGATAATATATATATATATATATATATATATATATATATATATATATATAAAAGGCAAGATGCTTGTGTGTCTCTTTATGTGCCTGTATGTCTGTAATTTTTTCATTACTTTTAGTTTAGTTTTTGCTTCGGGTTTGGCTCTAAGTAGGTATAATTGTAGTTTTTAGTCTCAGCCCTGATACCATCTAATCAGAGGACTTAATTAGCCTTCAAAATTCAGTTTACTACGAAAAAAACTTATTTGATATCGATACCAGGAAATCAAAATTTAACTTACATCCATTCATTTTTCTTTCAGTCTACGGTTTCGCTTTAACTGGAAACAACTATTGCTTTTTAGTCTTTCGTGTCAACGTCCAAAGAGTCTGAGCTCCAGGACCATGGATTGGTTTTAAAGCTTTCATTACACCCGAGTGACGGCGGGCTATACATGATAAATTGGAAATTAAATAAATAAACAAGAATATTAGATTTAATTTTGGTGGTTGGTGAGGGAGAGATTGAATAAAAAAAATAGTAGGGAAAATACACTGCCACAATAGAAGAATCAGTCAGTACATGTCTTACGTGAAATACACTTGGGTGATCATGTCTCAAAAGAGACAAAAGTGACTGTGCAGAAGATTTTCTCGTAGTGGGTGGCTATTGCTTTCTGTAGTAGACTGCTTGCCAGCCAAGGCTGTAGATCCAATCTGTTTTGTTATTTGACCTATAGCGATGAGTTATATTACATTATCACATTATGTATAATTAGTGGGGGATCAGTTTATTACTTCATAGCAATAGAAAACCGATCCCCCACTTTATTCCCCGTTCAAATTAAATTATTCAAATTTAATTATATTTCCAACTACTATATTTAGTCAGTCAGTTTAGTGCCGTACGTGATACACGATTTTGGGCGATCATGTCTCGAAAGAGACATGACTGACTGGGCAGAAGATTTTCACGCATTAGGGTGCTATTGCTTTCTGTGGTAGACTCGTTGCCAGTCAAGGCTGTAGAACCCAATCTGTTCTGTTATTTAACCCATAACTGGAGGAAAGAGACGGATAAATAACTTTCCCAAGGTTAACTAGAATTCGAACTCGGTTTCCCGATTTCTCGTTCCGATCCGATATCCACTGCACCACAACGCACATCCAATGGAAGACTAAACGAATAAGTAAAATATGCAATCATACGAGATAAACAAAAATTGATTTTTTTTTTATCATATCACCCCGAGCAAGGCGGTAACGCCACTGATGTGCAGGGGGATACGTAAGAGTGAAAAGATTTGGAAAAGAGGAAACCGGAAATCACATCCTAAACAGGGAACAAGGGATGAGCCTCTACACCTGTACAATAGACGTAGGTGGAGTGTGAACTGGGTGATAATTTAGTCTATAAGCTAATAATACTAATACTGAGGAGATACTTACCACGGCGAGGGTTTGTCACAAGTGGAGCCCGTGAGGACTGGATGCGATACGTCTGCAAACGAGACGAAGTGACACGTGACACATTCCTAGCGGCAGCGATCCTGCTGTTATTTGTTGCTGGGACAGTTGGTCCTTCAAATGTGAGCTTCTTTTTACTGGGCTCAGCTGTTGCTGGGCTGTTAGGTTTCGTATGGCTGCCCACTTGGGCGGATAGCTAATCTTCGTTCGGGCTCATTTGTATTCAGTCAACAGCCACAGGTCCCATCTTTGGTTGTACTACGGCTATGCTGAGCGGACTTCAGTTAGTTTCTGGAAGAGAATGCGTTATCTAGCATGACAAACGGTCTGAACATGACTTTAAAACCCACTCACGAGGCTTGGGCCAACCAATGGTCTGCTTTTAGGACACTTTTCAAAGTAAGATAACATCAAGAATTCCTTCCTAAAGAATCGCCCATGGTGAGATTCGAACTTATTCGGCCATATGGTTTTAAAACGAACGTATATTTAGGTTTTAAAAAGTATGACAAAAAATAAATTAGAGAAAATAGAGGAATAAGATGTTGACCATGTCCACCGTAGTTTATGTATATAAAATGCAACACAGTACGTAATCTGTTCAATGAAACAACGTCAAAGATTAACACCCACGAGTCAGACACTCTACTGAATCTGACTATATCGCCAATACTCAGGAAAATATAGTCGCCTTTATACACGTCGCATTAAATATGTTTGTGCTTTCTGATTGTTAACCCTTCTATTGGTGAACTATAAAATGAGTCAGCTCATGGCTGGCTCACCAGTATACAAAAGTACACAAAAACATTAATATAAGAAGATGGTAAAAGATTCTTGAAAAAAAGCAAAGAATCTGCCATATTATTGGTACTGACGTAGCATTTTGGCCTCAGTCACTTTCATACCGTTATAACTTAGTCTCTTTGTGTTTTTTTTTTTTAGTTATTGTCATTGTAATGTTGAGTTTCTCTCTATGGTACCTAAAAATGAATTTAAATGCATTACTAGATTGGCAATAAGTACATATTGTGGGGTTCATGCGTTCTGTTATGGGGAAACACCCCTATTCCTCAGATAATGGACTCTCCCATCTATATTAATAAGCGTTAACAAGAAGTTAACGGGACAAATTCTCAAGAGTTCTTGAGAAGTTCATAGGAGTTCTTTAGAGTTCTATTAGAGTTCAGTAGAAATACTAGTTAGTTCCAGTTTGGACATAGTTAGACTAAGACAGTTGATATTAGTCGGCAGTTAAAAGAATACTAAGGAGTCAGCTTTCAGTGGACGATTACCAAGTTTCTAACATTTTGTGTGCGTTAAGTCGATTAGCAACCGAAATAGCACGATTATAACCTTCAATGCAAAAACTACTCAACAACACATTCACGCCTTCATACATACATACCTATAATTCAACATGTAATATTCAACAGCTTGTAAAATATTATGTTCATATCTATTCACCTACGCATTAAAACTATATGCGTGTTTTCATCCGCGAGACACGTTATGTTAGCAGGCAGTGATTGGTTAATTCTGACTGGTCATCCTGTGTTCACGTGTTAAATCCAATTTTTCCCGCGCAGCCAGTGGGGACATGTTTCTTTGTTGTTGTTTTTTTTCTTTTCAATCATTTCACCCCAAGCAAGGCATTCCACTGCCACTATTGCGCTGGGGGTTACATCGGGAAAAGTGATGAGAAAGAGTGGTTAGTTATAGGAAATGTCGGGAGGAGGGTGATAGACGGATGAGGATACTGAGGATGGGGGTTCGGGAGATGGGAAGTGTATTTGAGAGAATACATGCCAGTTAGTGTGATAAGAGGTGACCTTACATTTAAATTCCTGGAGATTGTAGGTGTTGGGGAAGCAAGTACATGGAAGTGAATTCCACGGGCAGGAAGTATGAGAAAACCTCACACATACACACCTACACTCAATTGCAGATAGCAATTAGTGGCGCGAATTTATTTCTTACTTACATGCATGTGCACACACATTGCCCAATTCAAACTCCAATGGGGACTCAATAACTCAAGAGCTGTATGTACATTATTCTTCTTTTCAGCAGTTTATTTCAATGAATCTTTGATTGAACATGTGAATTTCTCTTTACAGTCTAAGGGAGAGAACTTCTTCTCCTTCTATTCACTTTCAATTTGTATCCTTCTTTCGATTAATTGTATTATTTGTTAATAGATATTTCTTCTGATTACTCCGGCGTTCTTATTTCCTCTGTCAGACATCTTGTCGAGTTAATCGTGCTTCATGTTGAATCGTAAAAATAAATATTGTAAGAACCTCTTTTCTTTTACAATATCATCTTATAGTGAATAAATGGCATCCGTAAGCTCTTTATAACTGTTACTTTTCTCGCTTGTGGAACTCTCTTCCTTATACTTGTTATTCAGTCAAGCTTGTTTTTTAAAAGAATAAAATACAATATCAACCGTTAATGTATGTTTTCTAAGTTACTTTTTAAAGTATTGTTCTCTCCATTCACATTCATTAACACCCTTGCGTGTTAGTGACTTTATTGCCTTTTCTTGTGTGAATTGATTCACCAAAACTTCAATGTTATGGATGTGAAGAAAACCCAAGGAATGTTGAAGAAGTATATAAATTAAGAAACCATAAAAAATGAAGATGATAAACGCAGAAAGAAAGAAAGAAAGAAAGAAAGAAAGAAAGAAAGAAGGGCGAATCCTAAACAGACAGGAAACGGAAACCCAGCACCGGAAGTCAAATTATTAAATACAGAAAATAAATGACCAAACAACAGGAAGTCCCTGACAAGTTGAAGAATCAACTAAATGATGTCACCATTGTGCATTTCTGTGAACGTCGCTTGTCCGTCCATTTTTGATTGGCTCAGATAAAGATGCCTAAAACCAGAGAGATAATTTACGCAATCTGGGAACAGACTTCAGCCCAGCGACGCAAAACAGTCGGTGGGCATGATTGTTTTCTTTTGACAACGGCCAATCATAATTCTACAATATGTCAGATTAAATAAATTGCAAAGAATATCTTTGATAAAATCCTATGATAAAAATAAGCAAAGGATTTGGAAAACGACTTCAGATTGCGTCACTGTTGGGAAAAATCATAATTGTAAAATCATACCAAAATTTTAATAAGGGCTTATCATTGAAGGCGACCAGACGAAAGTGACCGGAAACCGACTAATGGTTGTGCTTACACACATAGTAGACGTCAGCAACATATAAAAATCATTCATCCAAACGAAAAAAACTGTTCATTTTACAAACATTTTAGAACATCACTACAGTATTCATAGCTGATTCTATTACTTGATGGCTTAAGTTTTTCATGAATATTGCCTCGAGAATCTGTACTTTTCTTTTGTTATTTTCTTGATATAGGATAGTTGTGTAATCGATCAATATACTAATATTGTGAATGTAGACAGAAATGATGTTGCAGATGTCTAGAAATAGACGAATGGTCAGCAACGTGTAATGTAAGTCGCCGTTAATGTAGTTGTTGTAGAACCAATATATATATATATGTGTTTTCACCCCCCTTACATTTTAATATTTATTGAATAAACTTTATTTTTAATCGAGTTCCATCTTCCCCAAGTATTGTAAGTTTTTCCATTGTTTTTTTTATCCTCTATTTTTGACACTTTGTAATTAAGCCAACATAGCCCTTGATAAGTGTTCGCCGAAAGGTTCCTCGGGATAATTATGACGTCTTTTTTGTTTAAGGATATATATATACATATACATATACATATGTATATATACATATATATATATAAACATGTTACGGAAATTAACGAATTCGTTAATTTCCGTAACATGTTTACATTAGTTGACATTACGATACATTTCAGAGCAGATATGCTTGTTTGCGGTAAAATCGAAAATTGTGTTATATAAGCATGACAAAAACCTCGTCTGATCAAGAGGCTATCCATGGTCGAGTGGTCAAGACGGTATCAGATCAAATGGTATGCTTCCCCTATGTAATAGGGGTCGCAGGTTCGAATCCTGCTGGGTAGCACACATTTTCGTAAGAAAAATTTATCGTAAATAATCAGGCCGGTAGATATAAATATAAAAATACTGTTCAATTAAAAACAGAATATCTACTTAAATACGAGTATCGGTAAAAATAATGTTAAAAATAATTCATTACACACACACACACACACACACACACACATATATATATATATATATATATATATAAAATAGATTCTTGAAATTTGGTACGGTAGATTCCAACAGAGACAGACTCCAAGAAAAACTCAGTGTTAAAATGTATTGCTAAATTTAACAGAGTATCATACTCAGGAAACACAAGTTAGATATTGTTACAAATCCCTTGGTAATACGGTATTTCGCGGTTACAGCCTCTTTTCAAAGCGAAATTCATACAATAGTGAATGTCTTAAACCTACATTCTTTAAGCTACGCCATTCAAAATTTCTAGGGACACATATCTACAGGGAAGCCAGGTAGACACATACTTTTTGAGTTTAAGTTCAGCAATTTTCCCTTTCGCACTTTTTGGCCAATGGAGCCGATTGTTTACATTTGCTCCGTAAAACATCTAAGATCTAAAATGGTTGATAAATTACGTCACAGAAATCAAATCACACGTGTCAAACGCGACTAAAATATCTTTTTATTAAAAATAAATGAGCCTTTATATATAATTTTTATTCCGACGTTCGAAAAGCTGATTTGGTCAGCAAAAAAAAATGTGAAATATTTTTCCCTGTAATTTTGAAACGAAAGAAATATTTTATAAAAACTGTTTTTCAAACAAGAACAAAATATATATAAAAAAGTGCCAATGGTTATTTTGATTATTTAAGTTTTTATTGATTTTATTTTTCAGATTGAATATTTCATTCTTCAGAAAATAAAATTAAAAAGAAGATACAACTTTAACAAAATAAATAATTTTTATTTTTATGTTAAATTCATTTAGTCAGCATCTGCTCCTATGACTGACATTTTCTGAGTTGCACGGGCAACGCCGGGCTATGATGCAAGTTACTTTTTAAAAAGCTAATGTTTATACCCCTATCATATACGTACATTACCGGCCATAATTTTAGGCCACCCCAGTTTTTTTAAAAGGAATGATGGATTTCATACTATTTTTTAGTATTTATTGGTCCTGGGTATGACGGTAAACTGCATCCAGCAGTAAGGCTTCTGATTGGGAGATTGGGAGAAGCATGAAACCACCTCTTAATTGCTGTTGTTCCCAGGTCCACCCTGACCCGAAGTGTTGGCACCTGTTAGAGTCCCAGGTATGGGTAAATAGTTTACCCCCAAACTGGGGTCAAAACACTATGAAAGTATGAATATACACTTTTATATATATATATATATATATATATATATATATATATATATATATATAAAAATATAGATTTTTAAAATGAAAAATATTACCAACAATACATTTTTTGAAGAAATAAATTATTACCATTACACATCTTTGAAGAAAAAAAAATATTGCCATTATACATTTTTAAAGGCAAAAAATATTACAAGCGATACAGTTTTTAATATAAAACTAGAAGACCTCTTCAGTTTTCTAAAATAAAAAAAAAATTTTCATCAAAATCTGACTAAATCAACCTTCTTACTATAACCGAACATTAAAAAAATATATCTTTAAACTCTATCTTTTCGGCATTAAAGAATCCACAGATTTTGATATGCAGTTAAACAAAACTCAAACTCAAATTACTATTTATTGCCAAGTGAATAATTGTAAATAAAAATAGAATGGTTCTTTTGTTAATACTGCGAAAACTTTGACTAGATAGGATTGTGTAAAGGATAAAAGATGAACGGGATTCAAAAAGATAGAAGATGGCAATTGACGTGCGAGAAAAGAAACTGTTCGGGTAGAAGTGGTTTTGCATTTAACTGTTTAAGCAATAATCATGCGAAATCTAGATCCCAGTCTAGCAGCACAATTACATTCATCTAGTCGAGGAACCAGGAAGAAAAGCTCATCGGAGCAGTTGCCAGTAAAATGTTTACTGAAAAGAGAGAAGAAAACCCCGTCTCGTTGGTGGTGAAGTGGCAGAATTCAAGATGCTACTGTCAGGATAGATTACAAATTAGCTTCATTTTCAAAACTAAGAATTTACAAACGAGCAATTCTTTCCCTGCTTACCTTTGTGAATGAATGTTTCTCGCTTGTTTCTTCTTCTCTCTTTCTCTGATAAATTTGACTTACCTGCAATAGAAAAATAAACAGGAATCAGTAAAAAAAAAAATTAAGTTTCAATTTTGAAAATAACATCATAATAATATTAATTTCTAAAGATGATCATATCCATGCACAAAGGGATATTTCGATTTCATCGAAACTTATTTATAAATGGAAATTTGTCTGTGTGTGTGTGTGTCTGTGTGTCCGCTACCTATAGATTCCAAAACGGCTGAACCGATTTTCTTGAAAATTTACACAGTTGTACTATAAGCGTCTGCGAGTGTTCTTAGCTAGGTTTTGTGTTGAGATACCCCGGATAAATTCGAAAATCGATAATCGAAAAAATCGGGTTATAGAAGGAGTGGTCCGATTTTAATCAAATTTGATACACTTATAGACAAAGACATAAGAAACGATATTCAGAAGGTTCAAGGTTGCAGTTCTTACAATAGTGCGAAAAATTTGATATTGATACCAGGAAATCAAAATTTGACTTACATCCATTCATTTTTCATTCAGTCTATGGTTTCGCTTTAACTGGAAATAACTAATTCATTTTAGTCTTTCGTGCCAACGTCCAAAGAGTCTGAGTTCCAGGACCATGGATTATTTTTAAAGCTTTCATTACACCTGAACAACGCCGGGCTATACTGCTAGTTTTTAAAATAAAACTTTTCCTGAAAAATTAGTTCAAGAGAAAGATTTTATAAACTTCATTCGACCACAGTACCAGCTGCTCGGTCAATGGATGTCGAATATTTCCTTATAAGAAAAGGGCTAATTTTACCATTGTTTTGGTGCAGTGGATAACGGTTCTGAATTCTATGGGTTAAATAGCAGGGCAGATTGGATTCTATAGCAACCAGACTACCACATAAAGTAATGGCGGGAAAATATTCTGTCCAGTCAGTGATGTCTGTTTCAAGACATGATCTGCCAAGCGTGTATCACGTGTGGCACTTATATGACTGACTGTTAATAAATATGAATCAAATGCGTTTCGCTAATTTGTACAGCAGCGGCACTTATAATCTAACGTTACATATTTTTAGCTTGCTACAGCGAGACTATTTTGAAGACCCAAGAAGTTATGCCAGGATCTATCATCGGAGGCCACAATTTCAACGACATATGGTACGCAGATGATACTGTGTTGATAGGAGACACGGAAAAGAAACTCCAAGACCTCCTACAGAAGGTAGCTGAAGAAAGTGACAAGAAAGGACTACAAATAAACTGCCAAAAAATCCGAATGCATGGTCATCAGCAAAAAGGGCAGCCCAAAATGTCCAATACAGGCGGGGGAGAGTAAAATCAAGCAGGTACAAAAATGTAAATACTTGGGAAGGGTTCAAGCAGAAAAGGAAAAGTGCGACACCGAGATCCGAAGGCGAATTCGCATGGCGAAGGATGCATTCCAGAAGCTGAGTAAAGTATTAAGAAACAAGACAATTTCGCTAGAAACAAAAATGAGAGTACTGGATTGCTATGTGATGTCAGTTCTTCAATATGGCAGTGAATGTTGGACAATATCAACAAAGATGAAGGAAAAACTTGAAGCAGCTGAAATGTGGCTCTACAGAAGCATACTAGATATAAAGTGGGGCATCAGTTCCATATTACCATCAATATATAAACTGATCCCTCACTTTATCTGTTTGTATACATTTATATTCCAGAGATCCAAAAGCACAAGGATGCATTCCAGAAGTTGAACAAAGTATTAAGAAACAGGACAATTTCACTAGAAACAAAGAAGAGAGTACTGGATTGCTATGTGATGTCAGTTCTTCAGTATGGCAGTGAATGTTGAACAATATCATCGAAGATGAATGAAAAAACTTGAAGCAACTGAATTTGGTTCTACAGAAGGATACTGCGTATATCATCGGTCGAGCATTTGAGCAATGATGAGGTTTTGGAAAGATAGAAAGGAAAAGTAAATTAATAATGAGCATCAGGAAGAGACAGCTAAATTTCCTGGGAGATGCAATGAGGAAGTGGGGCTTAGAGAACCTGATACTAACAGGCAAGTAGAGGGAAAAAGAGACAGGGAAAAGCAGTGGATAATATATTTGAATGATCTGATCAGGAGGTGACGGGACGAGGGTTATATGGTGTAACAGGAGAAAGCGTGCTAAGAGCCAACAGGGATAGGGAGACGTAGAAAGCCATTATAGCCAACGTCCTGAAAGAACAGGGCACATAGAAGAAGAAGACTATCTGTCTGTCAGTCATGCGCAGTTATATTGAACATGTGAGAAGAGTTGTTTCTATTTTTATACTTGTTGTCACTTGACCTCTAGTAATATATATCAGATATATTCCGTGTGAAACGATTAGCTAATACGGATAACAGATGCTAGTAACAAATTTCTAATACATTTTCTCCTTTTTCATATTTGAGGATTTCTTTATTTTATTTCTTTCTAACTAAATACATTTCGTTTGGAGTTAATTTCTTGTATTTGTATGAAATCTAGATGCCTCCTGGCTTTTCATTTTCAAGAGGAAGAACCCGAGGCTTCTTCTACTTAAGAACCATTCTTTCAACACTCAATAATGTTCGCTCAGATATCCGTGGTGACGATTGCGAATAAATCGCGGTTTGAGTACGTCATTGGATTATAATCTTGAAAGTGAATTTAAACTCCATCATGGCCCGAGAAAGCTCGTTGGCTGAGAACGTAAGGTATATATCGGATTTTTTTAAACATAAGAAAAATAAAGAAACTATGAAGGACATTTATCTCACGTTCATTTTGCCTTTGTTTTTATTTCCTTCATCCAGAGATGCACACACACACACACACACACACACACACACACACACACACACACATATATATATATATATATATATATATATATATATATATATACAAGTGTGCATCTCTGGATACGGAATATATCTGATGGATATTACTAGAGGTCAAGTGACAACAAGTATAAAAATCCAAACAACTCTTCTCACATGTTTAATATAACTGCGCATGACTGACAGACAGATAGTCTTCTTTTATGTGCCCTGTTCTTTCAGGACGTTGGCGATAAATTGCTTTCCACGTCTCCCTATCCCTGTTGGCTCTTAGCACGCTTTCTCCTGTTACACCATATAACCCTCGTCCCGTCACCTCCTGATCAGATCATTCAAATATAATATCCACTGCTTTTCCCTGTCTCTTTTTCCCTCTACTTGCCTGTTAGTATCAGGTTCTCTAAGCCCCACTTCCTCATTTCATCTCCCAGGAAATT
The DNA here is from genome assembly GCA_037127315.1 of Ascarosepion bandense. Classification (NCBI taxonomy): domain Eukaryota; kingdom Metazoa; phylum Mollusca; class Cephalopoda; order Sepiida; family Sepiidae; genus Ascarosepion; species Ascarosepion bandense. Next base: position 2,527,285 of record JBBBDQ010001406.1, on the reverse strand, counting down.
TAGCTGTCTCTTCCTGATGCTCATTATTAATTTACTTTTCCTTTCTATCTTTCCAAAACCTATATATATATATATATATATATATTTCCAGTCTCTTTTTTAAATTCTTCTATTTAGTCCTCTTTTCCGATATTGTAATAAAACACTGAGTTTTCGTCAATCAATCAATCAATCCCGTTCAATACACCGCTTCTCGCTCGGTCAATGAAGTTAAGCAACGTTGAACCTGGTCAGTACTAGATGGGTGACCGTTTGGGAATGCCAGATACTGTAAGCGATTATTAACGGATGTGCGTGGTGGTGCAGTGGACATCGGCTCGGAAAGAGAAATCGGTGAGCCGAGTTCGATTTCCGGCCTAACACTCTACATTCATTTACGCCCTAGAACCTATGGGAAATGTATTAATCCGTCCCTTCCTTCCAGTTATGGGTTAAATATCTGAGGGCTGCTGTTCATGCGATCTGTGGCGAACTTCGGCACCGATTGTTTGCTATCAGCAGTTCCAAAGATTGTGGATGGTGCTACACAAGCCTTCACAACTCAAAACAATTCTTTTGGTGGCAATCTGAGTTAGACACTCATACGTCGAAATCAAGTCTATAATATATGCATATATATATATATATATTTGAGTGTATCGAGGCAGCAGATAATTTACTACTAAATATAAATGACAATGAATGTCTATGATGCTTCATCATGAGCCGTTCTAAACATCGCATTTTGGCTTTAAATTAAACAACATTTCTTAGAAAAACATAGTCATGGAGGTAATATCAAACGGATTTTAGCCAACAATACAATAATACTCACTCATACACACAGTAAAAAGAACCTTCAGATATTGGAGGGCATCTACATTAAATTAAAACAACCCACACTTGCTAAAATCACGTTTAACTCTGGTCATAACACATTACATTGCATTTAAATACATGGTTCTATTAACATTTTGAGCTCTCACGCGGTGTGACATCATAGAACCGCATTACAAATTTACGAACTGCGTTTGCTATTTGGTAACTTTTATCGTTGCTTAGCAAAGTTTTATGTCAACACAAGATAAAATCGTCTTTGATGGTGAATGTTTTCCTTTTAACGTCCCTGTAACCTCTCTGAAGATGGCTCATGTGAGCCGAAAACTAAATACCAACTTAATAAAAAATTGTCCAAATGTTGGAGAAATTTTGTCTTTATTTTCACCTGAAACTAAAGCCAAAATGCGATCTTTAGAACGGCTCATGAATACAAATAAAATGTAACCGTAAATTCTACTCCAACAGCTTCTTTTCTCGCGTCTCCCGCCTGTGGAACTCCCTTCCACAAGTCTGCTTTCTCGACAGCTACAATCTCCAGGTGTTTAAATGTAGGGTCAATAGACACCTCCTATCACACTAATTCCCAATTATTCTCAGAACACTCTCATCTACCCAACCCTCATTCTCAGTATCCTTACCCGCCTATCACCCACCCTCTGACATTTCCTATATTTAATCATCCTTTCTCCACTCTATGTAGCCCCCTGCGCAGTAGTGGCAGTGACATGCCTTGCTCGGGTTGAATCGCTTATAAAAAAATATATATATATATATGTGTGTGTGTGTGTGTGTGTGTGTGTGTGTGTGTGTGTGTGTGTGTGTGTGTGTGTGTGTGTGTGTGTAAATCCAGGCAAAGAGGACCCAAAGTTTTACGATTTTGAGTTCCCTGGCATTTACTTTTGTATAAAAAGTACTCAATACAATAAATGTTGTAAAGTATAATATAATCATTTAATTATGAATTAAAAGTACATTGCGAAACGGAAATTTTTATGTTTCGGGATTTCTATCTCGTCAACAGGCAATGTTGGATGATAGTTGTGAAAACGATTTACATTTGGATGTAAACCGTTTTCTCAACCATGTTTATTTGATTAATTGGCTTATATGTTTTACATTATTTCTTTCTATGTTATTCTATCTGTTTCTAGGACTTATTTCTCATCCTTAGGCGAGCATTTTAGTAAAAGAGGTTTGTTTTATGTTTATTGATTCATTTGATTCTTTCTTTCATTTTTCTTTCTTTCTTTTTTATTCTCTTTGTATTTCCCATTAATTTTTTCATTCTTAGGATAGAATGATTTTTTAAATATTTATTGAGTCATTTAAATCGTTCTTTCTTTCTTTTTTCTTTCTTTCTTTTTTATTCTCTTTGTTTCTACCATTAATTTTTTCATTCTTAGGATAGAATGAATTTTTTATATTTATTGAGTCATTTAAATCTTTCTTTCTTTCTTTCTTTTTTCTTTCTTTCTTTTTTATTCTCTTTGTTTCTACCATTAATTTTTTCATTCTTAGGATAGAATGATTTTTTTATATTTATTGAGTCATTTAAATCTTTCTTTCATTCTTTCTTTTTTCTTTCTTTCTTTTTTATTCTCTTTGTTTCTACCATTAATTTTTTCATTCTTAGGATAGAATGATTTTTTTATATTTATTGAGTCATTTAAATCTTTCTTTCTTTCTTTCTTTTTTCTTTCTTTCTTTTTTATTCTCCTTGTATTTCCCATTAATTTTTTCATTCTTAGGATAGAATGATTTTTTTATATTTATTGAGTCATTTAATTCTTTCTTTCTTTCTTTCTTTCTTTCTTTTTTATTCTCTTTGTGTCTACCATTAATTTTTTCATTCTTAGGATAGAATGATTTTTTTATATTTGTTGATTCACTTAATTCTTCCTTTCTTTCTTTTTTCTTTTTTATTCTCTTTTTTTCTACCATTAATTTTTTCATTCTTAGGATAGAATGTTTTTTTTATATTTATTGATTCATTTAATTCTTTCTTTCTTTCTTTCTTTCGATTTTTCTTTCTTTCATTTTTCTTTCTTTCTTCCTTTTTTCTTTCTTTCTTTCTTCCTTTTTTCTTTCTTTCTTTCTTTCTTTCTTTCTTTCTTTCATTTTTCTTTCTTTTTTTCCTGTCTACCACTTTTTTTATTCTTATTAAAGGATGATTCTTTTGATTCATTTGATTTCTTCTTTTTTCTTTTTTCTTTCTTTCTTTTTTAATCTCTTTGTTTCTACTATTAATTTTTTCATTTACAGGATCAAATGATTTTTTTATATTTATTGATTCATTTAATTCTTTCTTTCTTTTTTCTTTCTTTCACTTATTATTTTTTCATTCTTGCAATAGGATGATTGTTTATGTTTTTTTATTAATTTGAATCCTCTTTCTGCCTGTTATTTTTCATTTGATTTGTCTTTCTTTCTTTCTTTTTCTCTTTTTTCCACTAGTTATTTTTTTAGGATAGGGTGATTCCTTCATTTATATTTCATTCATTTGCTTGTTTCTTTTTTTTTCTGTCTTATTCTCTCAGCTTCTCCGACTTGAATACTTTCTTCGGATAACTTTTAATTTTTCTTTTTGTTTTCTTCAAACAACATTTTTTCTTCATTTTTTCGTTCTTTCTTTCTTTCTTTCTTTCTTTCTTTCTTTCTTATTCTATTAAATTCTACGAGTGATCTTTTTCATATTTATGTAAGCATGTTTCGTTTATGAATACTTCATTCATTTGCTACTTTCTTTTTTATAGAACTTTCTTTTATTATTATTCTATCAGTTTCTAAAAACTAGTTTATCAGTTTTTGCATAGAAAGAAAGTAAGATTATTTCATTCACTATTTTTTCTTTTTCTTTCTTTTTATCTCATTCAATCATATTCTGCGAGTTATTTTTTATTCTAAGGATAGATGATTCCTTCATGTTTACATACTTTATTTGTATCTTTCTTTTTGTTTTTTTTTGTTTTATTTGTTTGTTTGTCTCTTTCTTTCTTAATCTGACAGTTGTTACATTTATTTTTTTTTCGTTCTGAGGATAGCGTGTTTCTTTTAAATTTAATTGATTCACTTGTTATTTTTTTTATTTAACGTTCTTATTTCTATCTTTTTATTCTATCAGGTTACGACGTTTTTTTTTCATTCTTAAGAGCGCATGCCTCCTTTATGTATACTTTATTCCCTTGCTAGTATTTTCTTTCTTTCTTTTTTCTTTTTTCTTTCTTTCTTTCTTTCTTTCTTTCTTTCTTATTCTAGCAGGTTTACCAATTTCTTTTAAATTTTAGGATATCATGTCTCCTTTTATCTTAAGATATCATGTATTTTTCTTTTTGCTACATTTCCGTCATTCTTTCTTTCTTTTTCTTTCTTTCTTTCTTTCTTTCTTTCTTTCTTTCTTTCTGTAACAGTTTCAACGACGAATCTTACGTGATACACACTTTGGGCGATCATGTCTCGAAAGGGTCATGATTGACTGGGCAGAAGATTTTTTTCTGCAGTAGGTTAGAATTTCTTTCTCTTTTTTTTTTAATCATATCACATCAAGCAAGGCAGTCCACTGCCACAATAGCGCATGGGGCTACATAGAGCGATTGTGTATAAGAAATGTCAGAGGGATGGTGATAGACGAGTTAGGAGGTACGTAGGGAGAGCGTTGGAGAGAATGGGTGCGAGTTAGTGTGTTAGGAGGTGTCTATTGACCTTACATTTAAACTCCTGGAGGTTGTAGCCGTTGGGGAAGCAATCATGCGGAAGGGAATTCCACAGGCGAGAAGTGCGAGAAAAGAAGTGGTTGGAGTAGAAATTGCGGTTACATTTCATCGGTTTCACTGAAAAGGAGTGGGACCTAGTTGCCAATCTAGTATCTCGTACAAATTCACACCTAGGGGGCACCAGTGATTTAAGTTCATCCGAGCAGAAGCCGTGAAAGTATTTATAGAAGAGGCACAGGGAAGCCACGTCAGCCGGTGAGAGAGTGACTGCAGGCGGTCAGCTAAGTCTGTATCGATCACATTACAGATTCTCCGCTGTATTTTGTCAAGAAGCCCAAGGAGAATAGCAGGGGCACCCGACCAGATGTGGCAGCAGTATTCAATACACGGGCGGACGGTATATTTATATATGTGCAGGATAGATTCAGGCGGAAAGAATTTCCTGGCCCTGCACAGAGAGCCGACATTCATAGCAGCGGATTTAGCAATGGATTCGACGTAGTCATTCCACTTGAGGTCCGCTGAGAATGTCAGGCCAAGCAGGCGTAGTGATTTACTCCCTGGAAGGCAAGCCTGTTCCATGCTAACGGTGGGGAGGTGCGGTTGTCTGTGGTGGTTAATTGACAGCAGCTTCGTTTTGGAAGAATTGAATTTTACGAGCCATTTTTTACCCCAATCTACCACGGATTGGAGGTCCTTTTCAAGCTCGGCAGCGAGGTTCGCCTTATCACCAACACCAGATTTTAGATCGAGGCGAGAGTAAACTGTGGTGTCATCAGCGTACATACCTACTTGGGATGTTATGGCATCGGGGAGATCATTGATGTAGATTAGAAAGAGCGTAGGACCTAAGATAGAGCCTTGGGGGACACCCGCGTTCGTAGGATAGTTCTGAGAGGCATATCCGTTCAATACCTCCTTCAGAGTGCGGTTAGAGAGGAATGACTGGATTAGGTCCAACAAAAGTCCAGTTATGCCGTAGCTTCGCAGTTTCCGTAGAAGGCCAGCATGCCATACTCTGTCGAACGCTTTAGAGATGTCCAAGGTGACGTTGCGGGCTTCACCATTCTTGTCGAGAGCCTGGTATTTCTGTGGTAAACTGATTTCCAACCATGGCTAAAAAACCCAATTTGTCCTGCTATTGCTAGAGTGAGAAGCGACCGATTCACAACTTTCCCAGGGTTGTTTGCACTTAAGTGAATGCAACGAATTCGACAGAAATTCGAACTTGGATTTCCACGTTCTCGTTCCTAGGGTATATACACTGCACCACCACATGTTTAATTGAAACTTTTGCAGTTCCTTTAATTCTTCTTTTTTTCTTTCTTTCTTTCTTTCTTTCTTTTTTTCTTTTATATTCTATCCGATCAGTGATTTATTCCTTCATTCTTTGAATATCATGATTTCATTATGTTTCTTAGATTCCTTTGCTTCTTTTTTTGGTAAATATTCGTTTTAGGTGCCGACGGCTTTTCCCCCTTCAAATTTATCCAAAATAGCATTATTTCTGTGCAAATGTATATGCTGAACTCAAATCAACAATTAGTTATTGAAGGAACTTACCATTTTCGCTTTGAAAGTCCATAAAAACAAAAGAACTATATTTCGCACTTTTCTCTCCCGTAACTCTCACGAAGTCATGTAATTAACTGCAGAATGACGTTCTACGTAGGCAGCATTTTTCTGTCGAATTTTGGTCGATTTTTTTCTTTTACTGAAACTTCCGGCGATGTACTTCCGGTAATCAAAGTAATAAGCGTAGAATTACAAAAGCGAATTACTTTCATTAACGGAAGTACGTCGCCGGAAGTATCAGTAAATGAAGAAAAATCGACTAAAAATCGTTTCCATACGCAGTACGTCAATCTGCAGTTAATTACATGACTTCGTGAGAGTTACTGGAGAGAAAAAGTGCAAGATATAGATCGGTTTTTTTTTGGACATTTAGATAAAAAAAGATAAGTTTCTTCAATAACTAACAATTGATTTGAGTTCAGCATCTACATTTGCACAGAGATAATGCTATTTTGGATAAATTTGAAGGGGAAAAGCGTCGGGACTTACAACGAAAATTTACCCTTTTTTTTCTTTTCTTTCATTTTTTTTTCCTTTCTTTTTTATTCTTTCAGATTCTACGTCTTATTTTCTTTCCTTATTTATTATTGTAACACTGTGTTCTGTTAATTTTAACGTACCGTTTCCTTTATTTCTTTCTCCATCATTGTTTCTTCGATCTCACTGCCGCCTTAATTCTGTATTTTCCCCTCCTTTATGATCGCCTCGAAACGACAAGTTGGGGAGCTGAGTTCAAATTCCATTTGAATTACTTGTATTCACTGACGCAAAAATAAGCTTGGGAAAGGTATTAATCTTTCTCTCCCCACCAGTTATGGGTTAAATAACAGGACAGATTGAGTTCTATAGCCTTGGCTAGCAACTAGTCTACCGCAGAAAGCAATGGCAACCTACTGCTGGATAATCTTCTGCCCAGTCAGTCATGTCTCTTTCAAGACATGATCTTCCAAGCGTGTATCACGTATGGCACTTAACTGGCTGACTGACTGAATATAATAGTTAGAAACATAATTAAAATCTGTACTGGGCGTAAAGTGGGGGTTCGGTCTTCTATATTTATGAAGTAATAAACTGATTCCCTGCTAATACTTAAAATAATAATGTAATATAATCTATATGATCTATAATCTCCCTCCAGTTATGGGTTAAATAATAGGACAGGCTGGGTTCTATAGCTTTGGCTTGCAACCAGTCTACCGCAGAAAGCAATGGCAAGCTACTTCGGGATAATCTTCTGTCCAGTCAGTCATGTCTCTTTCGAGACATGATCGCCCAAAGCGTGTATCACGTATGACACTTAACTGACTGACTTACTTTATATCAGCCGAGAACGTAAGCCCAAGACGCAACGTGTCCCTTTTCGTCCATGCAGATGGAAGGCAGAGATGGATCTGACTGACTGAATATAATAGTTGGAAATATAATTAAAATTTGAACTGGACATAAAGTGGAGGGTCTGTTTTCTATTATTATGAAGTAATAAACTGATCCCCCACTAATTATACTTATATAATAATGTAATATAATCTATCACTTCTCACTCCAGCTATGAGATAAATGTCAGGACAGATTGGGTTCTATAGCATAGGATGGCAACCAGTCGACCACAGAAAGCAATGGCAACCTACTGAGGGATAATCTTCTGCCAAGTCAGTCATGTCTCTTTCGAGACATGATCGCCCAAGCGTGTATCACGAATAGTATTTAACTGACTGACTGTATATAATAGTTGAAAACACAATTATAATTTGTACTGGGCATAATGTGGGGGATCGGTTTTCTATTGTTATAAAGTAATAAACTGATCCCTCACTAATTATACTTAATATAATAATGTAATATAATCTATCACTTCTTACTCCAACTATGAGTTAAATGTCAAGACAGATTGCGTTCTATAGCCTTGGCTGGCAACCAGTCTACCACAGAAAGCAATAGCAATCTGTGTATATAATAATTGAAAACACAATTATAATTTGTTCTTGGCATAATGTAGGGGATCGGTTTTCTGTTGTTATGAAGTAATAAACTGATCCCCCACTAATACTGAATATAATTTTCCCTCCAGCTATGAGTTAAGTAACAAGACAAATTGTGTTCTATAGCGTTGACAAGCAACAACTATACCGCAAAAAGCAATGGCAACCTACTGTGGGATAATCTTCTCCCCAGTCAGTCATGTCGCTTTCGAGACATGATCGCCCAAGCGTGTATCACATATGGCACTTAACTGACTGATTGTCTTTCATATTCCTTCATTTCCTACGCCTCGCTTTCGTCCCCTCCATTTCTCTATCATTTCCTTTATCTTCCCGCGTAAGTATCTTTTGGCCTACGGCCTATCACGTTGAATACACCGGTTCTCGCTCGATCACCAAAGTTAAGTAACGTTGAGCCTGGGTGACCGCTTGGGAATACCAGGTGCTGTAAGCGTTTAGTGACGGATGTGCGTTGTGGTGCAGTGGATATCGGCTCGGAAAGAGAAATCGGTGAGCCGAGTTCGAAATCCAGTTGAATACCCTGCTTTCACCGAAGCACTGGTACCCTTGGGAAAGGTATTAATCCGTCCATTCCCTCCAGTTATGAAATAACAAGAGTAGGACTTGGGGACCCTGCTCTTAAAAAACAAATCCCAATGAATCGTGAAAAAGAAAAAATGTTGTAAAAATAAAATAACCTTACCCCCAAAAATTATTGGTTATAACCTTAAATGATCCCATAAGGATGGATAGGTCGTTAAGCCTAAAAAACAAACAAACAAGTATCTTTTATTTTCGACTTTTAACTTTGCCTCGTCACATTCTTAGCAACTTGCCGACTATTCAAGCTAATACGCTTCTATTAAAATACTAATTATACTCAACAAAGAAAAAAATATACAATTACAGCCAACGGCAGCAATATATTGTTCGTAAGTAAGAAAAATGGCTGACAAATATCATAAAAAGAGTCAAAGACTTGCATGAATTCGTGTGATTTATCGACACTTTCTCTGATACTGACTTTTACATATATTTGTCAATATTTGTTTCTTTTCACTCGAAGCACAACCAACATATATTTTTTGCGTGTGTGTGTCTGTGTGTGACAGGAACACAATATTCCATTTTTTTAATTTCGCCTCGTTTTGATTAATAGTAATTTCAGAGAAACAGTGAAGACATAAAACACAGTCGAACGCACAGTACACTTACAAGTTAATATATATATATATATATGAAATGAATTGTTTGAACATTATTTTTTATCGATACTCGTATTTAAGCAGATATTCTGTTTTTTAATTAAACAGTATTATATATTTTTATTCTTCTGGCCTGATTATTTACGACAAACTTTTATTACGAAGATATGTGTCATTCGGCAGAATTCGAACATGCGATCCCTATCTACATAGGGGAAGCTACCATTTGATCTGGCGATGTCTTAGACCGCTCGACCACGAATGACCTCCAGTCTAAACGATGTTTTCATCAAGCTTATATAACACAATTTTCGATTCGTCGCAACAACCATATCTGCTCTGAAATGTATCGTAACGCCAACAAATGTAAACATTACGGAAATTAACGAATAGATAGATAGATAGATAGATAGATAGATAGATAGATAGATAGATAGATAGATAGATAGATATGAGCAGACTGAGATAGATAGATAGATAGATAGATAGATAGATAGAGCAGACTGAGATAGATAGATAGATAGATAGATATGAACAGACTGAGATAGATAGATAGATAGATAGATAGATAGATAGATAGATAGATAGATATGAACAGACTGAGATAGATAGATAGATAGATAGATAGATAGATAGATAGATATGAACAGACTGAGATAGATAGATAGATAGATAGATAGATAGATAGATAGATAGATGAACAGACTGAGATAGATAGATAGATAGATAGATAGATAGATAGATAGATAGATAGATATGAACAGACTGAGGTAGATAGATAGATAGATATGAACAGACTGAGATAGATAGATAGACAGATAGATAGATAGATAGATATGAACAGACTGAGATAGATAGATAGATAGATAGATAGATAGATAGATAGATAGATATGACAGACTGATAGATAGATAGATAGATAGATAGATAGATAGATAGATAGATATGAACAGACTGAGATAGATAGATAGATAGATAGATAGATAGATAGATAGATAGATAGATAGATAGATATGAACAGACTGAGATAGATAGATAGATAGATAGATAGATAGATAGATAGATAGATTAGATTAGATTAGATTAGATTAGATTAGATTAGTTTAATTGTTAGTTTTACCAGCATATCTTCCCTTTTGGGTCATTTAGTGCTGTAGGACTTGTTTGGTTTTTGCTTATTGCCTGTTGATCTTTTGTGAGTCTATTGCTGACGAGATATAAGTAGAGGTGTTGCGATTTGATGTGTGATTGTTATATGCTGTCTTCTTTGGCAAATATATTTTGTTATATAATTTTGTCGCTTTTAGAAATTCTAAAAGGTCATTTGGATCAGCTTTGCTGAAGATGTCTGTCAGATTGTTTTCTTGATAGTATCTTAATCGCATTTGATCTATGCAGCTTGTTAGTATAAGTTTCACTGTGTAGAGATCATGACATGGAATGCAAATTGGTGCTTCCTCACGTTTTCGTAGGTGTGAATAAGTGACAGAGGGTGTGGCCTATTTGAATCTAGTCATTACTATTTCTTCTCTTCTTGACATTTTCCTATAGGATATTTTAACTTCTATCCATTCTTTGAGGATGGGTTTAATTTTGTAGAGTTTGTTATTTTTGCAGGAGTTCCACAACTCTTGCCATTTGGTCGTAATAAAGTTGTTGATTAGAGGTTTGTAATCTATGTGGGGTACTTTTATATCACTAATGTTGATGTTTAATGATCTTTTAGCTGCTATGTCTACTTTTTCGTTTTCTCTGAGACCAAAGTGGCTGGGAATCCGGCATAAAATAATGTTTTTATTTTGGGTGATGTAGGAGAATGTAACATGATGGTCATGTAGACCGGCGATGGGACCACGAAATGATTACATCTAGGGGACACCAGAGTTGTTAACCATACCCACCATGTTTCGAGTAATCATTTAGTGGTCCCATCACCGGTCTACATGACCATCTCTTTGTAGGAGATTGATGATCAGAGGGTTATTTAGATTTTTGTTATTTTAGTGCCATTAGCGCTGATAATGAGTCTGGAAATATTATATATTTGTTGAGGTTAAGTTCCGGGATGAGGTCTAAAGCTAAGTTTATGGCTGTAGCTTCAGCACTGAAAACTGATGTATTGGCTGGTAGGCGTTTTTGGAGAGTGATGTTGTTAAAGATAGCTGCACCTCCTACATTTTTCCTGTCTTTAAAGCCGTCTGTGTGTAGTTGTGCCCAGTTGGGATGTTGTTTTAAGATGTTATTTAAATTATCGATATAAGTTGAAGCATACGTTCCAAGAGGAAAAATATTTAGAACGATAAGAGACAGAGCCAAGTGGAAGTCCATGACCACCTACGTCCAAAATAGACACGGCACATGAAGAAGAAGAAATAAAACTAAAAGACAAGCCTGTGTAGCTAATCAGTAATGAGAAGAGGTCGATTCATTGCTAATCAGAATTTCATAAACAAATAAGAAATTATAATGTGGATATAAAACGGGGGATCAATTCTCTGTTATAATGAATATGTAAAGTGACCCCTCACTTTGTGGTCATGTTATTTTCTATCCTTTTTTTTATTTTACATTAATTGCCTTGAGAAAATGGATTGCTGTGTAGGGTTTGGGAGAGATACCAAGAAAAATATTACTGAGAGGGACAAGAGACAAAGCCAAGTGGAAGTCCATGACCACCTCCGTCCTGAAGGGACACGGTACATGAAGAAGAAGAAAAAAACTAAAAGACATGCCTGTGTAGCTAATCAGTAATGAGAAGCGGGGGATTCATATCTAATCAGAATTTGATAAACAAATAAGAAATTATAATGTGGATATATAAAATGGGGGATCAATTCTTTATCATAATTAATATATAAAATGATCACTCACTTTGTGGTCATGCTATTTCTATCCATTTATATTCTAGATTTATGGGGTTGAGGAAATGGATTGCAGAGCAGGGTTTGAGAGATATACCAAGAGAAAAAGTACTGAGAGCGGCAAGAGACAGAGACAAGTGGAAGTCAATGATTGCCTACGTCCAGAAGGGACACGGCACATGAAGAAGAAGAAATAAAACTAAAAGACAAGCCTGTGTAGCTAATCAGTAATGAAAAGACGTGCGATCATACCTAATCAGAATTTGATAAACAAATAAGAAATTATATTGTGGGTATAAAATGGGGGATCAATTCTCTATTATAATCAATATATAAAGTGATCCCTCTCTTTGCGGCCAATCCACTTTCTATCCACTTATATTTATGGGCTTGAAAAAATGGGTTGCAGAGCAGGGTTTGGTAGAGATGGCAAGAGAAAAATTATCGAGAGCGACAAGAGACAGAGCCAAGTGGAAGTCTATGATCGCCTACGTCCTGAAGGCAACACGGTATATAAAGAATTAGATACGAAGCACCAGAAAGATGCATAGTATTTTCTGGTACACGTAAAGAGATATAAAAATGCAAAACTCGCTGGAAATGTTAAAGATAAAAAGGATATAAACGAGCAATAATTTTTTGGAAAGGGTTGTCAGAACAGGAATACAGCGCGATAGAAAAAAAAAGACAAATCTTACTAAGAAATAGAATGAGAAATGTAGAGAGCCATGATCGCCTACAACCTGAAATGACAGGGCATATAAGAAATATTAAGCTACCTTGTTTTCTCTTTAGGATTGTGTTTTTGGTTCATTCTGAGTTTTAATTCGACTGTCCAGAATTCTGAAAACTTATTTATTATTTATTTACATTTTTTTTTAATCATTTCACCCCGAGCAAGGCGGAAACGCCACTGATGTGCAGGGGGTTACATAAATGTAAAAAGATTAATTAGAAAAGAGTGAGGAGTACAAGCTAGTTAGAAAGGAACAATAGAAAGCTGAGAAAGCAGGTGCGATGACAGATACATAGGTGGTGAGAAAGGGAAGCTTATACAGGGGTGGGGAGAGAGCTAGAGTCCAGTGGTTAGTAGATGAGTATTGACTTTGCATTTAAATTTCTGGAGGTTGTAGCCGTCAGGAAAGCAAGAATATGGGAGCGAGTTCCACAGGCGGGAAGTGTGAGAGAAGAAGCTGCAGAAGTAGAATTGTCGTCTGCATTTGGCTAACCTGACTGTGAATGGGTGGGACCCAGTTGCCAGTCTAGTTGCACGAGTAAACACCTGTTGAGAAGGCACCAGTGACTTAAGTTCGTCCGAGCAGAAGCCATGAAAGTATTTATAGAACAGACAAAGGGAGGCCACATTTCGACGATGGGGAAGTGGCTGCAGTCGAGTCAGTAGTAGGCAGGTTTAAATATCCCCCCGGTTCAAAGGCCCCCCATTCTTTTGCAGAGGAGTAGGCTTTTTTTTTTTCATTTCTACAGATATTTTCATGGTTTCTGCTCTGACAAGCTTAGGTCACTGGTGCGCTCCCCACAAGAATTTACTCGTGCGACCAGACTGGCTACAAAGTCCCACCCTTTTACAGTTGAATCAACCAAATTCAGGCGAAGATTTTACTCCATCAGCTTCTGCCTGTGAAATTCTCTTCCATATAGTTGCTTACCTGACGGCTACAAACTCCAGGAATTTAAATGCAATGTCAATTCCCATCTCTTGTCCATTTGACTCCAGTTCTCTCTACATCGCCCCGTGTATTTTGTTATATGTTTTTGTTCTCTCTACCTTCGCAACTGTCTTCCATCTTGTGTTCATATCCTTCTCTTGCCCTTTTATGTCACCCCCTGTAGCTGGTTTGTCTTTCTCTTCACTCTCCTCCTGTAGCCCCCTGCACATCAGTGGCGGTATCGCCTGGCTAGGGGGGAAATAATTGAAACAATTATCCTGCTTTGAGTTCCCGGTTTCCTTCTTACTTCTTAAAAATTCTTCATTATATTTTTCAATTGTCACCCTCAATAGTAGCAGACAGGATTAAATACTGTCTAGTTCACATTCCTCCCTTTTTTTTTTTTTTTTTTTGCGAATAATGAATTATATATATATATATATATATGTCTTCTTTTTAGGATTAGGTTTCCGGTACTATCTAATAACTTTTCATTTTACTTCGGGTGATCACTTTCGTATTTGTGGCATATTCACCTTGGTTGGAGTGGTGCCTCTTACTCTGTAACGCACTACCATGAGTGGCTCTTGGGCCTTGTACAGGATGAACATCATTGTCAAAAAAGAAAAAGCCTGAATATATTTCCTTACAGGGTGGTGAGTTAGATCATGTGTACAAACTCAGATAAGCAGCACCCACGCAAACGCAGACTTGCATATAATCACCAGGGCACAACGGTAGATGTAAATATATTTATATCAATTCAGCAGCCATTTCCATTATGTGAACGTCAGCCATTTTAAATCAACACGCCATTCAAGCGGAAAAAGAGGAAGAAGAAAAAGAAAATTAACGCGGCAAATATTCACTGAAAAGGTCAGTTGTCAGATACAGGATACCTGCAGGGTGATCGGTCAATAGAAAGGGCACCCTCCTAAAAAAAAAAAAGAAAACAGCTACAAAAAACCCCGAAAAGCAGAGACGAACGAAAGGACACTGAATCAAATTATTTTCAAATGATGAAATTATAACACTGTGCTCTCTCTCTCTCTCTCTCTCTCTCTCTCTCACTCTCACACACACACACACACACACACACACACACACACACACACACACACACACACATCCTATTCTGAAAAGAAAAAAAATGTAAAAATTTCTTTTTTTTTTTAAATTAGTAAGTTGTAAATTCAGTTTCCTGGGGGTTACGAATGTTTACGTAACATCTCAACCCCAAGACTATACTGCTAGAGTCAGAGATATGGTTTGGCTGACAATCGAAGCATCTCGAAAGCAATTGAATAAGAATGTAAAACGGGAAAGATGATTATTTATTTATGATTGGACTATTGTCTCAATCTTTGTTGTTATTACAACGTTTCGGCAGCTGTGATCTCCGGCCCTCCTCAGATGCACATATACCTGAGTAACTTATATTCCCCGGAAAGGGTTAGGTATATTATTCGAAAGAGGTAAGCGGTTTTGGCAAATGTAACCGTGTGTAATATAACAATCTGGCCCCACTCGAGGAAGTGATGCAAGCGATGGTGTTTCCCGTCGGTGAAGGGGGCGGCAAAGCGACAAGACAGGTGTTTGTGAAATACATCCTGTCGAGGCCGGAGCGGATGTCATTTGACCTTATTTCCGACAGCGGCGGAAATGGCTACAGAGGCAAACAGATCAGGTGTCTCTTAGAATTACGTGGGCGTTGCGTGGGCGAGGCAAAACCGGAAGGAAAGTCCCGGTTCTAGAGGACTATATAAAGACCTCGACACACGGATTCGCCAGCAGAGAACGGCCAGTGGAAGCAGAGAAACACCACGGCAAGAATACACTCCCGTCAACCCATTCTATGTGCCTCTCACCCTTCCGTTCTCTATTCCACACGGTTCGTCGTCATTAATAAAAATATAACCTTATATTTTTATATATGCGTGTTTGTTGTTTTGTCGTCGTACGGCGATATATAACATACGCAAATTGGTGCCCAGTGACTTGCTGTTTTAAGACAACAACAACAACAAAACAGATAGATACGAGCTTGGTTACCACGGCGACAATTGAAATTCAACGGAATTAAAACTACCAGATAGAAGACGAAAATAGAAAGCAACCGGACGACATCAACGAAAGGTAGGTGACTTTTGATTCGATCTTGTGTATGTTCTGCTCTTGTTCATAAGTCTAATTAAAAAAAAAAAAAAAAACGGAACAGCATACTTTTGCCGATTTTGTTCAAGGTCTGACCCTAGAATTGAGAAATGTGGCTTGTTCGGTGTCGAACACTTTAAGGGGAGAATCTTTTTAAAAAAATATACAGCCATTAGCATGCAAAGAAGATGGTGGTTATAGTGCTTGGTTGGAGGATATGGAGAGGTATTTTAAAGTTGTGCGCGTGGCAGAAGAAGACAAGTGTCAGGCAGCTCTTCTCACAACAAGGGGAGCTGTTGGACACTATGTAGATAGACTAATCTCTAATAACCCACAACTCACATGGAAGGAGTTAAAAACTTCTTTAAAGGAATATTACGGATTGGTTTTAGACCCCGACGCACGGTTAGTCGAATTAGTGAACATTAAGCAGGGTAGAACGGAGGGGGTGCAGGACTACATGCAGAGAGTAGTACGCCTAGCGGAGAGCGCATATGTTGGGGTTGACGGGAGGAATGAAGTTGTGACAAAACAAGTTCTAGGATTTTTCATAAAAGGTCTAAGGGATCGGGAAATAAAGATGGCAGTTATGAAGGATGAGCCACAAACACTAGAGGCTGCCTATCAGAAAGCGTTATCTGAGTTGAGATGGAAAATGCGACTCGACGCAAACTCTGAATACGAAGAGGAGCCTATGGAAATTTGCCACTCTCGGAGACGGGTACCGATAGAAGCCGTAAGCCCCGCTGAATCTAATACTAATAATAATAGGAATAAGAACAATAGAAAAGTTGGTAATAGGGGAACTAAATACAAGCCTCGTGAGCGGGAGAGGAACGGGAGCGTTGTTAGGTGTTGGAATTGTGGGAAAGAAGGCCACATAGCGAAATTTTGTGGACGCGCCCCGAGAAACGGCAGAGGTCCGTTCGTGCGACGCCCAACGAACGGAACAAGACGGTACCAACGCACATAGTTGGTAATATGGGCGCGCCAAATTCCATCTTTATTAGAATAGAACGTAGACCTTATAGGGCATTGGTAGATACGGGAGCAGAGGTATCGGTTATAAGCTGTAGGGTATTTAAAAAATTGCGACTGGGACTTGAACTGCAAAAGAGGGACATTAAACTTCGAACTGCGAATGGATCCCCGTTATACGTTGAAGGCCTTTGTCGTCTACAGGTCCAGATAGGAAGTAAGTCCATACCCCATGATTTTTTAGTCGTGAAAAATCTCAATAGAAACGTTATACTTGGCCGAGATTGGCTGATGCAGAACGGGGTGAGAATGTATTTCGATTTGGGGGCATTGAAGATTGGTGAAGAATACGTGGCATTAGAGGAGGATGTTCATATTTCCTCTGTTGTTAGGTTAGCTCAAAAAGTAACATTAAGACCTCAACACCTGCATGCTTGTCTGGGATTAACCAGGCTGAGAAATGGACGTGGCAAAGAATATGAAATCGAACAGCTGAGTAGTGGATATGTTAGCAACTTATGTGGTATATCAGTAGCCAACGCAGTTGTAAAAATGCCAAAGTCTCGTAAGTTTCAGTTGCTGATAATGAATAACACTAACCAGACAATCACTTTGAGACGGGGGTGTCCGCTGGCTATATTGGAAAGGGCAGGTAATATCACTGAAATTACTATGCCCGATAAACAAAATAATAAAAGTCCTGATGTAGATTTGGAACAGGTACATATACCGGAGGAATTCAAGCCTGAAATTAACAAATTGCTAAAAAGAAATAGGGATATGTTCGTTAGTGACGACAAAAACCTGGGCAGAACCGATACTGTGGAGATGCGTATCGATACTGGAACGCATGAGCCCATAAGAAAACGCCCATATCGCACACCCCTCAAACAAAGAAAGACAATGGATTCAGCAATCGACGAAATGATGCAGGCAGGTGTAATTGAGAGATCCAATAGCCCGTGGGGTTTTCCAGTAGTTTTAGTAGAGAAGAAAGACGGTGGTAAGAGATTTTGTGTAGACTTTAGAGCACTTAATAAGATTACAAAGAAATATGCTCGACCTCTTCCTGTCATCGATGATATACTGGCATCACTTGGTTCGGCAAGGTACTTTTCGAAGCTTGATTTAAAATCAGGGTACTGGCAAGTTAAGCTTCATGATGATGACAAAGAAAAAAGTGCATTCACCTGCCACAAGGGTCTGTTTCATTTTAATGTTATGCCATTTGGACTTGCAAACGCACCCGGCATCTTCCAGGAATTAATGTCAGTTGTTTTACAGGGACAGGAAGATTTTACTCTGGCATATTTAGATGATATTCTGATATTTTCAAATACGGTGGAAGATCATTTAAGACATATAGACACAGTCTTGAGTAGTCTACGTAAGCACAACCTTAAACTGAAGCCAGCTAAGTGTGAGTTCTTTAAGAAAGAGACCCAATACCTGGGGTTCAAGATAAGTGAAGAGGGAATACAACCAGACCTCAATAAAGTCAAGGCTATAAAGTCAGTTTCTACTCCAACCACTGTTAGGCAAGTAAGAGCTTTTATTGGGATGACCTCATACTATCGCCGCTTTATTAGAAATTTCTCTGATATAGCCGAACCGCTGGTCAATTTGACAAGGAAATATGCACAATTCCAATGGGACGATGCTTGCCAAACCGCTTTCGATACACTAAAAACGAAGCTCGCGGAGATGGTAACACTAGCCTATCCCAACCCAAATAAAGCGTATAGGTTATATACTGACGCATCCGATCAATCGATTGGCGCATGCCTATCCCAGGTGGTGTACGATAAGGAAAATAGGAAGGATGTAGAAAAACCAATTTATTTATTGTCCCATAAATTAAGTGACACACAAACGAGGTGGTCAACTACAGAGAAAGAGGCTTATGCCATACACTATGCTCTTCAAAAACTGAATCACTACCTGCATGGCGCAACATTCACAATATACACTGATCATAGGCCCCTGGAGCACTTACTTAACTCGCCCATACAAAATAAGAAGATACAGACTTGGGCTCTGAGCATGTCTGGCTACAATTGCAGCATACAGTATCTTAAGGGTAAGGATAATGTTTGCGCGGATCTCTTATCACGCGCTGTTGATGTGAACGAAGACCATATTGCTTCTCCAGTAGATATAGATGATAGAAATTACTTGGTTAGTGTTATAAACTCCAACCTAATGGAGCCGGAAGAATTAGCAGCCCATAAAAATGTCGGAAATTCATCAGAGGCACCCGAACGGCCCACATTGAAAGGAATAGACATAATCTGGGAGCAAGAATCAGACAAAAACATCTTAGACCTGAAGATTAGATTACGAAATGGTAGGGCTACCAAAGCAGAACAGAAGAGATATATAGTAATGGATGAGGTGGTGTACTATTTGTCTCAACCTGATGATGAACCCCTCATCAGGCTGTATGTACCATCTCACCTTAGAAAAATGGTGCTAGTTCAATACCATGATGACAGTGGCCATATGGGGGTGGATAAGATATTCCACTCAATAAAACAAAAGTATTTCTGGCCTTGTTTACTTAGAGAAATAAATGATTTCGTGGGTAAATGTATCCCGTGTCAGACAAGAAACCTAAAGAGGCAGCAACCCCACATACAGGAATGTGACTTCCCTCCTTTTCCTTTCGCAAAGGTTGCTTTAGAATCCAGTGATTCGGATGACGAATCCGGAGCGGAACAGACCGACTTTCCAGTGCACAAAAATCGACACCAACGTGTGGAATCAGACGATGAGTCTGATGTTCCATTAATGGAGCGTCGCTTCATGACGCGACGTAAAATGGCGAATAAAAACGTGTCAACTATTGATAGTGATGATAGAATCGGTGGTATAAATAATGTTTCATCCACGTTCGAGGATGATTGCTCAAAGTGCGAAACGACTGGAACTACTCATGTAGATCAGGGTTTTTCTTGGGAATCACCTAGCAGCGAAGATGTCCAAATGAGGCAAACGTCTGTTGGGTCAAAAAGCACGGATAGACCTGCAGATTCCACAGTTGATCGGAACAAAAAGAAAGAACAACTGAAAAGTCTTGTAGACTTATTGGCTGATATGCTATAGGATTGGGAAAGAAAGCAGTGGGAGGATTAACGATAGTTTAAGTGAAATAGTTAGGTCACCTTCCTTATAGCAAAACATGCGGAAGAAACAAACTAAGGAATTACGAGTCACGGGTCCATTTTTTTTAGACTAAATTAAGATAGATGAAACCTCCAATCCTCCACAAGTAAATTGCATGCGGATTAACGTTGGAATCAGGGTAATTTTCTTCGTTTTCTATTGAACATTTCTAGGTCAGACTATGAATGATATGTACTGCAGATAATGGCAGTTTTTCTGTGTTCAAACATAGTATGTTTGAAATTAAATTAAATGAAATGAAGTTACATGTGTAACAATAAAACTCGAGCGGAAACACGCATGGTGTTGGTCAAAGGTTATTTACTCGATGTCAGTTTAGAAACTGGGGCGCGGTTACCGCCTATGATCATATGGTCGTGCATCGAGGCGTCTACGCGTATGGACAGAGTCGAGAAAGGAAACGAACATTGAAAGTTACAGAAACTTAAAAAAAAAAAAAAAAAAGAACATTATGAATTCCACAATGGACACGAACATTGTTGGGTTGCCGATGTAGGCTCCCCCATATATATATTTTTTTTGTTGTTTTGTTTGTTTCGGCGTGCACATGTTTTGTTGTTTCGGCGTGCACATGTTTTGTACAATTGTCGGGCTTGTGTGGCATGGGGGGGGGTGAGGGTGTTGCGCTTAAAATGTTCTTAGGTGAACATTTTGGAAAATGGGAGGGCGAGGAGTGTAATATAACAATCTGGCCCCACCCGAGGAAGTGATGCAAGCGATGGTGTTTCCCGTCGGTGAAGGGGGCGGCGAAGCGACAAGACAGGTGTTTGTGAAATACATCCTGGCGAGGCAGGAGCGGATGTCATTTGACCTTATTTCCGACAGCGGCGGAAATGGCTACAGAGGCAAACAGATCAGGTGTCTCTTAGAATTACGTGGGCGTTGCGTGGGCGAGGCAAAACCGGAAGGAAAGTCCCGGTTCTAGAAGACTATATAAAGACCTCGACACACGGATTCGCCAGCAGAGAACGGCCAGTGGAAGCAGAGAAACACCACGGCAAGAATACACTCCTGTCAACCCATTCTATGTGCCTCTCACCCTTCCGTTCTCTATTCCACACGGTTCGTTGTCATTAATAAAAATATAACCTTATATTTTTATATATGCGTGTTTGTTGTTTTGTCGTCGTACGGCGATATATAACACGTGTAGGACAATGTAGCTAGTAGCCGTCAGGGGTCGGTACTCTTCGTAGTCGTTTGCAGTATGCTGAGGCTTATGCAATAGACGTAGATCTATAGCCGTAGACTTATATATCCGTTCTCGCCTTAGTATGCATTTATGGCTGACACCATCCAATCGTATTACTGTGAAGGGGAACGAAGGTGTATGCAAATTCAATACATCAACATGCCTTACTCATCATACCATTACAAAGTACATGTTCCAGCTTACATTGTTAATGTTTACCTTATGGGCAGAAGAAGGAAGAAAATGCTGTTTGAAGTTTTCTTTGCTTTCTTCCTGTTTCTAAATGGTAATATTAGTCTTAAATAATTTCCTTAATTATTTTCCTTATCAGAAAACATTCAGTATTCCCTGACTGAACAACCAATGTTACTTTTGATAGAAATTTCTAATATCTAGCAAGTAGCCGTAATGGACTGGTACTCGTCGTAGTTGTATGCAGTATCCTGAAACGTAGGCTTAGTCAATAGACATAGACCTCTCCGTGCCGCCTTAGTCTGTATTTATGGCTGACACCAGCCAATCATATTACTGTGTGATGGAACCAAGGTGTTTGCATATTCATTACATTACTTATTCATTACATCATTAACCTACAGATAAATTTGAACTAACATTTTAATTTACTGAGTGAGACAAGGTTTGGGGTAGTGTTTTTCAGACAGTATGTATTGCACTCATTGAAAACGGGTGAGATATGATCTAATAACAGTAAGTAAAAATAATAATTAGACAATATTCTTCGAAAGCGGAAGAACAATCTACCAAAGGCGTTCATTAGGAATCTTTTTCCCCATCAGTTGTGGAGCGTTACCCACTTAACTACGGACTCTTCCTACCGGTATATTAACTGAAAATTAATCACTCTCGCGGCTTCAGTTCAGCTCAGCGCAGTCTGTCTGTCTGTCAGTCACTAGTAAGCCAAGCTTATGTTAATCTGTTCTCTTGTATCTATTTTTGAGTAATATATATATATATAGTAATCATTTCACCCAAAGCAAGGTATTCCATAGCCACTATAGCGCAGGGGGTTACATAGAGGAAGGTTCTGAGAGAGCGATTGAATATAGGAAATGTCAGAAGGAGGGTGATAGACGAGTAAGGAGGTACACAGGAAGAGTGTTTGACAGAATGGGTGTGAATTAGTCTGTTAGAAGGTGTCTATTGACCTTACATTTAAACTCCTGGAGATTGTAACTGTCGTCAAAGTAAGTATGTGAAAGGGAATTCCACAGGCGGGAAGTGCGAGAAAAGAAGCTATTGGAGTAGAAATTGCAGTTACATTTTATCGGTTTCACTGTAAAAGTTTAGGACCTAGTTGCTAATCCAGTATCTCGTGCAAATTCGTATCTAGGGATCACCAGAGTTG
The DNA here is from genome assembly GCA_037127315.1 of Ascarosepion bandense. NCBI lineage: Eukaryota > Metazoa > Mollusca > Cephalopoda > Sepiida > Sepiidae > Ascarosepion > Ascarosepion bandense. The sequence goes on along the minus strand of JBBBDQ010001406.1, from coordinate 2,504,593 downwards.
TTAACAATACCACCATGTTTCGAGTAATCATTTAGTGGTCCCATCACCGGTCTACATGACCATCGAACCCCCTCTTAGGTCTATATTAAGGATTTGCATAACATTATGTTCCTAGCTTGGGTGTATATCTGTGCTGTTTAGAAGCATTCCTCCAAATATTTGGGGGACCATAACCTTCTTCATAGTATCTGATTTATGGCTCAGCGGAGTAAGAACAGGCTTGTAAAATCCAATGTATCCAAAACCAAATTAGTAAGCGTCACCACCACCGAACAAACACTGGCAGTTCACCTATCAGAATGGTTGAGTATTTTCTCTGCGAAGTTCAGTCAGTTAATTGCTATACGTGATAAACTTTCTTCCATACTCTTTCGAGAATAAACAGAATATTTTCCCGTTATAGGTTGCCTTTACTTTCTAATGGAAGGATTACTAATAAAAACGGGGAAAAATTATGTAATATTACGTTTTCTTTTGTAAACTTTCGTAACGATATAGTTGCCTGCTAATTCGAATCAAAACAAGATTTTTACTAACATTTCGAACGTGTTAGAAGGTAACAAACTTTTAAAAAATTAATTTAAAAAATACTTTGATCTTTCCTTTTTTGATAGAAAAATGTACTTTTTTTATTAAGTTTGTCGTTAATGTAAACTAGCAATATATCCCGGCGTTGCTCGGGTGTAATGAAAGCTTTAAGCTAATCCATGTTTCTGGAGCTCAGACTCTTTGGACGTTGGCACGAAAGATTCAAAAGCAATAGTTGTTTACAGTTAAAGCGAAACCGTAGACTCGAAAGAAAAATGAATGGATGTAAGTCAAATTTTGGTTTCATGGTATCGATATCAAATAAGTTTTTTTCGTCGGAAACTGAATTTTGAAGGCTAAATAAGTCCTCTGAGTAAATGGTATCATGGCTGAGACTAAGAACTACAATTATACCTACTTAGAGCCAAACCCGAAGCAAAAACTAAAATAAAAGGGCTGAAAAAAATACAAATATACAGGCAGATAAACAGACACAGACACAAACATCTTGCCTTTTATATATATATATATATATATATATATTATCGATTTTCTGCATTATTGCAAGAACTGCAATCTTGAAGTTTCTGAATATCGTTTCCTATGTCTTTGTCTATGAGTGTATCAAATTTGATTAAAATCGGACCACTACTTCTATAACGCGACTTTTTCGATTATTGATTTTCCATATTTACTGGGAGTACCTCGACACAAACCCTAGCTAAGAACACTCGCAGACGCTTATAGTACAACTGTGTAAATTTTCAAGAAAATCGGTTCAGCCGTTTCGGAGTCAATAGGTAACGGATGCACACACACAGACACACACACAGACAAAGTTTCATTTGTAAATATGTTTAAATTCAGTCTAGGCAGTTTTTGTCCTGATTTAGTCAAGATACCTACTCTAAGAATATCTTTTCGTAATTAAAACGTATAAAATCATGCCGAAAGAAAGCAGTGTAGCCGTAAAAATGACAGTTTTCTTTAGCCATTTATGAATACCTCACCCACCCAATATCTAACGTATATTTTAAAATTTTAAAGTCGACCTTCATTCTGATTAGTTAAATTTAACACATCTATATATTCTAAACTTTCTCTATTCCCCCACCATATCATCTCTTTAATAAGCAAACCTATTGATTTCTATTTTCAAATAGTAAATTATTTTCACCAAAGTTATTGAATATTGCCTGATGACGAGCTGAAAGCTATATCTCGAAGCAAAAATTTACGTGTCGCAATATAAAATAAATTAATTTTAAATAAAAAAAATCAAATTTAATTATATTACACTCTACGATCTAAGTTGTACCGAGAACATCTTTAATAAGTAAATATCGAAGAACTCTGGATTCTAAACCTGTTGGTTTTTTCATCTGGATTTTATATATATATATATATGTGTGTGTGTGTGTGTGTGTGTGTGTGTGTGTGTGTGTGTGTGTGTGTGTGCGTGTTGTCTATTTCATGTAAATTTATCTTCTCTGATAAGTTTAATATCATTATCATTAAATGCAGAAAGAAAATTCCAATATTGATACATAATTTTTTAATAACCCAATCTAAGCTTTTGGTCTACATATGCTATTTTCAAAGATGTCAAATTATATTATATATTATAACCACATATAGATACCTACTCTTAGGTTATCTTAGTGTATTGATTTTCTCATCTGGATTTTAAATATTTGACAGACTGTTTTGTTTACATGGAAGATTTCCAAGCAACAACAAACTTGTGCATATAAGACGCTGGAAGCTTCACAAATTATATATGAATATTGTAATATTTTTTTCATTTTATGATAATGTTATTAAGCATATCAGAGAATATGAAAAAAAATTAGGTAAAATAAATAAACAACATTTGTCTTTATTATTTAATGAAACATGCATTAATGAAAAAGTGCTGCCTAAATACGCACAATATATATGTTCAAGACCTAACCATATATATATATATATATATATATATATATATATATATATATATATATCAGCATGCGGTGTAAATATAGAAGAATCCAAAGGAGTATCCTGTGCATACAGTGGTAGGATAACTCTCTAAATGTGCTCTCTCTCTATATATATGTATATAAATATATATTGAGCAAATCTAAGAAAGATTAAGGCAGACGGGTTATTTCATGGTAAATCGGAAATATAGGCCTATTCCAGGCGAACCATCGTCAGCTTCCGTCTTTGGTTTGCCTGAAATAGGCCTATACATCCGATTTACCATGAAATAACGTGTCTGTCTTAATGTTTCTTATATATATATTGTCATCCGCAGACAGATCTGTTTCGCTGTATCACAGCTCATCAGTACTGTTAGACTCCGATATATATATATTTGTGTGTGTGTTTTGTTTTCTAAATAAAGAGTGTGTTAAAGGACGTAAATAAAGTAGTTTTACAGAATAAAACCTAATAAAAAAAATTTGGCATTTAGAAGAACGTCTTTTTTGCTAAAATTGTGTTTTATGAAATATTCTAAGACAGTCAAAACAAACATCTGATATATCAATTTGTACCTGGTTCTTTATGTTTTCGGTAAATGGAATTTAAAAGCACCATTAGAAGACATTATAGAGAAATGCTATTGAATATTGAGAAGAAAACCGATTGCTCAATTGACATTCAAAGAAAAATTACATTTATAGACACTTTCATTCAAACTCCTTCAAAACCAATTATGTTTGTAAATTGCCACCAAATAACATTTCTTCCAGACTTTTCAGTGAGTAAACATTGAATATCCAATACTCATAGTCAAAAGTGAATAATTAAAATACCTGTCATGTAAAGAGATATGTCAAGAGGTAACACAGAAAAAATCACCCCACACACACGCACACACACACACACACACACACATACACACACACACACTATATATATATATATATATATATATATATATATATATATATATATATATAATAGTAATAATATTTATTAATAAATTATAACATTGATATGTTATAATATCACTACAAAAGTAGCTATTTTGTTTCGACACTTTTTGTGTCTTATCAAGTGATGTGGTTATTTCAAAATGAATGGCTTTTAAAAATAAGTGATATTATAACATATCAATGTTATAATTTATTAATAAATATTATTATTATTAGCTCTACTTTGTATTGAGCACTTTTTTAAAAATAGTGTTTCTTTGGATGGGGAATATTATTCCACCCATACTTGGTTATATATATATATATATATATATATATATATATATATATATATAAAGAGTGATTGCTGGTTGAATTCCCAATGCATTTTTTTAAAATCAAATCACCCCAAGCAAGGCGGTACCGCCACTGATGTGCAGGGGGCTACATAAGAGTGAGAAGATTAGAAAAGAGAAAACCGGAAACCGCATCTTGAACAGGAAACAACCGATAAGCCTCTTCACCTGTTCAATAGATGTGGGTGGAGTGTGACCCGGGCGATAGTTTAGTCTATCTACTATATACATACTAATATATATACACAGTCAACAATTTTTTACCGTGTTCATATTTGATATTACTGAGTGCTGGCTTTTTTATCATTATTAATGATTCCATTATTTTTACTGGCGTTTTCGAGCAAGAGTTTAATTTATACAAATCCACAATACATACATACTAATATATGTAATGAATTATTTTGAACATTATTTTTACCGACACTCGTATTTAAGTAGATATTTTGTTTTTAATTGAACAGTATTTTATATTTATATCTACTATGATTATTTCACGATAAATTTGTATTGCGAAAATGTGTGCTATCCAGCAGGATTTGAACCTGCGACCCCTATTACATAGGGGAAGCATACCATTTTATCTGGTACTGTCTTAACCACTTGACTATGGATAGCCTCTTGATCCGACGAGGTTTTTATCATGCTTATATAACACAATTTTCGATCTATCGTAAACAAACCATATCTGCTCTGAAATGTATCGTAAATATCAACATATATACTAATACATATATATATATATATATAGTGAATGTAAGCAGCAATCGCTCTTTTTTGTCAAAAATAAAAGACATTCTGTTGTGCTTAATTTTTATATAATTTTAATGTGTCCTTTTTGGTTTCTTTTCAATCCATACATTCAAAATAAAATGTCTGAATGTGTTTTCTAACCAAGCCTTTTCGGCTATAACTTTAGCCATTATCGAGAATTAAATTTATTTTTATTTTAACTAAAAACATGGATTGTTTTGTGGACATATCTGTTGCTATTTTTCTCTAAGTATGTTTTATTTTCCAGACACGGTCAGCAAATTGTGACCGTGTTCATATAGCTTTCAGCTCGTCATCAGGCAATGTTCAATAACTTTGGTGAAAATAATTTACTATTTGAAAATAGAAATCAATACGTTTGGTTATTAAAGAGACGATATGGTGGGGGAAAAGAGAACGTTTAGAATATATAGATATGTTAAATTTAACTAATCAGAATGAAGGTCGACTTTAAAATTTTGAAATATACGTTAGATATTGGGTGGGTGAGGTATTCATAAATGGCTAAAGAAAATTGTCATTTTTATGGCTAGACTGTTTTTTTTCTGCATGATTTTATACGTTTTAATTACGAAAAGATATTCTTAGAGTAGGTATCTTGACTAAATCACGATAAAGACTGCATAGACTGAATTAATGATTCCATTATTTTTAGCGGTGTTTTCGGGCAAGAGTTTAATTTATACAAATTTGATTATAATATATTCTATGTTAAGAATTCATTTTACTTACTTTTTCTACATTTGGGATCATTATTCTATTTTCCGATATTTAATCATTGTACGTTATGGTGTAAAGAATTGGAAATCGGTAGAGAGGAGTTCAAATTCCATTTGAATCCAATACATTATCTTTCACGTACATTTATTTTACAAAGATATGAATTCATCTCTTTTCCCTCTAGCTATGGGTTAAATAACAAGATAGATTGGGTTCTATAACCTTAGTTGACAATCGGTCTACCGCAAAAAATTACGGCTAGCTATTGCGGGAAGATCTTCTGCCCAGTCAGTCAAGGATCGAAAGAGACATGATCGCCTAAGCGTGTATCATGTATAGCAATTCCTTAGCGGATTTGCTGAGATATGAATAAATTAAAGTTTAAGTAATTACGGTTATAACAAATCATTATCAAAGAGTACATTTGTACTATATCGCTTTTGGCCAATTTCAAATTTCATTTTATAGCTTCTTCACGTGATGATATCACGTGATGATATCACGTGATGTTGTCAGTTTTGGCCAATTTCAGCTTTCATTTTATAGTGATTTCCCTGACACACGGAATAACTAGTCGCTATTTCTCATAACTTTTCATTTTTGTCTTTGATTATAATACCTGGTAATTTGTTGTATTACAAAAATATATCAATTATGCAACCTGGTTTCTTTCAGAAAATATATATTCTTTTCTTACGAATTTATCCTCAAAATCTTGTCGGCATTAGATAACCAATTAAATATGATATGCCGTAAAGCAGATCTAAAACTTGATTTATTAAGAAATATATATTCTATTCATACGAACCTATACTAAATATGTTGTCGGCATTAAATAAATCATTGGAATTTATATACCGTAAAACAGATCTACAAACTGATTTTTTCATAAAATGCATATTCTATTCATACGAACATTAAACACCTTGTGAGCATTATATAATGCACTGAGGTTGATAAATCGTAAAACAAAATAAGCCAAACTATAGAAACATCCAAAAAAGATGCTACCATCTGATCCTTAAACTATAGCTTCAGGATGATGGTCATACTAGTTTATTACATCTAAATTTCCAATATGAACAGGATTTATATAAATGTCATTATTACTATTTTTGTTCGTGTTTTTCTTTTTGTTTTTCCGTCTGTCCGACCGTGGGCATTGTTATCTCAAGTCCCATTGTATGGACTTGTATTTCAGGAATCATCGGTTTCATGATTGGCACGAACTGATAAGGTCCTTGGTATGACGTTAAACTGCATCTGGCAGCAAGGTCTCTGATTGGGAGGTTGTGATGAGCATGGAATCACCTCTTAATTTCTGTTGTTCCCAGGTACACCCTGACCCAGAGTGGTAGCACCTGTTAGGGTCCCAGTTGTGGGCAAATAGTTAACCCCCAAACTGGGGTCAAAGTGCTATGAAAGTATTTACAAACAAAACCTTTTTTGAATGAAAAATATTATCAACAAAGCCTTTTTCGAATGAAAAATGTTACCAACAAAACCTTTTTTGAATGAAACATGTTACCAACAAAACCTTTTTATGATGAAAAATGTTACCAACAAAACCTTTTTTTGAATGAAAAATGTTACCAACAAAACCTTTTTTTGAATGAAAAATGTTACTAACAAAACCTTTTTTGAATGAAAGATTTTACCAACAAAAGTCTTTTTTGAATGAAAAATAAAATTATATGGTCTTTCAAACAATCCCTACCCCCAAAACAATATAAACAAACAAAAACAATAAAACAAATAAACTAAATAAAACAAATCAAAACGATTTTCAGCATTAAATGACCGAATAAAGGTTGATATGCTGGTTAAATGAACCAACCAACCAACGAACTGAGAATTTTTTATTCGATCCGGTATTATATAAATGTTCAGGTTTTTTTCCCTATTTTTTAAACTACTTTTTTTTATATACCTTTCATGATTCATTTTTAAGTGTTCACTTGTGTCTGGTGGGTGCCGCGTTCAATTTTAATATTCTCACTCTTGAGAGCGGTCGAGTTTGCTTTAAATTTTGTTATTGCTTCTTATAGAATCAGAACAGTATTTGTTTATTTTTATATATACACAAGCAGTATAGCGCGGCTTTGCTCGGGTGTAATGAAAGCTTTAAAACTAATCCATGGTCCTGGAGTTCAGACTCTTTGAACGTTGGCACGAAAGACTAAAAAGCAATAGTTGTTTCCAGTTAAAAAAAAAAAACAACCGTAGACTGAATGAAAAATGAATGGATGTAAGTCAAATTTTGATTTTTTGGTATCGATATCAAATAAGTTTTTTTCGTCGTAATCTGAATTTTGAAGGCTAAATAAGTAAAATGAATAAATGGTATCATGGCTGAGACTAAGAACTACAACTGTACCTGCTTAGAGTCAAACCCGAAGCAGAAACTAAAATAAATGGGCTGAAAAAAATACAAACATACAGGCAGATAAACAGACACACACATTTTGCCTTGTATATATATATATATATATATATATATATATATATATATATTATCGATTTTCTGCACTATTGTAAGAACTGCAACCTTGGAACCTCTGAAAATCGTTTGATTAAAATTGGACAACTCCTCCTATAACCCAATTATTTCAATTATCAATTTTCGATATTTATCGGGAGTACCTCGACACAAAACCTACCTAAGAACACTCGAAGACGCTTATAGTACAACTGTGTAAATTTACAAGAAAATCGGTTCAGCCGTTTCGGTTTCTATAGGTAACTGACACACACATAGACACAGACACACACACATACACACACAGACAAAGTTTCATTAATAAGTTTAGATTAGATGTATATATATAATGTATCGACGCAGAACATAATTTTCTCAATAATTTTTCCACAACCACGCTCTCCTTTAGACTTACCTGCCACTTTTCTAAATATAGTTCAATTAAAGAACATTTGTTAGAAAAACATACCTATGTAGGTAATATTAGACATATTTTAATCGATAACACAATAATACTCATACATACACACAGTAAAGAGAACCTTCACATATTGGAGGCCATCTACATTAAATCAAAGCAACCCACATTCAATAAAATAACATTTTAGTCAAGTTTCAATATATTACATTGCAAAAGTTCTGTTCACACACACACACACACACACACACACACACACACACACACACACACACACACACACACAAATTTCCATTTATAAATAAGTTTAGATATTAGTATTATGTACTGAGTGTTGATATTTTTCGGAGTTTGGCTAAAAGAAAGATGTTTTGTTTTAATTATTTCAGAGTTTATATAAATAACTGCACATTTCTATGCATTATCTAATAGTAAAAAGTACTTCGTTGTGGAAGAAAACAAAATGAACATAAAAGTTATAATTCCACTGAAATTCATTCTGCATCGTGCTGTAAAAAATAATGTCCTCCATGATGGTCGAGATTTGATGATGAGGGGTGTAAACGACATCAATGTTAAAATCCCCAGTGAAGTTGGTTAAGACATCACTCGGTATGGATTTCATGAGACCTATAGATGAATGATGCTTTAATCAAAGATAGTGGCTTGTAGAGAGTAATAACGTTAAAATCCCCAGTGATGATGGTTAAGACATCACTCGGTATGGATTTCATGAGACCTATAGATGATGATGCTTTAGTCAAAGATAGTGGCTTGTAGAGAGTAATAATGTTAATTTTTCTTTTTTTTTTTTGCTAATTTCGTGACAGTCACCTGTGTGTTTCAGGTGATTGGCTCTCAAGTTGAGCTGCTGGGGCGTAATATTATCTCTTGCAATCGTTATGACACTTCCTCCTCGCTCTGCTGTGACAGGCCTGTCTACCCTAAAAGTTTTAAACAGAGGGAGAATAGATTCAATGTGTTACTTTTTTTAAGGATGTCCCCACAAAACAAGACATCTAGTTGAGGGATTTTCTCATTTGTTTTTAGGCAATTCTATTGTTCTAACTACTATTGAATGCTGTAAAACCAAACGTTCAAGGAAGTATCAGTAGTGGTCGGTACAAAAATTTGTTGGGTGTTCGATGTACATTCTTGATGTATCCGGTTCATTTACTTGAGTACATGTCGGTCAACACGGATGGTTCTTGTTTTTTTGACAGTGGATATCGGCTCGGAACGAGAAATCGGGGACCCGAGTTCGAATTCCAGCCGAATTCATTGCATTCACTTATGCGCAAATACCCTTGGGAAAGGTATTAATCCGTCTCTTCCTTCCAGTTATATGTTAAATAACAGGACAGATTGGGTTCTATAGCCTTGGTCGGCAACCAGTCTACCGCAGAAAGCAATGGTAACACACTGCGGGATAATCTTCTGCCCAGTCAGTCATGTCTCTTTCGAGACATGATCGCCCAAGCGTGTATCACGTATGGCACTTAACTGACTGACTGAAGATATCATATGCCTAACTCGGCATGAAGGTTCTCTTTTCTTCCAGAGACACAACAATTTTATCCAAAATCTTCCATTGGACTTTATGAACAGTGCAGTCCAATGCCAATAGGAGTGGAAACTGAATTCATTTTGCTTCAAGTGATTGTCTATTCCACTGAAAGACTGCACGTGTTGACGTTTGATAGACGCTGATCCAGGGTACGAGTGCTTATATTGATTGTCAGCAGTGGGCCTTTTGCCAACGCGTTCATTGTCAAATCTGACATGGATGCCATGCGCATCAATTCCAGTGTGGTCAATCCCAGACACAATGTCATAGACTATTCACCAGATCAGAGCTTAATTTACTTTTGAGAGAAGTCGATTTTAAATTTTGTATTTTCACTCTTGAGAGCGATCAAGTTGATTCCAGTTATTTTCATTTTTTTATAATCCTCTCTTGCTACTCGCTGAGATGATGTCGGTATTGCCTTGGTGGAGGTTTGTGCTCTTTGAGTGCTCTCTTTCTTTTCCTTCAATTATTATTATTATTATGTCATTTTTCATCATATTTCGATTTCTGCTTTGGTCACACTACCAACCAAGTCTGCGGGGAGACCTAAGGCAGGTAGTGGCGTGTTGTTATGACTCCATTTCATGTTTTCTGTCTTCCCTATCATCCCCAGCATTACATAGATAAAGTTTTCCTTAGTGTGTGGGCTGTACTTAATAAGACAATTTTTTGTATATCTCTTAAGCTGGGGTTTCCAGGGATTCTTTCAATATGTTGTTTTGTTCCATTTTTTATCATTCCAAGTGCACCTACTATCACTGGAACGATTATTGTTTTCAATTTCCACATTTTTCTATTTCAATTTCCAGGTCTTTATATTTTGACAGTTTTTCAAATTCCTTGATTGCTATGTTACAATCCGCTGGACAAGCCATATCAATTAAGAGACAAGTTTTCTCCTTCTGGTTTTTAACAATAATGTCTGGTCTGTTTGCTTCAATTTTTCTGTCTGTGTAGATGGTGTAATCCCATAGAATGGTTACATCTTCTATTTCTGTAACCGGTGCTGGATGATGTTCATACCAGTGTTTGTTTACAGCTTTTCCATAATGTTTGCACATTGCCCAATGTAAATATTGCCCAACTCTATCGTGGCGATTTTTTTATTATTATTATTATTATTATTATTATTATTATTATTATAGTAGAACTTTTTATGTGAACACGCGAAAGAAACAGCTGGAATTTCTTGGATGCATAATTAGGAAGCATATCTTCGGCATGTTTGCGGTCAAAATCAGCGAGCTATTTGCATGACAAGTTTGCTTGACTGGATAACGGAATAGAGGCCAGAAGTTTTGGAAATGAGAGAAGCGGTACTAAGGGTCACAAGAGATAGCTAGCTGTGAAAAGCCATGATTGCACAGGTTCTGAAGGTACGCAGCTTATACGAGGAGTAAAAGCGAGTCCCTATCGAGAAAAAAGTGTTCCGTTGTTTTGTTTTTTTTTGTTTTTTTTTTCCGGTCTTTTTCATGTTTTTCAATTTCGAATTCCCCTTCTTATAGATTGGCGGAATTAAAATCGCTTGATTAATTCATTCGTATTCTACGGCTTATCAACCCTTTCCAGCTACTTTAAACAAGAATATATTTTTAGATTGCAAGATATTTATTAATTTAATAATGATTTCGTGGTACAGTTGTTACTGGAAGGAGAGAAAAGGTGGATCCATACCTTTCCGAAGAGTATTTCTACATAAGTGAATATAACGAACTCACCTGGAATCGGAAACCGGCGCCCCGTTTAACAATTCCGAGTTATTATAATTACACCATCCGCACATCCAAGCTTACAGCATATGCTTTTCTCAAGCAGTCACTCATTTAGTACTGACCACATTTGCATTTACATATAAAAAAACATTTGCAATTCATTCCAGTAGTAAAATAAATTGCAATGCGTTCGCAATGTCTAATCTAATCTAAACTTATTTATAAATGGAACTTTGTGTGTGTGTGTGTGTGTGTGTGTGTGTGTGTGTGTGTGTGTGTGTGTGTGTGTCCGTTACCTATAGACTCCGAAACGGCTGAACCGATTTTCTTGAAAATTTACACAGTTGTACGATAAGCGTCTGCGAGTGTTCTTTTGTCTCGAGGTACTCCCGATAAATATCAAAAATCGATAATCGAAAAAATCGGGTTATAGAAGGAGTGGTCCGATTTTAATCACATTTGATACACTCAAAGACAAAGACATAAGAAACGATATTCGGAGGTTTCAAGGTTGCAGTTCTTACAATAGTGCAGAAAATCGATAATATATATATATATATATATATATATATATATATATATATATATATGAAAGATAAGAGGTTTGTTTGTGTGTCTGTTTATCTGTTTGTATGTCCTTTATAAAAAATCCACACTTTTTATCCGATTCTCACCAAACTTCACACAAATATTCTTTAGGCTGAGTCTGAGCTCCAGGATCATGCATTAGTTTTACAGCTTTCATTACACACGAGCAACACCGGGCTATATATATATCCCCGATTCTAATAATAATACATGTTAAATTAATTGTTTGAATGTTATTTTCAATCGATAGTCGTATTTTAGTAAATATTCTGTTTTTAGTCAAAGAAGTATAGACTCAGAAAGACAAATCAGGGTGTCGAGTTCAAATTCCAGTTGAATTCCTTGCACTCACTTACGCACAAATACCTTTGGGTAAGGTGTTAATCCATCTCTTCCCTCCAGTTATGGGTTAAATAATAGAAGAGATTAGATTCTATAGCCTTGGCTAGCAACCAGTCTACCGTAGAAAGCAATGGCAACCTACTGCGGGATAATCTTCTGCCCAGTCTATCATGTTTCTTTCGAGACCTGAGAGCCCAAAGCGTGTTTCACGTATGGGACTTCACTGACTGATATATACATATATCTATTTCTACCGACCAGACTATTTCCGATAATTTTTGTACAAAAAAGCGCGTCATTCGGTAGAATTCAAACCTGCGATCCCTATCAACATAGGGGAAGCCACCAGTTGATCTTGTGCGTCTTAGACAACTCGACCACGAATGATACCACAGTCTAATCGAAGTCAAATCAAGTCTTATATAACACAATTTGTGATTTTACACAAATAACCATCTCTGTTCTGAAATGTATTGTAATTTCAACAAATGTCAACATACCATGTTACGGAAAATCCAGAAGTTTAACAAAATCATTCGTGCTCGAGTGGTAAGGAAAATCAAATGTTAAAATGAATATTGGAAGTCAAAATTGAAATCTACTTTTGAAATCCAAATCCAGTATCAGTATTCCAAATTGATATTGAAACATAAAATTCAAAATCGAACTGTTAAATAGCAAAATTCAAAATCAATGTTGCATATCAAAATTTAAAACCGATTTTATAACTCAAAATTCAAAATGGAACTTCTAAATTGAGACGTGTAAAAAAATCCCGAATAAAATTAAAATGACCAATATTAAAAATCAGATTTTAATATCGATATTCAGTATTAAAATTCAAAACTTCTAAATTTAATTAAGTAAAAAAAATTTAAATATCAAAAATTAAATTCAATGTTGAATATCACAATTTAAAACCGATTTTTAAACTCAAAATTCAAAATGGAACTTCTAAATTAAAACGTGTAAAAAAATTTAATTGATAATTATTGAAAATCAAATTTTAATATCGACATTCAATATTAAAAGTCAAAACTTGTAAATTTAATCAGGTAAACAAAAATTCTAAATAACAAAATTCAAAACCAGCGTTGAATATCAAAATTTAAAACCGATTTTAAAATGTAAAATTCAAAATAGAACTTCTAAATTAAAACGTGTAAAAAAAATTCCAAATAAAATTAAAATGATAAATATTGAAAATCAAATTTTCATAACTATATTCAGCATTAAAAGTCAAAATTTCTAAATTTAATTAGGTAAACAAAAATTCTAAATCAATTAAAATCACTCTCTATCAAAATTATATTCAAATTTTCCTACAACGCTGAAACTCTTAAATGAAATTTAATCTAATTTTAAAATCCAATTCTTCAATCTTTTTTTCTTTATGTTACATGTTCTTTCAAGACGTAGGAGATCATGGACTTCTACTTACCCCTATCCTTTGCCACTTTAAGCACTACTCTTGGTATATCTCTCAAACTATGCTCAGCCATGCACTTTTTCAAGCTATTTACGTATGTATTGCGTTGCTTTCTCTTGTCTCTCTTTTCCTCTATCCGCCCTGTGAGTATTAGCTTCTCCAAACCCTCCTTTCTTATTACGTTTCACAGAAACTTCAGGTGTTGCTTTCTCGTGTTAAGTATAAGTTTTCTTTTTGTTAACATCTTCTGCAAAACATTCTAGTTGCTCACATGTTAGGTATCCTCAGCATCCTTCTGTAGAACATCTTTTTTGTTTTTACGAGTCTCTCTATCATCTTTAATGAGATTGTTCAGCATTAGCTGCCATGTAGGAGGACAGATATAACGCAACAGTCTTGTACGCTTTTTTTTTTTTGGTTTTCAACGAAATCTTCCCGTCTCTCAATACTCTGCTTACCTTTCGAAACGCGTCCTTGGCCAATGTTAATGCGCATTCGGATCTCATTGTCGCAGTTTCCGGGTATATGGATTCCTTCACCTGTTTGATTTTAGTAACCCCAGCCTGTAGGGTTGGCGTTCTCTTTTTGCTTATGAAAATGCATTGACGTTTATGTTAAGTCATTTCCACACGCTTTCCTTTCATACCTTCTGTAGAATGTCCTTTGTTTTCCTTCCTGTGTCACGTCTAATTATATTGTCTTACGTCTTGCGTTTTTGTAACTTCTTCTTTGTCTTTTGTGTGTGTAACATAAGGTCAGGTGGGTTCAATTCCTTATTTATGTTGGTGCACGAATCGATAATTTTTAATGCCCGATTTTTGGTGGTTTTGGCGACATATTTTATCATTTTTTTTTTAGCTTTTGAAATTATTTTACTATCTTTAAGAGATAGTAAAATAATTAAACCCCGTATATCCTGAAGTCAACACAGATAATTGTTTTTTTTTTTCTACAGACTGCTTGAGTTTTTCTCTGGAATCCGATACACTACCAGCAATAATTATTAGGCCACCCCAGTGTAAGAAAATGGTGTATTTCATACTATTTGAGCATTTATTGCCAAGTGGATAATTCTAAATGGAAATAGAATGGTTCTTTTGTTATTACTTGGCAAAATTTTACAAGGCAAATGGCGACAATTTACCCATCGAGCCCTGTATATTGAAACTATGCATTTCATACTATTTTCAGGATTTATTGCCCAGTGGATAATTCTAAATGGAAATAGAATGGTTCTTTTGTTATTATTACTTGGCAAATTTTACAAGGCAAATGGCGACAATTTACCAATCGAGCCCTGTAGATTGAAACTATGCATTCATACTATTTTCAAGTTTATTGCCCAGTGGATAATTCTTAAATGGAAATAGAATGGTTCTTTTGTTATTATTACTTGGCAAAATTTTACAAGGCAAATGGCGACAATTTACCCATCGAGCCCTGTATATTGAAACTATGTATTTCATACTATTTTCAGTATTTATTGCCAAGTGGATAATTCTAAATGGAAATAGAATGGTTCTTTTGTTATTATTACTTGGCAAAATTTTACAAGGCAAATGGCGACAATTTACCCATCGAGCCCTGTAGATTGAAACTATGCATTTCATACTATTTTCAGGATTTATTGCCCAGTGAGATAATTCTAAATGGAAATAGAATGGTTCTTTTGTTATTATTACTTGGCAAAATTTTACAAGGCAAATGGCGACAATTTACCAATCGATCCCTGTAGATTGAAACTGTACATTTCATACTATTTTCAGTATTTATTGCCAAGTGGATAATTCTAAATGGAAATAGAATGGTTCTTTTGTTAATGTTACTTGGCAAAATTTTACAAGGCAAATGGCGACAATTTACCAATCGAGCCCTGTAGATTGAAACTATGCATTTCATACTATTTTCAGGATTTATTGCCCAGTGGATAATTCTAAATGGAAATAGAATGGTTCTTTTGTTTATTATTACTTGGCAAAATTTTACAAGGCAAATGGCGACAATTTACCAATCGAGCCCTGTAGATTGAAACTATGCATTTCATACTATTTTCAGTATTTATTGCCAAGTGGATAATTCTAAAATGGAAATAGAATGGTTCTTTTGTTATTATTACTTGGCAAAATTTTACAAGGCAAATGGCGACAATTTACCCATCGAGCCCTGTAGATTGAAACTATGCATTTCATACTATTTTCAGGATTTATTGCCCAGTGGATAATTCTAAATGGAAATAGAATGGTTCTTTTGTTATTATTACTTGGCAAAATTTTACAAGGCAAATGGCGACAATTTACCCATCGAGCCCTGTAGATTGAAACTATGCATTTCATACTATTTTCAGTATTTATTGCCCAGTGGATAATTCTAAATGGAAATAGAATGGTTCTTTTTGTTATTATTACTTGGCAAATTTTACAAGGCAAATGGCGACAATTTACCAATCGAGCCCTGTAGATTGAAACTATGCATTTCTTACTATTTTCAGTATTTATTGCCCAGTGGATAATTCTAAATGGAAATAGAATGGTTCTTTTGTTATTATTACTTGGCAAAATTTTACAAGGCAAATGGCGACAATTTACCAATCGAGCCCTGTAGATTGAAACTATGCATTTCATACTATTTTCAGTATTTATTGCCAAGTGGATAATTCTAAATGGAAATAGAATGGTTCTTTTGTTATTATTACTTGGCAAAATTTTACAAGGCAAATGGCGACAATTTACCAATCGAGCCCTGTAGATTGAAACTATGCATTTCATACTATTTTCAGTATTTATTGCCAAGTGGATAATTCTAAATGGAAATAGAATGGTTCTTTTGTTATTATTACTTGGCAAAATTTTACAAGGCAAATGGCGACAATTTACCCATCGAGCCCTGTAGATTGAAACTATGCATTTCATACTATTTCAGGATTTATTGCCCAGTGGATAATTCTAAATGGAAATAGAATGGTTCTTTTGTTATTATTACTTGGCAAAATTTTACAAGGCAAATGGCGACAATTTACCAATCGAGCCCTGTAGATTGAAACTATGCATTTCATACTATTTTTCAGTATTTATTGCCCAGTGGATAATTCTAAATGGAAATAGAATGGTTCTTTTGTTATTATTACTTGGCAAAATTTTACAAGGCAAATGGCGACAATTTACCAATCGAGCCCTGTATATTGAAAAAAACTATGCATTTCATACTATTTTCAGGATTTATTGCCCAGTGGATAATTCTTAAATGGAAATAGAATGGTTCTTTTGTTATTATTACTTGGCAAAATTTTACAAGGCAAATGGCGACAATTTACCCATCGAGCCCTGTAGATTGAAACTATGCATTTCATACTATTTTCAGGATTTATTGCCCAGCGGATAATTCTAAATGGAAATAGAATGGTTCTTTTTGTTATTATTACTTGGCAAAAATTTTACAAGGCAAATGGCGACAATTTACCAATCGAGCCCTGTAGATTGAAACTATGCATTTCATACTATTTTCAGGATTTATTGCCAAGTGGATAATTCTTAAATGGAAATAGAATGGTTCTTTTGTTATTATTACTTGGCAAAATTTTACAAGGCAAATGGCGACAATTTACCAATCGAGCCCTGTAGATTGAAACTATGCATTTCATACTATTTTCAGGATTTATTGCCCAGTGGATAATTCTAAATGGAAATAGAATGGTTTTTTTGTTATTATTACTTGGCAAAATTTTACAAGGCAAATGGCGACAATTTACCAATCGAGCCCTGTAGATTGAAACTATGCATTTCATACTATTTTCAGGATTTATTGCCCAGTGGATAATTCTAAATGGAAATAGAATGGTTCTTTTGTTATTATTACTTTCCAAAATTTTACAAGGCAAATGGCGACAATTTACCAATCGAGCCCTGTAGATTGAAACTATGCATTTCATACTATTTTCAGTATTTATTGCCCAGTGGATAATTCTAAATGGAAATAGAATGGTTCTTTGTTATTATTACTTGGCAAAATTTTACAAGGCAAATGGCGACAATTTACCCATCGAGCCCTGTAGATTGAAACTATGCATTTCATACTATTTTCAGTATTTATTGCCAAGTGGATAATTCTAAATGGAAATAGAATGGTTCTTTTAGGTTATTATTACTTGCTAAAATTTTACAAGGCAAATGGCGACAATTTACCCATCGAGCCCTGTAGATTGAAACTATGCATTTCATACTATTTTCAGTATTTATTGCCAAGTGGATAATTCTAAATGGAAATAGAATGGTTCTTTTTGTTATTATTACTTTTTGGCAAAATTTTACAAGGCAAATGGCGACAATTTACCAATCGAGCCCTGTAGATTGAAACTATGTATTTCATACTATTTTCAGGATTTATTGCCCAGTGGATAATTCTTAAATGGAAATAGAATGGTTCTTTTGTTATTATTACTTGGCAAAATTTTACAAGGCAAATGGCGACAATTTACCCATCGAGCCCTGTAGATTGAAACTATGCATTTCATACTATTTTCAGTATTTATTGCCCAGTGGATAATTCTTAAATGGAAATAGAATGGTTCTTTTGTTATTATTACTTGGCAAAATTTTACAAGGCAAATGGCGACAATTTACCCATCGAGCCCTGTAGATTGAAACTATGCATTTCATACTATTTTCAGGATTTATTGCCCAGTGGATAATTCTAAATGGAAATAGAATGGTTCTTTTGTTATTATTACTTGGCAAAATTTTACAAGGCAAATGGCGACAATTTACCCATCGAGCCCTGTAGATTGAAACTATGCATTTCATACTATTTTCAGTATTTATTGCCAAGTGGATAATTCTAAATGGAAATAGAATGGTTCTTTTGTTATTATTACTTGGCAAAATTTTACAAGGCAAATGGCGACAATTTACCCATCGAGCCCTGTAGATTGAAACTATGCATTTCATACTATTTTCAGTATTTATTGCCCAGTGGATAATTCTAAATGGAAATAGAATGGTTCTTTTTGTTATTATTACTTGGCAAAATTTTACAAGGCAAATGGCGACAATTTACCAATCGAGCTCTGTAGATTGAAACTATGCATTTCATGCTATTTTCAGGATTTATTGCCCAGTGGATAATTCTAAATGGAAATAGAATGGTTCTTTTGTTATTATTACTTTCCAAAATTTTACAAGGCAAATGGCGACAATTTACCAATCGAGCCCTGTAGATTGAAACTATGCATTTCATACTATTTTCAGGATTTATTGCCCAGTGGATAATTCTAAATGGAAATAGAATGGTTCTTTTGTTATTATTACTTGGCAAAATTTTACAAGGCAAATGGCGACAATTTACCCATCGAGCCCTGTAGATTGAAACTATGCATTTCATACTATTTTCAGTATTTATTGCCAAGTGGATAATTCTAAATGGAAATAGAATGGTTCTTTTGTTATTATTACTTGGCAAAATTTTACAAGGCAAATGGCGACAATTTACCCATCGAGCCCTGTAGATTGAAACTATGCATTTCATACTATTTTCAGTATTTATTGCCCAGTGGATAATTCTAAATGGAAATAGAATGGTTCTTTTGTTATTATTACTTGGCAAAACTTTACAAGGCAAATGGCGACAATTTACCAATCGAGCCCTGTAGATTGAAACTATGCATTTCATACTATTTTCAGTATTTATTGCCCAGTGGATAATTCTAAAATGGAAATAGAATGGTTCTTTTGTTATTATTACTTGGCAAAATTTTACAAGGCAAATGGCGACAATTTACCCATCGAGCCCTGTAGATTGAAATCCATGCATTTCATACTATTTTCAGGATTTATTGCCAAGTGGATAATTCTAAATGGAAATAGAATGGTTCTTTTGTTATTATTACTTGGCAAAATTTTACAAGGCAAATGGCGACAATTTACCCATCGAGCACTGTAGATTGAAACTATGCATTTCATACTATTTTCAGGATTTATTGCCAAGTGGATAATTCTAAATGGAAATAGAATGGTTCTTTTGTTATTATTACTTGGCAAAATTTTACAAGGTAAATGGCGACAATTTACCCATCGAGCCCTCTGTAGATTGAAACTATGCATTTCATACTATTTTCAGGATTTATTGCCAAGTGGATAATTCTAAATGGAAATAGAATGGTTCTTTTTGTTATTATTACTTGGCAAAATTTTACAAGGCAAATGGCGACAATTTACCCATCGAGCCCTGTAGATTGAAACTATGCATTTCATACTATTTTCAGGATTTATTGCCCAGTGGATAATTCTAAATGGAAATAGAATGGTTCTTTTGTTATTATTACTTGGCAAAATTTTACAAGGCAAATGGCGACAATTTACCCATCGAGCCCTGTAGATTGAAACTATGCATTTCATACTATTTTCAGGATTTATTGCCCAGTGGATAATTCTAAATGGAAATAGAATGGTTCTTTTGTTATTATTACTTGGCAAAATTTTACAAGGCAAATGGCGACAATTTACCCATCGAGCCCTGTAGATTGAAACTATGCATTTCATACTATTTTCAGTATTTATTGCCCAGTGGATAATTCTAAATTGAAATAGAATGGTTCTTTTGTTATTATTACTTGGCAAAATTTTACAAGGCAAATGGCGACAATTTACCCATCGAGCCCTGTAGATTGAAACTATGCATTTCATACTATTTTCAGGATTTATTGCCCAGTGGATAATTCTAAATGGAAATAGAATGGTTCTTTTGTTATTACTTGGCAAAATTTTACAAGGCAAATGGCGACAATTTACCCATCGAGCCCTGTAGATTGAAACTATGCATTTCATACTATTTTCAGTATTTATTGCCCAGTGGATAATTCTAAATTGAAATAGAATGGTTCTTTTTGTTATTATTACTTGGCAAAATTTTACAAGGCAAATGGCGACAATTTACCCATCGAGCCCTGTAGATTGAAACTATGCATTTCATACTATTTTCAGGATTTATTGCCCAGTGGATAATTCTAAAATGGAAATAGAATGGTTCTTTTGTTATTATTACTTGGCAAAATTTTACAAGGCAAATGGCGACAATTTACCCATCGAGCCCTGTAGATTGAAACTATGCATTTCCTACTATTTTCAGTATTTATTGCCCAGTGGATAATTCTAAATTGAAATAGAATGGTTCTTTTGTTATTATTACTTGGCAAAATTTTACAAGGCAAATGGCGACAATTTACCCATCGAGCCCTGTAGATTGAAACTATGTTTCATACTATTTTCAGGATTTATTGCCCAGTGGATAATTCTAAATGGAAATAGAATGGTTCTTTTGTTATTATTACTTGGCAAAATTTTACAAGGCAAATGGCGACAATTTACCCATCGAGCCCTGTAGATTGAAACTATGCATTTCATACTATTTTCAGTATTTATTGCCCAGTGGATAATTCTAAATTGAAATAGAATGGTTCTTTTGTTATTATTACTTGGCAAAATTTTACAAGGCAAATGGCGACAATTTACCCATCGAGCCCTGTAGATTGAAACTATGCATTTCCTACTATTTTCAGTATTTATTGCCCAGTGGATAATTCTAAATTGAAATAGAATGGTTCTTTTGTTATTATTACTTGGCAAAATTTTACAAGGCAAATGGCGACAATTTACCCATCGAGCCCTGTAGATTGAAACTATGTATTTCATACTATTTTCAGGATTTATTGCCAAGTGGATAATTCTAAATGGAAATAGAATGGTTCTTTTTGTTATTATTACTTGGCAAAATTTTACAAGGCAAATGGCGACAATTTACCCATCGAGCCCTGTAGATTGAAACTATGCATTTCATACTATTTTCAGGATTTATTGCCCAGTGGATAATTCTAAATGGAAATAGAATGGTTCTTTTGTTATTATTACTTGGCAAAATTTTACAAGGCAAATGGCGACAATTTACCCATCGAGCCCTGTAGATTGAAACTATGCATTTCATACTATTTTCAGTATTTATTGCCCAGTGGATAATTCTAAATGGAAATAGAATGGTTCTTTTGTTATTATTACTTGGCAAAATTTTACAAGGCAAATGGCGACAATTTACCCATCGAGCCCTGTAGATTGAAACTATGCATTTCATACTATTTTCAGATTTATTGCCCAGTGGATAATTCTAAATGGAAATAGAATGGTTCTTTTGTTATTATTACTTGGCAAAATTTTACAAGGCAAATGGCGACAATTTACCCATCGAGCCCTGTAGATTGAAACTATGCATTTCATACTATTTTCAGTATTTATTGCCCAGTGGATAATTCTAAATGGAAATAGAATGGTTCTTTTGTTATTATTACTTGGCAAAATTTTACAAGGCAAATGGCGACAATTTACCCATCGAGCCCTGTAGATTGAAACTATGCATTTCATACTATTTTCAGGATTTATTGCCCAGTGGATAATTCTAAATGGAAATAGAATGGTTCTTTTGTTATTATTACTGGCAAAATTTTACAAGGCAAATGGCGACAATTTACCCATCGAGCCCTGTAGATTGAAACTATGTATTTCATACTATTTTTAGTATTTATTGCCAAGTGGATAATTCTAAATGGAAATAGAAGGGTTCTTTGTTATTATTACTTGGCAAAATTTACAAGGCAAATGGCGACAATTTACCCATCGAGCCCTGTAGATTGAAACTATGCATTTCATACTATTTTCAGGATTTATTGCCCAGTGGATAATTCTAAATGGAAATAGAATGGTTCTTTTGTTATTATTACTTGGCAAAATTTTACAAGGCAAATGGCGACAATTTACCCATCGAGCCCTGTAGATTGAAACTATGCATTTCATACTATTTTCAGGATTTATTGCCCAGTGGATAATTCTAAATGGAAATAGAATGGTTCTTTTGTTATTATTACTTGGCAAAATTTTACAAGGCAAATGGCGACAATTTACCCATCGAGCCCTGTAGATTGAAACTATGTATTTCATACTATTTTTAGTATTTATTGCCAAGTGGATAATTCTAAATGGAAATAGAAGGGTTCTTTTGTTATTATTACTATAAAATTCTTACAAGGCAAATGGCGACAACTTACCCATCGAGCCCTGTAGATTGAAATCATGCATTTCATACTATTTTCAGGATTTATTGCCCAGTGGATAATTCTAAATGGAAATAGAATGGTTCTTTTGTTATTATTACTTGGCAAAATTTACAAGGCAAATGGCGACAATTTACCTATCGAGCCCTGTAGATTGAAACTATGCATTTCATAATTATCAGTATTTATTGCCCAGTGGATAATTCTAAATTGAAATAGAATGGTTCTTTTGTTATTATTACTTACAAAATTTTACAAGGCAAATGGCGACAATTTACCCATCGAGCCCTGTAGATTGAAACTATGCATTTCATACTATTTTCAGGATTTATTGCCCAGTGGATAATTCTAAATGGAAATAGAATGGTTCTTTTGTTATTATTACTTGGCAAAATTTTACAAGGCAAATGGCGACAATTTACCCATCGAGCCCTGTAGATTGAAACTATGCATTTCATACTATTTTCAGTATTTATTGCCCAGTGGATAATTCTAAATTGAAATAGAATGGTTCTTTTGTTATTATTACTTGGCAAAATTTTACAAGGCAAATGGCGACAATTTACCCATCGAGCCCTGTAGATTGAAACTATGCATTTCATACTATTTTCAGGATTTATTGCCCAGTGGATAATTCTAAATGGAAATAGAATGGTTCTTTTTGTTATTATTACTTGGGCAAAATTTTACAAGGCAAATGGCGACAATTTACCCATCGAGCCCTGTAGATTGAAACTATGCATTTCCTACTATTTTCAGTATTTATTGCCCAGTGGATAATTCTAAATTGAAATAGAATGGTTCTTTTGTTATTATTACTTGGCAAAATTTTACAAGGCAAATGGCGACAATTTACCCATCGAGCCCTGTAGATTGAAACTATGTATTTCATACTATTTTCAGGATTTATTGCCCAGTGGATAATTCTAAATGGAAATAGAATGGTTCTTTTGTTATTATTACTTGGCAAATTCTACAAGGCAAATGGCGACAATTTACCCATCGAGCCCTGTAGATTGAAACTATGCATTTCATACTATTTTCAGTATTTATTGTCTATGGATAATTCTAAATTGAAATAGAATGGTTCTTTTGTTATTATTACTTGGCAAAATTTTACAAGGCAAATGGCGACAATTTACCCATCGAGCCCTGTAGATTGAAACTATGCATTTCCTACTATTTTCAGTATTTATTGCCCAGTGGATAATTCTAAATTGAAATAGAATGGTTCTTTTGTTATTATTACTTGGCAAAAATTTACAAGGCAAATGGCGACAATTTACCCATCGAGCCCTGTAGATTGAACCATGTATTTCATACTATTTTCAGGATTTATTGCCAAGTGGATAATTCTAAATGGAAATAGAATGGTTCTTTGTTATTATTACTTGGCAAAATTTTACAAGGCAAATGGCGACAATTTACCCATCGAGCCCTGTAGATTGAAACTATGCATTTCATACTATTTTCAGGATTTATTGCCCAGTGGATAATTCTAAATGGAAATAGAATGGTTCTTTTGTTATTATTACTTGGCAAAATTTTACAAGGCAAATGGCGACAATTTACCCATCGAGCCCCTGTAGATTGAAACTATGCATTTCATACTATTTTCAGTATTTATTGCCCAGTGGATAATTCTAAATGGAAATAGGAATGGTTCTTTTGTTATTATTACTTGGCAAAATTTTACAAGGCAAATGGCGACAATTTACCCATCGAGCCCTGTAGATTGAAACTATGCATTTCATACTATTTTCAGGATTTATTGCCCAGTGGATAATTCTAAATGGAAATAGAATGGTTCTTTTGTTATTATTACTTGGCAAAATTTTACAAGGCAAATGGCGACAATTTACCCATCGAGCCCTGTAGATTGAAACTATGCATTTCATACTATTTTCAGTATTTATTGCCCAGTGGATAATTCTAAATGGAAATAGAATGGTTCTTTTGTTATTATTACTTGGCAAAATTTTACAAGGCAAATGGCGACAATTTACCCATCGAGCCCTGTAGATTGAAACTATGCATTTCATACTATTTTCAGGATTTATTGCCCAGCGGATAATTCTAAATGGAAATAGAATGGTTCTTTTGTTATTATTACTTGGCAAAATTTTACAAGGCAAATGGCGACAATTTACCCATCGAGCCCTGTAGATTGAAACTATGTATTTCATACTATTTTATATTTATTGCCAAGTGGATAATTCTAAATGGAAATAGAAGGGTTCTTTTGTTATTATTACTTGGCAAAATTTTTTACAAGGCAAATGGCGACAATTTACCCATCGAGCCCTGTAGATTGAAACTATGCATTTCATACTATTTTCAGGATTTATTGCCCAGTGGATAATTCTAAATGGAAATAGAATGGTTCTTTTGTTATTATTACTTGGCAAAATTTTACAAGGCAAATGGCGACAATTTACCCATCGAGCCCTGTAGATTGAAACTATGCATTTCATACTATTTTCAGGATTTATTGCCCAGTGGATAATTCTAAATGGAAATAGAATGGTTCTTTTTGTTATTATTACTTGGCAAAATTTTACAAGGCAAATGGCGACAATTTACCCATCGAGCCCTGTAGATTGAAACTATGTATTTCATACTATTTTTAGTATTTATTGCCAAGTGGATAATTCTAAATGGAAATAGAAGGGTTCTTTGTTATTATTACTTGGCAAAATTTTACAAGGCAAATGGCGACAACTTACCCATCGAGCCCTGTAGATTGAAACTATGCATTTCATACTATTTTCAGGATTTATTGCCCAGTGGATAATTCTAAATGGAAATAGAATGGTTCTTTTGTTATTATTACTTGGCAAAATTTTACAAGGCAAATGGCGACAATTTACCCATCGAGCCCTGTAGATTGAAACTATGCATTTCATACTATTTTCAGTATTTATTGCCCAGTGGATAATTCTAAATGGAAATAGAAGGGTTCTTTTGTTATTATTACTTGGCAAAATTTTACAAGGCAAATGGCGACAATTTACCCATCGAGCCCTGTAGATTGAAACTATGCATTTCATACTATTTTCAGTATTTATTGCCAAGTGGATAATTCTAAATGGAAATAGAAGGGTTCTTTTGTTATTATTACTTTGGCAAAATTTTACAAGGCAAATGGCGACAATTTACCCATCGAGCCCTGTAGATTGAAACTATGCATTTCATACTATTTTCAGTATTTATTGCCAAGTGGATAATTCTAAATGGAAATAGAAGGGTTCTTTTGTTATTATTACTTGGCAAAAAATTTTACAAGGCAAATGGCGACAATTTACCCATCGAGCCCTGTAGATTGAAACTATGCATTTCATACTATTTTCAGTATTTATTGCCAAGTGGATAATTCAAAATGGAAATAGAAGGGTTCTTTTGTTATTATTACTTGGCAAAATTCTACAAGGCAAATGGCGACAATTTACCCATCGAGCCCTGTAGATTGAAACTATGCATTTCATACTATTTTCAGGATTTATTGCCCAGTGGATAATTCTAAATGGAAATAGAATGGTTCTTTTTTGTTATTATTACTTGGCAAAATTTTACAAGGCAAATGGCGACAATTTACCCATCGAGCCCTGTAGATTGAAACTATGTATTTCATACTATTTTTAGTATTTATTGCCAAGTGGATAATTCTAAATGGAAATAGAATGGTTCTTTTGTTATTATTACTTGGCAAAATTTTACAAGGCAAAATGGCGACAATTTACCCATCGAGCCCTGTAGATTTAACCAGGTCACAATATTTTCAGGATTTATTGCCAAGTGGATAATTCTAAATGGAAATAGAATGGTTCTTTTGTTATTATTACTTGGGCAAAATTTTACAAGGCAAATGGCGACAATTTACCCATCGAGCCCTGTAGATTGAAACTATGCATTTCATACTATTTTCAGTATTTATTGCCCAGTGGATAATTCTAAATGGAAATAGAATGGTTCTTTTTGTTATTATTACTTGGCAAAATTTTACAAGGCAAATGGCGACAATTTACCCATCGAGCCCTGTAGATTGAAACTATGCATTTCATACTATTTTCAGTATTTATTGCCCAGTGGATAATTCTAAATGGAAATAGAATGGTTCTTTTGTTATTATTACTTGGCAAAATTTTACAAGGCAAATGGCGACAATTTACCCATCGAGCCCTGTGGATTGAAACTATGCATTTCATACTATTTTCAGTATTTATTGCCCAGTGGATAATTCTAAATGGAAATAGAATGGTTCTTTTGTTATTATTACTTGGCAAATTCTACAAGGCAAATGGCGACAATTTACCCACGAGCCCTGTAGATTGAACGAGGCATTTCATACTATTTTCAGGATTTATTGCCCAGTGGATAATTCTAAATGGAAATAGAATGGTTCTTTTATTATTATTACTTGGCAAAATTTTACAAGGCAAATGGCGACAATTTACCCATCGAGCCCTGTAGATTGAAACTATGCATTTCATACTATTTTCAGTATTTATTGCCCAGTGGATAATTCTAAATGGAAATAGAATGGTTCTTGTTATTATTACTTGGCAAAATTTTACAAGGCAAATGGCGACAATTTACCCATCGAGCCCTGTAGATTGAAACTATGCATTTCATACTATTTTCAGTATTTATTGCCAAGTGGATAATTCTAAATGGAAATAGAAGGGTTCTTTTGTTATTATTACTTGGCAAAATTTTACAAGGCAAATGGCGACAATTTACCCATCGAGCCCTGTAGATTGAAACTATGCATTTCATACTATTTCAGGATTTATTGCCAAGTGGATAATTCTAAATGGAAATAGAATGGTTCTTTTGTTATTATTACTTGGCAAATTTTACAAGGCAAATGGCGACAATTTACCCATCGAGCCCTGTAGATTGGAAACTATGCATTTCATACTATTTTCAGGATTTATTGCCAAGTGGATAATTCTAAATGGAAATAGAATGGTTCTTTTGTTATTATTACTTGCTAAAATTCTACAAGGCAAATGGCGACAATTTACCCATCGAGCCCCTGTAGATTGAAACTATGCATTTCATACTATTTTCAGGATTTATTGCCAAGTGGATAATTCTAAATGGAAATAGAATGGTTCTTTTGTTATTATTACTTGGCAAAATTTTACAAGGCAAATGGCGACAATGCACTACCCATCGAGCCCTGTAGATTGAAACTATGCATTTCATACTATTTTCAGTATTTATTGCCCAGTGGATACTCCAAATGGAAATAGAATGGTTCTTTTGTTATTATTACTTGGCAAAATTTTACAAGGCAAATGGCGACAATTTACCCATCGAGCCCTGTAGATTGAAACTATGCATTTCATACTATTTTCAGGATTTATTGCCAAGTGGATAATTCTAAATGGAAATAGAATGGTTCTTTGTTATTATTACTTGGCAAAATTTTACAAGGCAAATGGCGACAATTTACCCATCGAGCCCTGTAGATTGAAACTATGCATTTCATACTATTTTCAGGATTTATTGCCCAGTGGATAATTCTAAATGGAAATAGAATGGTTCTTTTGTTATTATTACTTTCCAAAATTTTACAAGGCAAATGGCGACAATTTACCCATCGAGCCCTGTAGATTGAAACTATGCATTTCATACTATTTTCAGGATTTATTGCCCAGTGGATAATTCTAAATGGAAATAGAATGGTTCTTTTGTTATTATTACTTGGCAAAATTTTACAAGGCAAATGGCGACAATTTACCCATCGAGCCCTGTAGATTGAAACTATGCATTTCATACTATTTTCAGGATTTATTGCCAAGTGGATAATTCTAAATGGAAATAGAATGGTTCTTTTGTTATTATTACTTGGCAAAATTTTACAAGGCAAATGGCGACAATTTACCCATCGAGCCCTGTAGATTGAAACTATGCATTTCATACTATTTTCAGTATTTATTGCCCAGTGGATAATTCTAAATGGAAATAGAATGGTTCTTTTGTTATTATTACTTGGCAAAATTTTACAAGGCAAATGGCGACAATTTACCCATCGAGCCCTGTAGATTGAAACTATGCATTTCATACTATTTTCAGGATTTATTGCCAAGTGGATAATTCTAAATGGAAATAGAATGGTTCTTTTGTTATTATTACTTGGCAAAATTTTACAAGGCAAATGGCGACAATTTACCCATCGAGCCCTGTAGATTGAAACTATGCATTTCATACTATTTTCAGGATTTATTGCCCAGTGGATAATTCTAAATGGAAATAGAATGGTTCTTTTGTTATTATTACTTTCCAAAATTTTACAAGGCAAATGGCGACAATTTACCCATCGAGCCCTGTAGATTGAAACTATGCATTTCATACTATTTTCAGGATTTATTGCCCAGTGGATAATTCTAAATGGAAATAGAATGGTTCTTTTGTTATTATTACTTGGCAAAATTTTACAAGGCAAATGGCGACAATTTACCCATCGAGCCCTGTAGATTGAAACTATGCATTTCATACTATTTTCAGGATTTATTGCCAAGTGGATAATTCTAAATGGAAATAGAATGGTTCTTTTGTTATTATTACTTGGCAAAATTTTACAAGGCAAATGGCGACAATTTACCCATCGAGCCCTGTAGATTGAAACTATGCATTTCATACTATTTTCAGTATTTATTGCCAAGTGGATAATTCTAAATGAAAATAGAATGGTTCTTTTGTTATTATTACTTGGCAAAATTTTACAAGGCAGCCAGGAAACCTTTGCTTCGGCAAGCCAATAGGAAGAAGAGACTAGCGTAGGGAAGAGAGCACAAGAACTGGACACCAGAACAGTTATCAAAAGTGTTGTTAACTGATGAGTTTAAGTTCAAATTATTTGGGAGTAAATGGAGAGTGTGGCTGCAGAAGGGGGTTGGGGAGCGATTGAAAGGTGAGTGTGTACAGTCATCGACGAAACATCGTGGTGGATCCTGCATGGTTTGGGGCTGTTTTTCGGGTACGAGTTCAGGTGATTTGGTTGGAGTAAATGAACTATGAAGAAAAAACAGTGCCATTCCATCTTACAGAGATATGCAATTCCATCTGGATTGCGTATTGTGAGTCAAAATTTCATCCAACTGCAGGATAACGAAACAAAACATACTTCTAAATTGTGCCAAAATTATTTAAAATGAAAAGAAACTGCTGGAGTGCTAAAAGTTGTGTGTTGGCCACCTCAGTCACCTGACCTCTCACCAATATACTTGCATGGGATGAGTTGGACAGGAGAAATAAGAAGAAACAGCCTAGTAATGTTCGGGATTGAGTTAAGTGTCTAAAGGATACATGGAATGTCAGAGGATTATTTTTAAAAACTTTCGGCAAGAATATCAATCGCAGCCGTTTTGAAGGTAAAAAGGGGTTATTTCGATGAAACTGTAATATAGGTAATTAGGTAAATGTTCGTTTTAGGTGCCGACGTCTTTTCCCCCTTCAAATTTATCCAAAATAGCATTATTTCTGTGCAAATGTATGTGCTGAACTCAAATCAACAATTATATATTGAAGAAACTTACCTTTTTTGCTTTGAAAGTCCATAAAAAACGAACTATATCTCGCACTTTCTCTCTCCCGTAACTCTCACGAAGCCATGTAATTAACTGCAGAATGACGTTCTTCGTAGGCAGCAATTTCTTTTTAATTTTGGTCGATTTTCTTCCTTTACTGAAAATTCCGGCGATGTACTTACGGCAATGAAAGTAATAAGCGTAGAAATACAATAGCGCATTACTTTCATTACCGGAACTACATCGCCAGAAGTATCATATAAATGAACAAAAATTGACCAAAGATCTGCCAAAATTCGTTGCATACGAAAAACTTCAGTCTGCAGTTAATTACATGACTTCGTGAGAGTTACGGGAGAGAAGAAGATATAGTTCGTTTTTTTATGGACATTTAGATAAAAAAGATAAGTTTCTTCAATAACTAACAGTTGATTTGAGTTCAGCAGATACATTTGCACAGAGATAATGCCATTTTGGATAAATTTGAAAGGGAAAAGCGTCGGGACTTACAACGAAAACTTACCGGTAATTATTAAATATTTATTTCTTTGATGCACATGCTGTTGTGCAGTATTAAAAAAGAAATGTTCTATTTTCATTTACAATATTCACATGGCAATAAATACTAAAAATAGTATGAAATACATCATTTTTTAAAACACTCGGGTGGCCTAATAATTATGGCCAGTACTGTACATCACTACATTTACAGAAAAATATATTATCGAAATCTTTATACATGTATTGGGATCGGTCTGTCAATAAGGATACGATAGAGACATCAAGCTTTCAAAATTTACAGACAGATGTTTTAAATTACGATACTTCCGTATTATCTTCCGGTCAATTTTGTACAAAAAATCTGAGTCCTCTCTTTACTATTATTTATGTCAAAAATAATTCGAAGAAAAGGATCAGCCTCTGAGGCCACATAAACTCACAGAGGTAGGAGTGTCGTCCTCTTGCTTATTCCTGAATTTGGCGGCCCTCCCCATCCGTTCGATGTGTTGTGTGTGGGTGCCAGTTTGTGGATCAATAAAATTCAAGATGTGATTCACTGTGAGATGGAAAAAATCATTCCTCACTTGACTACATCCCTCCACTCGTCTGTGATTACTCTGGAGCCAGACCAAATCGACTGCTTGATTATAGGCGTCAGTGTTGTTGCACTTCGGTCTGGTATTGCATACAAGAAACATTCTTTAGTATCACGACACATTCCACCAAATACCCAAATCGTGTTGTGTTCATGTTTTATTGTTTTATATTTAATCTTCACAAAATAATTTAAGTTTTTGGTACTTCAAATTTTTGGTACAAAAGTGGCGGGCAGATAACCCGGAAGTATCGAAATTACATCCGAAAACTTTTACCCGGCATTACCTATGTTGATAGATTTACTGATGTAAATAGATTTGATGATGTTTGAATTATTCGTCGTCAGCGACCTTTCTGCTAAGTGCAGTCTTTGATGTGCTTCTCTTCCAGGTTATTTTACTAAAAAAAAAAGGCGATCGGACGAAGTACAACGTCGGTTTCTGTCGAACGACAGTGAGACTTGCAGCGTAGAAGCTGTAATGCGACGCCCGACGTTTTGAGAGAGATAAAGAAAAGGCAGAGCTACTAGAAATGTCCTCAGCCTAAAGGCAAGTCGTTTCAATTTGATTCGTAAAGTCGTGAGCATTAAATCATAAAATTAACGCTTGGAGTGCGAAAGAAAGTCTTTTCTTTTTCGACATTAAGAGAATACAGAAAGAATAGAGAAAAATGCTTGGAAAAACAAGGCGAAATAAAGGAAGGTAATACGATGAAATTGAAAGAAGTGATGGTGGCAAAAAAGATGGCGACTGACATGAGATGAAGAAAATACTGTGATCGGCATGAGCGTGTGAACAATTTAGAAAGACTAAAGAAATACAAAAAAAGAAAGTAATGTAAAAAAGAAGGAAATATAAAAGCAATATAGATAAAATGAAAGAAGAGAAAAGAGCTTAGATAAAAAAAAACAAAAATGAATGAAAATGAATGAAAATGGATAACACTGACAATAACAATGAATTTAAAAAAAATGCAACCTGAAAAGAATTCTGGAAGGAAGATTAGGAAGAAAGAAGAAATAAATATTAAATAGGCTGTTTAAAAATATATATATATATATATTGTAGCGAGACATCGGAAAACAAATTCTAACAAAAAGAAAATATGCAATAGTAAGGAAAAACGAAATATTTAGAAAGAAGAAAAAGAAAGAAAGTAATGGAAAAAGTAAACAGAAAAAGTATGAAGGAGAAAAAATAGGGAAAATAGAAATAGACGGTAAAAAACGATTTTCACGTAGGCACGAAAGAAAAAAAAATATATAGAAATAAATCAATTGAAAGAAAGAAAGAAAGAAAGAAAGAAAGAAAGAAATCAATCAATCAATCAATCAATCACTCCAAAGAAAGAAAGAAAGAAAGAAAGTAAAGAAAGAAAGAAAGAAAGAAAACAGAAAAAGAAAGAAAGAAAACGGCATGAGAAAAACAGAAAATAACAAATAAATAAAAAACTCGAAAGAAAAAGAATGAATGAAAGGGAAAAATAGAAAAGAAAGAAAGTAAAAAGCAAGAAAGAAAAAGGAAAATGAAGGACAGAAAAGAACAATGAATAAAGGAACTGTATAAAAGTGAGAAAGAAGAGAAAATAGAAAAAAGAAAGAAAGAAAAAAGCAAAAAAGAATAAACAAACGAAAGACAGAAAAAACGAAAATGAATAAAAGAATTAAAAGACAAACTAAGAAGAAAAGGGAAATGGAGAAAAGAAAGAAAAAAGCTATAAATTAAAAGGAAAATTAAAGACAGAAGAAAGGAGAGTGAATAAAAGAATTGAAAGAAAAACGTAAGAATGAAATGGAAATAGAGAAAAGAAAGCAAAACACAAGAGGGAAAAAGGAAAATGAAAGACAAAAAAAGGACAATGAATGAAAGAATTGAAAGAAAAACGTAAGAATGAAATGGAAATAGAGAAAAGAAAGAAAAAAGCTATAAATTAAAAGGAAAATGAAAGACAGAAAAAAGGACAATGAATGAAAGAATTGAAAGAAAAACGTAAGAATGAAATGGAAATAGAGAAAAGAAAGAAAAAATCAAGATGGAAAATGAAAGACAGAAAAAAGGACAATGAATGAAAGAATTGAAAGAAAAACGTAAGAATGAAATGGAAATAGAGAAAAGAAAGAAAAAAATCAAGAGGGAAAATGAAAATGAAAGACAGAAAAAAGGACAATGAATGAAAGAATTGAAAGAATAACGTAAGAATGAAATGGAAATAGAGAAAAGAAAGAAAAAATCAAGATGGAAAATGAAAGACAGAAAAAAGGACAATGAATGAAAGAATTGAAAGAAAAACGTAAGAATGAAATGGAAATAGAGAAAAGAAAGAAAAAATCAAGAGGGAAAATGAAAATGAAAGACAGAAAAAAGGACAATGAATGAAAGAATTGAAAGAATAACGTAAGAATGAAGTGGAAATAGAGAAAAGAAAAAAGAAAAAATCAAGATGGAAAATGAAAGACAGAAAAAAGGACAATGAATGAAAGAATTGAAAGAATAACGTAAGAATGAAGTGGAAATAGAGAAAAGAAAGAAAAAATCAAGATGGAAAATGAAAGACAGAAAAAAGGACAATGAATGAAAGAATTGAAAGAATAACGTAAGAATGAAATGAAAATAGAGAAAAGAAATTACAAAAAGCAAGGAAGAAAAAAGAAACAGACCGGAAAAGACGAAAAATAAATAAATAATCAATCAATTTAAAAAAGAAAAAAGTAAGAAAGAAAAGGAAGGACAATACAGAAAAGGAAGAAAGTAAAAAGAAAGAGAAAGACAGAAAAATAAAAAATAAATTAAAGAATGAAAGAATGTAATAATTGAAATAGGCAGTAAACATATTTTTTAAGTGAAGTCTACAAAGTACATTCATATAAAAATCAAATCAAATGAAAAAAAGACAGAGAAAATAGAAAAGGATATTCAAGAAAAAAATTTAAAAATTAAAATTAAAAAAAGGAAGAAAGAGAAAAACAGAAAAAATAAAAAATGAAACAAATAAATAACGAACAGAAAACAAAAATTGGCAATCAGCGGTCAAATAAAACTGTTTATTTTAACTCCAGGAAATAAAATCATATAGAAAAAAAATCAAACACGGAGAGTTGACTTATCGAGGGTAATTAACTGAAACTAAAATATACAAAAAGTGGCATGGCATGTGGAATTAGAACAATCTTCCCCGTAGACTAAATAAAGGGTACTATTCAAAATTTCAAAAAATATCTGAAGAATGCCGGAGCGTAGAGCGGCTGAAACGTCTTGGATATGGCAATAAAGTTAAGAATAACAGTCTGAACAATCTAAATACGGTAAATAGAATGAAATCAAGCAAGAGACTGTAATGGGAACCGGAAATTGCTTAAAAGAGAAAGACAAAATAAGTATGAATAAACAGAGAAAGAAAGAAAAAGGGAAAAAAATTGTGTCAAAAAAATAAAGCATTAAATAAAGCAGAATGAAATAAAAAAGTAAATAAAGATTACGGCAATTATGAAAGAAAAGGAACGAAAAAACGAATAAGGATAACGAAAAAGAAGAAAATTGCAAACCCATCAGAAAGTGACTGAAGGAAATAAGATTCTTTTGAATAAGATTCTTTTGAAAGAATTTTTCAATTTTCATAACGTTTATTTATTTTCTTTTAAAATGTAACACTTTTCCTGCTACAAGGTAATATTTGTTTTTTTAAACTGTAATACAGTCCCTGATGATGAACGATTTTCATTCTTGCTTTTTATGATTTCTTTTCTCTATTTCCATTTCATTCTTTCGTTTTTCTTTCAATTCTTTCATTCATTGTGCTTTTTTCTCTTTTTCATTTTCCATTTTCCCTCTTGATTTATCTTTCTTTTCTCAATTTCCATTTCATTCTTACATTTTTCTTTCAATTCTTTCATTCATTGTGCTTTTTTCTCTTTTTCATTTTCCATTTTCCCTCTTGATTTATCTTTCTTTTCTCAATTTCCATTTCATTCTTACATTTTTCTTTCAATTCTTTCATTCATTGTGCTTTTTTCTCTTTTTCATTTTCCATTTTCCCTCTTGATTTATCTTTCTTTTCTCAATTTCCATTTCATTCTTACATTTTTCTTTCAATTCTTTCATTCATTGTGCTTTTTTCTCTTTTTCATTTTCCGTTTTTCCTCTTGATTTATCTTTCTTTTCTCAATTTCCATTTCATTCTTACATTTTTCTTTCAATTCTTTCATTCATTGTGCTTTTTTCTCTTTTTCTTTTTCCATTTTCCCTCTTGATTTATCTTTCTTTTCTCAATTTCCATTTCATTCTTACATTTTTCTTTCAATTCTTTCATTCATTGTGCTTTTTTCTCTTTTTCATTTTCCATTTTCCCTCTTGATTTATCTTTCTTTTCTCAATTTCCATTTCATTCTTACATTTTTCTTTCAATTCTTTCATTCATTGTGCTTTTTTCTCTTTTTCATTTTCCATTTTCCCTCTTGATTTATCTTTTCTTTTCTCAATTTCCATTTCATTCTTACATTTTTCTTTCAATTCTTTCATTCATTGTGCTTTTTTCTCTTTTTCATTTTCCGTTTTCCATCTTGATTTATCTTTCTTTTCTCAATTTCCATTTCATTCTTACATTTTTCTTTCAATTCTTTCATTCATTGTGCTTTTTTCTCTTTTTCATTTTCCGTTTTCCCTCTTGATTTATCTTTCTTTTCTCAATTTCCATTTCATTCTTACATTTTTCTTTCAATTCTTTCATTCATTGTGCTTTTTTCTCTTTTTCATTTTCCATTTTCCCTCTTGATTTATCTTTCTTTTCTCAATTTCCATTTCA
Source organism: Ascarosepion bandense (assembly GCA_037127315.1). NCBI lineage: Eukaryota > Metazoa > Mollusca > Cephalopoda > Sepiida > Sepiidae > Ascarosepion > Ascarosepion bandense. The sequence goes on along the minus strand of JBBBDQ010001406.1, from coordinate 2,468,256 downwards.
TTCTTACATTTTTCTTTCAATTCTTTCATTCATTGTGCTTTTTTCTCTTTTTCATTTTCCGTTTTTCCTCTTGATTTATCTTTCTTTTCTCAATTTCCATTTCATTCTTACATTTTTCTTTCAATTCTTTCATTCATTGTGCTTTTTTCTCTTTTTCTTTTTCCATTTTCCCTCTTGATTTATCTTTCTTTTCTCAATTTCCATTTCATTCTTACATTTTTCTTTCAATTCTTTCATTCATTGTGCTTTTTTCTCTTTTTCATTTTCCATTTTCCCTCTTGATTTATCTTTCTTTTCTCAATTTCCATTTCATTCTTACATTTTTCTTTCAATTCTTTCATTCATTGTGCTTTTTTCTCTTTTTCTTTTTCCATTTTCCCTCTTGATTTATCTTTCTTTTCTCAATTTCCATTTCATTCTTACATTTTTCTTTCAATTCTTTCATTCATTGTGCTTTTTTCTCTTTTTCATTTTCCATTTTCCCTCTTGATTTATCTTTCTTTTCTCAATTTCCATTTCATTCTTACATTTTTCTTTCAATTCTTTCATTCATTGTGCTTTTTTCTCTTTTTCATTTTCCATTTTCCCTCTTGATTTATCTTTCTTTTCTCAATTTCCATTTCATTCTTACATTTTTCTTTCAATTCTTTCATTCATTGTGCTTTTTTCTCTTTTTCATTTTCCATTTTCCCTCTTGATTTATCTTTCTTTTCTCAATTTCCATGTCATTTTTACGTTTTTCTTTCAATTCTTTCATTCATTGTCCTTTTTATCTGTCAGACGGTAATTATGAAAGAAAAGGAAGGAAAAAAAGAATAAGGATAACGAAAAAGAAGAAAATTGCAAACCCATGAGAAAGTCATTGAAGAAAATAAGATTCATGAAATTTTATTTACAGAAAGTACATACATTTACTAACATCATTCGTCGCCCGAACCATATTTTGAATACCTTTATTTTGTAAATCGATTTCCACAAGCAAGACTGTTTGAAAATACAAAATAAAAGTAACTGATAAGGCAGTGAATGTTGAACAATTTCAACAAAGATTCAGGGAAAACTTGAAGCAGCAGGAATGTGGTTCTACAGAAGGATGCTGCGAATATCGTGGACCGAGCATGTAACCAATGACGAGGTGTTGGAAAGAATGGAAACGAAAAGGAAATTAATACTGAGCATCAGGAAGAGACAGCTCCTGGTTCCTGGGACATACAATGAGGAAGGAGGACTTGGAAAACCTGATACTAACAAGCAAGATAGAGGGAAAAAGAGACGGAGGAAAGCAACAGATAACATATTTGAAGGGCCTGAGAAGGTGGATGACAGAACGGGGGCTGCGAGATGTTAGAGGAGAAAGCGCGCTAAGAGCCACCAGAAATAGGGAGACGTGGAAGGCCATGATCGTCTACGTCCTGAAAGAACAAGGCACATAGCAGAAGATAAAGCATGAACTTCGGACACAATAAGAGATTAACATTGTTGGATAAATGTATTAAATGTTTTATATATATAATTCGTAAAATCCTTATATATAATACTAAAATTATTGATCAACACACAGACATTAGACGCCTAAAAATTTTAGAGGCACTATATATCAGAAGTAAAAACCTCTCATCAATCGCACAGTTTACCAATTTTCTGGACATGTACTTACTTGTGTTTAGAGAGTTTATTTGAAATATAATTAAGGTAAATAATTCTTTACCTCTGAGTAATGTAATAATTTACATAATTAGTTCCTTCGAAGTTCAAATCCTCTAACATTTTTACGGCATTTAAAATCTTTAACAACCAAACATTCCATATAATTCACGCATCTACGTAAGCACATATCTTCACGAGTGCACGTTGCTTACAACTTTACTGCCTTTGAATTTAAAAAAAAAATCATAACGTTTATTTATTTTCTTTTAAAATGTAACACTTTTCCTGCAACAAGGCAATATTTGTTTTTTTAAACAGTAATATAGTCCCTGATGATGAACGATGACGTTCGTAAGTACGAGGATAACTTTTGGACAATTTTTATACAAATATAATTCGTAAATAAAAAGTTTAATCAGAAAATATTCAAATATTCAAAAGAAAATATATAAGACTATATTGTCTCTATCGTTTAACACAACTTGTTTGAAAGAAAAAATGCTGCTAATATATACGTATTTTATGTATAATTATTAAACAGTTATATGGCAGAATCAAATGAGACCAGTAAATTGTTGTTTTAAAAAGAAGTCAATACATATCTAAAGAATAAAAAAATTACATGTAGTGCTTTTAAATATCAAAATTAGTAAGATCAGCCGATTACGCGACCATATTTTCAACCTTCTGGTATCTTCTGGCGAAATAAGTGAATTAAACTTATATGTATAACATTTAATTAAAATATATCTAAATTAATGTAACACAAAAACATCAACAAAACATAAATAATTACAGCAATATTTAGAAAAACATAGATACAACTAAACAAAAAATACACAAACCTATCGGCAAACTCTTTGAAATTCATCTCAACGACTTATTCAAATAACAAAACGTTATAAATATTTCGTGGCTGACGTCATAGTTTACCTCAATTCTTTCAAACAGCCATAAAATTTTAAGTTTTTATCACATTTTTAAATCTATTCAGAGGTCGTAACAAAAAACATAAACAAACAAAAAACAAAAACAAAACTTTACACTACTACAAATATAAGCTCTAATGATGGTCATAACAACCGAAACATTATAATGTTGGCTACCCAACAATAAATCCATACTTTGTCGTTTCTCGGATATTTTTTTTTTTAATCATCTCACCCCAAGCAAGGCATTCCACTGCCACTATTGCGCATGGGGTTACATAGTAAAAGGTAAAGAGAAGGAGTGGTTAGACATAGGGAATGTCAGGAGGAAGGTGACAGATGAGTAAGGATAGCGAGGATGAGGGTTGGGCAGATGGGAAGAGTGTTTGATAGAATGGAAGCAGGTTAGTGTGTTAGGAGGTGTCTATTGACCTTACATTTAAACTCTTGGAGATTGTAGCCGTCGGGGAAGCAATCGTTTGGAAGAGAATTCCACAGTCGGGAAGTGCGAGGAAAGAAACTGTTGGAGTAGAAGTTACGGCTGCATTTTATCGGTTTCACTGTAAAAGGGTGGGATCTAGTTGCTAATCTAGTATCGCGTTCAAATTCGTATTTAGGGGGCACCAGTGATCTAAGTTCATCGGAGCAGAAGCCGTGAAAGTATTTATAGAAGAGACAAATATTTATTTTATTTTGTATCTCACATTGTCGGAATTTATTTTTCATTTCCCTTAAAAGTTAAAAATGACGTTACCGAAAGTTTGAAACCATAGTAGCGTAATCAGTTGATAATCGTAATCCACCCTTAAAAGTATTGGCAAGACAAAGCCATCAGTTTAGTTCTTGTTATTCACTAAAGACATTTGTGTTAAAGATCAAAAGATGAATATGAAACATGAGTTCAGAATTGTTATATTTCCTAGTATTTACAGTTAGATGTGCTAAACAACTCGTGACTGGCAGATGTTACTTGTTGCCCAAGTTCTGCCTTTTAAATTGATTGTTTAAATATTAAATAGCACTCTTGGTTTTAGCCTTGACTTTCACAAGTAAAGACTGTACTTCTTCCTAAAAAGGATAAGCGAACATGACGACGAGAGAGGTGTCTACGGGAGTAAAGAAAGCTATTTGAAACTGAGCAAATAAGAAAAATTGATCAGAGTCATTAAACAAACGTGATCAGAGCCAACAAAAACAATATTGAATGCTCACAAAAAAAGGAAACTAGTAGTGTATTGAGTAACAGACATTGGCGTAAATCGACACACACACACACACACACACACACACACACACACACACACACACATATATATATATATATATATACGATATCACACCCTGAGTAAGCACTCTGGAAGAATGGTAGACTTTGAAAAATAGTAGCTACTCTATGCATCGCTCATTCAATAATGAATTAGATCACTCTAGCTACTGGTGTATGATACATGACACGGTAAAGTCTGCCTCCTTCTACTGACCGTCCATAGCACGGAGGTAGACTCGCCGACTGACGCCAATTCTGTCGGGTTTCAATCCTGGGTAAAAGCAATAGGATATTTAACTGTACTGATGAGCTGTGATACAGCGAAACAGATCTGTCTGCGAATGACTATATATATATATATATATATATATATATATAGATATATTACTTTAAGGTTTTTAAATATTAGTTTCTTTATTATGATGCTATTATTTCTACCAATATATTTTATATAATACTATTATTATTATGATTTGAATTAATAAGAAAAATTAACAATTTATTTTCTAGCGAAAATTCAACCCTTAATTTTTAAACTTTGAATGTCATGCATCTAAAAATAGACAACTAGAAACCCAGTAAAGATTCAATGATTTTCTTAACGACAGTTTTTGTAGATCTAGGCCATGGCCGCCACACGACACAAGGAGTTAACACTGTTAAGTTAACCTCCTTCCCCTATTTTTTCTTCTCCTTTTCTTTCTTTTATTTTCTTCTTTCTCTTTTACTTGAATCTTTCTGGATAAATTTGACCCAATTACTGTTGTATGAATTTGGTCTGAAAAGCAGCTGATCCCGTGAAATATCATATATTACTTATGGATTCATAAAAACACCCAACTTTTGTTATTGATTTTATATATATATATATATATATATATATATATATATATTGTTATATGATTATATATATATATATATATATATATATATATATATTAATGCAGGTTTCATTGAATAATATAGACAAGTTTTGTCTATTAATTTTGTGTAGGATCGGTTCATACCGTCTGATATACTTGATGGTGATGTCGTTGAAAGACAACAAAAAATCATAGTATTTGTTGATTTTTTTATCGGGTCTAAGCTTTCGGCTCACATAAGCCATTATCAAAGAGTAAATATTAACACACAGTAAACATAGAACATTTAAGTTATTAACAATAAAGAGAATTGAATTGAAAATATAAGTCCATCCCTACCGTGTTTGAATACAATCAATTTTGATATTTCCAATAACGTACTCAAATGTCTGTAATCAGACCAGGGACCACAACGCCACTATTTTGTCACTGTCTTCGGCCATCCGCCACGGTAGGGATGGACTCATATTTTCAATTCAATTCTCTTTATTGTTAATAACTTAAATGTTCTATGTTTACTGTGTGTGAATATTTACTCTTTGATAATGGCTTATATGAGCCGAAAGCTTAGACCTGATAAAAAATCAACAATTACTGTGATTTTTTGTTGACTTTCAACGACATCACCATCAAGTATATATCAAATATTTACATAATCAAGGTGTTAACCCTCTAGGGCCATTCTATCATATTTGATACAGTATTTCCCTATAAGGAAACATTTGGTATTTCCCTATAAAGAAACATTTGGTATTCATTGACTGAGCAGTCAGTACTGCTTTCATTTGAAATTTATAAAATATTTCTCTTAAAAAATTTTTCAGGAAAATATTTCTTTCAAGGCTTCTTTTCATACTGTATCAAATATGATACGAATGGCCCTAGAGGGTTAACATTGTACACCAATTCAACACCACTTCAAATAAAAGATTAGACAGAAAAAACCCATCCATACTGGAAAAGTGAGTATTTGAGAAATTTAGTTTCCTAAAAAAAACTATTTCAGGAAGAAAGATTTTGATACACTTCTATCGAAAACAATAGATGCCAAAAATTGATTTATAAGGAAACACAGAATATTAACATTACCGAATGCATTTATGTAATCCAATCAACATTTTAGAGCACGTCAGGTAAAAATGAAAATATCTCATAACATGAGATAAAGTTTATGACAATCGGAAATCGATAGAATACACACCCACATCGAGGATAAAAATTATATTATTTTTAGCATTTCGATCATGGAGTACGACACAAACGATTCGATTTCATTTTTGCTCCTTCATCGAGAAACGTAAAGTCGTAACTAGAAATACAGTTAGGCGCCGATATTTAACTTTTTTTTTCTTTTGATAAAAAATAAACGTGTTTGTTCACATAAAAAATAGCCTTTCGACCAACAAAATCAGTCAGAATCGCATATAGAATTGAAAGGAGAGGAATATACAAATGGCAATATGCAGTGGAAAACAAAGATCGATATTTGACAATGTGCAAAATATCTATTATATTAAATGGGAGATTGATCCAAATATATATATATATATATATATATATATATACTTATAATAAACATTTATATATATTAAAACTTATAATAAACGTTTATAAAAAAAGAATATATATATAAATATAAAAAAATATATATATATATATATATATATATATATATATATATATATATATATATTGTGTATTTTAGCAGCATTTTTTCATTAATGCAGGTTTCATTGAATAATATAGACAACTTTTGTCTATTAATTTTGTGTAGGATCCGTTCATACCGTCTGATATACTTGATGGTGATGTCGTTGAAAGACAACAAAAAATCACTGTATTTGTTGAATTTTTTATCGGGTCTAAGCTTTCGGCGCACATAAGCCATTATCAAAGAGTAAATATTAACACACAGTAAACATAGAACATTTAAGTTATCAACAATAAAGAGAATTGAATTGAAAATATAAGTCCATCCCTACCGTGGCGGATGGCCGAAGACAGTGACAAAATAGTGGTGTTGTGGTCCCTGATCCGATTACAGGCATTTGAGTACGTTATTGGAAATATCAAAATTGATGGTATTCAAACTAGGTTTAAATTGTTTAATGTAGAGTGCTTCGGGGATTTTTAGTTTCTGTTTGTCATTTTCTTGTTTAAGTATGTACGTGTTATCAACAAGCGTTTTTCTCAGAAGTGTGCGTTGATAGCCGTGTTGTTTTAAATGACAGAATATATTTGAATTTTCATTTAAGTGCAACGTCAGACGCCGTAAGAGCGAATTTGTGGTGTGGCCAATGTAGATATTACTGAGGTTTTTAGAGATACTTTCTCTAAATGGACATATGAATTTATATACTACATTGGTTTTTTGCAAATCACTAACGGTGGGGGAAGAGTCGTTGCGGACAAATGAATTAGATGTAGTGGATTTAGTGTAATATATAATGAACTTAATTCTTTTGTTAGAGTCTGTCGGAGAAATATTAGTATTTATGAGCTTTTTTAGGATGTTTTCATCAAACAGACATTCATCAATAATAATTTTCCCAACTACATAGTTGATGAACAAATACGTTATTTTCTTAAAAAGCTTAACATGGAAAAAACAACACATGATACTAACCCAACCAATCCCAAACTTATCACTCTCTTATACCGTAGCCAGATGCACTCCAACTACCAACTAGATGAAAACATCCTAAAAAAACTCATAAATACTAATATTTCTCCGACAGAATCTAACAAAAGAATTAAGTTTATTATATATTAAACTAAATCCACTACATCTAATTCATTTGTCCGCAACGACTCTTCCCCCACTGTTAGTGATTTGCAAAAACCAATATAGTATATAAATTCATATGTCCATTTAGAGAATGTATCTCTAACAACCTCAATAATATCTACATTGGCCACACCACAAATTCGCTCTCACGGCGTCTGACGTTGCACTTAAATGAAAATTCAAATATATTCCGTCATTTAAAACAACACGGTTATCAACGCACACTTCTGAGAAAAACGCTTGTTGATAACACGTACATACTTAAACAAGAAAATAACAAACAGAAACTAAAAAACCTCAAAGCACTCTACATTAAACAATTTAAACCTGGTTTGAATACAATCAATTTCGATATTTCCAATAACGTACTCAAATGTCTGTAATCAGACCAGGGACCACAACACCACTATTTTGTCACTGTCTTCGGCCATCCGCTACGGTAGGGATGGACTTATATTTTCAATTCAATTCTCTTTATTGTTAATAACTTAAATGTTCTATGTTTACTGTGTGTTAATATTTACGCTTTGATAATGGCTTATGTGAGCCGAAAGCTTAGACCCGATAAAAAAAATTCAACAAATACTGTGATTTTTTGTTGTCTTTCAACGACATCACCATCAAGTATATCAGACGGTATGAACGGATCCTACACAAAATTAATAGACAAAACTTGTCTATATTATTCAATGAAATCTGCATTAATATATATATATATATATATATATATATATATATATATATATATATATATCTAAGATCAATGTCCCCTTTAATATATATATATATATATATATATATATATATTATAAACTTCTAATAAAATATTACAATATATATATATATATATATATATATATATATATATATACATATCAAAGAAAGATAACACGCTTAAATAATTAAAGGTAGAAAGAGCGAATGATGAACAACAAATGGACAAATAAAATGAATCAGAAAAATTGACGTATATATATCATTCATCCACGGCAGTGGTTAAATATATTCTTAAGTCCGACACTGGGTGAATCTTGGAAGCTTTCAGGCTTTCATCAATACTTCAGTTTTTAACCAAATTTCTATAAGTTTACTGAGGCAGATAGGGCACCGCCTTAGCTACATTAAAAAAAATCGAATTTTGGTTTCAGTTCTGTCAATAAAAGAGGAACATCAAAAATTACAAATTTAAAAAAAAAGGAGACTAATTACGAAAGTCCATAAGTGAGTGACTAATGCTTCTCATAACAAATTTGATTTTTTATGATTTTTTCTATTTAATATGTTTGCATGTAGTTTTCAACAGTTAAATTCTGAAAATATCTTTCATCATTTTTGTCAGTCAAACTTTGCTGATCACTTATCATTTTTTCGGAATTAATAATCAGAATTAATTCTAAATAATCAATTTTTATATTGTTTATTTTTTAATCAACTTCATATAAATTATAAATATATTTTTTAATATTTTAGAAGGCAGTTTTTAGCATTCAAATGATATCATTTTAATGGCAATGCCTGGAAAATTCATGGATTACATGGAAAAGTGAGAATGCAAAGTGATATTCTTATGATTATAATTACTGCAGCTAAAAATAAAATTTGAATTATTTTAGCTGCAATATTTTAAGTAATATTTTTAAAACTTTCACTTCATTAGTATATATTGTCCTTCACTTTTCCCGGTTTAATAACTTGTCCTGGTTTTCTCCTCGTTTAATATAATCTTAAGAATATTACTATTCATGCGCGCATTTTTACATGTAGTATATATATATATATATATATATATATATATTTAGGTGCAGAACTTGAGAATAGCTATAAAAGTGTGTAGCTGAATATTATGAACTTATAATAAAAATATTACCCTATACATATAATTATGTATATATAATATTTGGAAATTTTAAAAACGAAGCAATCGGTTTCGCTCCTACACTAAAGGCCTCATCGGGAAATACTGGATAAGACTAAAAAAAAATATGGAATTAGTGATGGAAAAAAATATGAGAGGGAAAGATTTACTAGAGGCAAATGACAGCAAGTCCCGCCAAACATTTATGCTGTTTACAGAGAGAAGTTTCACGGGGACCTGATATAAAGAGCCTCCATTAATTTCAGGTGAAAAATACAGCGTGACTGAGACGAAATCATGAACTAAACCGCACTGAAAGACACCAGCAAAACTTTCTGTTATTACCAGGTGCACATAACTTAAATTACCATAGGTATTTCGAACAGGTTATATATATATATATATATATATAAATGTAAACTTGTCGTTATACTCGTTTCGACAAACCCTCCGAGCACCTACGCGGAATAAAAAAATGGTGATAAAAAAGAACGCGCCAAGCATTTGAGCATTAGTCACAGTACACAGCCCAAAGAGAAAAAACCGAGATCAGTAATCTAAAACAAAATTCTCTCAATACGCAAGTAGAGCAAACTAAGTAAATAACTAACCTAGAGAGCCAACGAACCTACCAAGGTTTCACCAAATTGGATCTTCAGGGAAAGAGAGCCAACTTACCGTGAAAATCCAGTTTGGTCAAACCTTGGTAAGTTCGTTGGCTCTCTAGGTTAGTTATTTACTATATATATATATATATATATATAGTTATGTAACATTTGTACATTGCTACACGAAAATTTCTATGTTTCGGGGTAGATTCTCATCATCAGGCAATGTTGATGTTAGTTGTGCAGGTGATTTACATTTAAATGGCAAAAAACTTTGGTTTGCTGTGTAAGAAACACCCATATACATACAGAGCAAACCAAATGTTTTTGTCATTTAAATGTAAATCATCTGCACAACTAACATCAAACATTGCCTGATGAAGAGAATCTATCTCGAAACATAGAAATTTCCGTGTCGCAATGTACTATTGATACATAACTATATAATTATATTAAGCTTTATAATAATCATTATATTGAGAACTGTTTATAATAAAATAAATGCCAGACCACTCAAAATAAAAAAAAACCTTGATTCCTCTTCACCTGGAATTATATATATATATATATATATATATATATATATATATACATATATATACTATACTATACTATACTATACTGTAGTATATATATATATATACGTATTAGATTTGAATTCATACTTTGTACAAAGCAGTCATCATTACGGCATGTCATTAAATTTTCTTAATCATTATCAATTAAATAAAAATCTAACACTAGTAATATTAAAGTACACAAACACTCCCTCTCTCTCTTCCTATATATATATATATATATATATATATATATATATATATATCGAATGTGGGTGTAAATGTGTGATAGAGTGGAAAATGGTTTGTGTGGCGCATTTTCTCCCTTGGGCTACCGTCGGACTAAATGTGCTATTTTAGCGCGACTAGACAGACGCATTAATGAGTGATACTGCCTGCCAATTTGATTTTTTTGTATATGTTCTAGCTGATTTCATTTAGAATTAGGTATTCGCCGACTGACGCCAATTCGGTTGAGTTTCAATCCTGGGTAAAAAAGTAATCGACTATCTTATCCTACTGATGAGCTGTGACGCAGTGATATAGATCTGTCTGCGGATGACTATATATATATATATATATATATATAGGAAATAATATTAATAAAAAGTTTCGAATTTAAAAATGTACTTTTTTTTAACAGTATTTGTTTATTTTTATTATATTTTATATTTCAGACCGTCCTCGGTTCTTCATCAGAAACAAGTGATTTTTAAATTTGAATTAGAAACGTATTTCACGATAGCGTCCGAGTATTTTTTGTTTACATCACGTGGTGTGTTTGTTCACAACATGCAGCACGTCATTAGAGAAAGTCTGTTTGTTTTCGATAAAAATTTCTTGGAATATCTGAAAAGAAATTTTTACCTATTGAAATATTTGTAAAGATTCAACACACCTAAGTCCCTATTTAACCCTAGCTTGTGTGTATTTAATTTTAAAATCCAGTATTTTTCTTTCTTTCTGCGTGTGTATGTAGAACTAAAATTGGAGTCTATTAGTAAACATTTGCAATTTTTTAAAGTATGATCAGGTTGATTAAAATGGGCTGCAATTGGGGAGTATACATTTTTTTGTCGTATATTTAGTTTGTGATTATTGAAGCGAAATCTAAAGCTATTACCGGATTCGCCGATATATCCACTGTTGGGGCAAATTGAGCAGAAGAGAAAGTAGATGATGTTTTTGCTGTCACAAGTAAGGTTTGGTGGGTGTAATTTTATTTTGGTGTTGGGTACAGAGAATGTTTTGTCTGTTATTAAATGTTTACAAATTAAACAGCGAGGATTCCCACATTTTAAATTCCCTGATAGGTTTTTAAATTCAAAACTTTTATTAATATTCTTTCCTATACATATTAAGACAGTATACGTGGATGGTCATCACTATATATATATATATATATATAAAACTTTAATCCAGAAGGAAAAGCAGGAAGGTAAATCCCAAAGACCCGATCCTAATTAATATTCATATTTTAATATTAAAAAATGATACAGGTGGAGGGCTAAAGGTAATTAAAATGACAGAGCCAGTTTCAAAATAAAATAAATTTCGAAGTTCGAATCCGTTGAATGATCACTTCAACATAAAATCCCTAAGCGAGATTTCACATCTCATTGGCAACTATCAATACGCAAAATGAAAAAAAAAAATTAAAATTTTACTGGTGGAAGTTCAAAAATTTACGTCATAAAAAAAAAATAGATAGCAATCAATGTCTATTTTTAGATTTTGGACAGCATTAATTTTAGATTGAGTTGTAAGTGAAAGATCTAAAAATTTGGCTTTGTCTAGCTTTAAAAAGGGGAAGAGAGGTAACGGAAGAAATAGGAATTGGTATTTGACTGAGAACTTGAAATGATCATTCAACGGTTTTGAACTAATAAATTTATATATATATATATATATTCCTTCCAATTTTCTGTTTAGCAAATAATAATAGTAGAATTATTAGGATTATGACTAACTGGTAATAGTAGAATTTAATTTCACAAACATACTCACACAACATGGCCCCCGCCTTCGGGCTGGGGTTCAAAATTACCAAAATATGATCGAATAAGACCAGTTTAGACCGATTTTGAACCTATCCACCGCGTAATATTTGACCACGACCTTGGCGTACGCGCTCAGGTTCCCCACGTTAAAAAAGACATTGTGTCACATCCCTCTCAAGTGGGGGTCGAAGGGTAAATATTACAAACACACTCACACACACATATAGATAATCTTATATATATATATATATATATATATATATATATATATATATATATATTCTAAACATATACTGTGAAAGAGAAGAGGCAATAAATGTCTATTATGTTTAATCATGAGCCGTTCTAAACGTGGTATTTTGGCTTAAATGTCAGTTGAAAATAAAGACAAAAATTTTCCAACATTTGGATAATTTTTATTAAGTTGGATCTAAGCTTTCGGCTCGCATGAGCCATCTTCAGAGAGGTTATTAATAACATCCACTATCAGCGACGATTTTATTTTGTGTTGACTTAAACTCCGCTAGGCAACAGTAATAGTTACCCAAAATAACAGACGCAGGTCGCAAATTTGTAATGTGGTTCTATGACGTCACACTGCATGAGAGCTAGTACTGATAACAGAACCATATATTTAGATGCAATGTAATGTGTTATGACCAGATTTAAACGTGATTTTATTAAGTGTGGGTTGTTTGGATTTAATGTAGATGGCCTCCAATATCTGAAGCTTCTTTTTACTGTGTGTATCAGTGAGGATTATTGTAGTGTTGAGTAAAATCTGTCTGATATTACCTACATATTTATGTTTTTTTTATTAAATGTTGTTTAATTGTACTCTGATCAGAAAGGTGACATGTAATTCTACGGGAGAGCGGAGTTTTATGTCAACACAAAATAAAATCGTCACTGATGTTCGATGTTATTGTGTTGCCGACCAAATAAAACTTGAAAGAGAACCTCATGGAACTAAATGGGTAAATAGATATTTTTGACTCTTTCATTGGCCATACTGGAAATTATTCTTTATATAAATATTTAAGGATTTCCAAAAAGTATATCACTTAAACTACTTCGCTGACTTAACTGGGTAAAGATACTGACCCTTCCTTCCCCTTCGTAACACTTCGCCTGCCAGTAGTAAACTCTACGTTTCTTTTTTGAATGCAAAAAATTGTAAAGTTTGTATATATATCATTTTGTGTTTATCGTAAATTAAATATTTGTATGTGATTTAACTCTGAGTTTTGATCAAACATTTTTTTTCTTTTGTTAGACTTAACACGTAACACATGGAAACCACTTTTTTGAGTTTTGCTTGAATTTATTCCAATATCTCAATATCGCTTTCTATGTTCCATCTAGTTTGGCACTGAGCATCATCAACTGAGTTGTCTATACATGATGTATTTTACTGCCTTTTCACTACTAATTTCAACAACATAATCAGTTCATTAATTAATTTTTTCTCTATGCCAGACTCAGACTAGTTTATTGAATAACGATCCGGCTTGCAATGGTACCCAGTCCTCGTGGGGGGTAGTCTACTGACAGGCTATTTCGGCCAAGCCTCTATGTGTATTTTGTAATGTGTCATTTCCTGCTCGAATTACTCTTGGCCAAAGTTTTCTAAACATGCCGGAAAAATAGGCTGAAAAATCAATAGGTCGTTCACGTTAGCAGACATGTCGCTTCAATAATATATCCAATCGCGGGAATGAGGCGACTCGCTTCCTCAACTCGTCGTTTTACCAGTCGAGTTCAGTGTTTGATCTACGTGAATAAAGATTATGTCACGAAATTTAAATGAAACAAAAAATTGATCTATAATAATCCTTGTATATTCTAGAACATAAAGTTTTCATTTTTACGCAAAACAGACTCCCTGGAGTCATAAATAATTGAACTGATACAGCGTTTTCTTCTGAGTGATATAACTTGAGTATAATAAGACTCCGTATTGCAGTCATCTACATATAGTTATTTTTAAAACATTGTAAAATAGTATCCATTAAAATCTCAATGTCGTACATATATTTTACTAGCGTATCTTAATTTTTTCCGATGTCAAGAAACACAAAACGAATGTCTAGCCACGTGGATGTACGTTGTGGTGCAGTGGATATCGACTCGGAACGACAAATCATGGAACCGGGTGCGAATTCCAGTTGAATTCCTTGCATTCACTTACGCACAAATACCCTTGGGAAAGGTATTAACCGTCTCTTCCCTCTAGTTATTGGTTAAATAATAAAACAGATTGGGTTCTATAGCCTTGGCTGGCGACCAGTCTACCACAGAAAGCAATGGCTACCTACTGCGGGATAATCTTCTGCCCAGACAGTCATGTCTCTTTCGAGACATGATCGCCCAAAGCGTGTATCACGTATAGCACTGAACTGACTGATTGAATATAATAGTAGGAGACATATTTAAAACTTCTACTGAGCATAAAGTGGGGGATCGGTTTTCTATTGTTATGAAGTACTAAACCGATCCCCCACTTATACTTAATGTAATATAATCCATTTCTTCTCACTTCAGCTATAGGCCAAATAACCGGACAGATTGGGTTCTATAGTCTTGGCTGCCATCCAGTTTACCTCAGAAAGAAATGGCAACCTACTGCGTGATAATCTTCTGTCCTGTCAGACATGTTTCTTTTCGAGACATGATCGCACACGTATGGCACTTAACTGATTGCATAGCCACGCGGTATGGTGCTGTGGATATCGGCTCATGAAGAGGATTCGGAGAGTCGAGTTCCAATTCCAGCTTAATTCGTTGCATTCAGTTACGTGCAAATATTTTTTTGGAAATGGATTAATCCAAGTTTTCTCCCTCCAGCTAGAGGCAGAAAACTTTGATGAATCTCTTTAGGTTAGATAGAAGGACGAATTTGGTTCTAAAGATTTGGCAGTTATTCTATAGCAGATAAAATTGACAGCCTACTGTGGGAATATCTTCTACCGAGTTAGTCATGGAACGAAAGAGACATGATCTCCCAAAGCGTGTATACCGTATGGCACTGAATTGACTGTTGCTTCGCCTGAAGTATAAAGGAGTTTTGTAGTCAACACACCTACCTGTAAAAAGTGACAAGTTACAGAAACGATGACGACTAGTTTATCTATGGTGAGATCATCTTCAGGGGTGTGAGTGATGATAACAAATGTAACTGGAAAAATATGTTGCTAAATATTACAGTACATTTTTGCTGCTTCAAATATAACGGTTAACAAATTGCTAGCGTTCATTAAAATAATCATTAAGACACTTCAGTTGACAATTAATAGAATCAGCTATGAATACTGTAGTAATGTTCTAAAATGTTTGTAAAAAGAACAGCTTTTTCATACTTTAGCACGTTCATGACCAGGATATTACAACATATAAAATATTCCATTTTGGATAATTTTCACGTTCTAATGAATGCTAGCAATTTGTCAGCCGTCATATTTGAAGCAGAAAAAAAATCGAAAGAGGTTGAAAGTTCTTGGGTACACTGAGAAATGAATGAAAATATCATCTATCAACGTTACAGCTCATTTCTGACATTTTTGAATTGTAATACGCGAAAGATTATCCGTGAGTATGAAATCTGTTCATACTCACGGATAACAATTTGAGTGACAGGTTATGGGGGTGTCAGGAAGTGACACCTCCATAACCTGTCACTCTTTCAGCTTCTTTTCTCGCACTTCCCGCCAGTGGAATTCCCTTCCATTTACTTGCTTCCCCGACTGCTACAATCTCCAAGAATTTAAATGTAAAGTCAATCGTCATCTCCTGTCTCACTAACTTGCATCCTCCCTCTTATGCTCCTTTGTCCATACACTCCACTCTCATCAGTATTCTCATCCTTCTCCTACCCACTTCCTGACACCCCCATAACCTGTCACTCTTTTCAGCTTCTTTTCTTGCACTTCTCGCCTGTGGAATTCCCTTCTGTTGACTGAATTACTTCTGTTAACTAACATTTGTAAACGAGATATTATGCGGCCTAGGTTTCAAACGTTGTGTGTTCAGGCGATTTGCAGTCACATTTTTCTGTCCTGTTTCGGTACTATCAATAGTATCTCATCAGGCGATTTACGGTTTGTAAAACTTAATGAATGATATATATATATATATATATATATATATATATATATATATATATATATATACAACTGTTATAAACAGTTACTTTTTTTAAACTGCTGGATACGCAGTAAAGCAACATATATAGTAATATTTTATTACAATATTATTATAATAAAAACAGATATATATATATATATATATATATATATATATATATATATTATAATAAAAACATATATATATATATATATATTTATTATAATAATATTGTAATAAAATATTACTATATATATTGCTTTACTGCGTATCGAGCAGTTTAAAAAAAGTAACTTACTAACTGTGAATCGTTCTTCTATTTGTTGTTACTGTGACTATCATTATATATATATATATATATATATATATATATATATATAAATTAGTCATTTAGTTAGGTTTTGTTCATAATTAATTTTGATCAGTTCACAGCTATATTAAAAGTGTTCACTACAATTATATTGTAGAACTTTGAATATTTTTCATTTGAAAACGATTTATTTCGCGACCTCGGTTTCTACCTTTTGATGTCTTCAGGCAATTTACAATAACAGATTTTACTGTTTTTCAAACGCTTACGTGACAGGGATCTTTTATGAACGCGCAATTTTTAAAATTAGGAGAAGCTACTTAAACTTCTTAGAAAACTTTCATCTAAGATTGGATTTTTAAACTAACAAAACACTTTCCAAAAAGATCAGAATTAAACAAAATTTTAAATAGGAATTCAATCTAACTGACTTACAGCTGTACTAGTAATTTTCCAAATTTACATAGAAAACAAAACTTAAATAACAACATACAAAGCATCATTAACAAGGAATGTAATTGAAGGGTGTTGTATCCCGGGTGGGGACAAACAGAGAAAGAATAGTGCAAGAAATAACTCTTAACACTGAGTATATATAAATAGAGATTTATTATACCTCAGTACAATAAACCAAATACAAGTACACCAACGAACAGTTAACAGAAATAACATTTAAGAAGGCAATGTCTCTTTATAGGACATATCCGTCCGTCTTTAGAAGTAGACTTCCGTCTAGTGACGACTAACTCTCGTCTAAGGCCGATGGCTGTCGACTTTCGTATAATGACGAATAATCTTGATCACTCCCGTGTAATGACGAAGACTCTCGCGTAGTCACGAACCCACTCGATCTCTTTCGAGTGCTCCCTCTGTAGTTCGTTCTCGTTTAGGTCTTTTATAACCCGAGCCATACCCATTCCTGGGTAGGACAGGATACTCCACCACAACAAAGGGATAAAAATAAATGCCCACTTTGTAATAAGGAGGGGATTGTTTACAAAGCGAAAGTACATGACATAAACGGTCAAAGCAAAACATATTTAGGATCTACTAAAGGCAATTTTAAAGATAGATGGAATAAACTGGAAAACCTAAAAAAAAGTATACAAAACTGGCTATCACGTGTGAAAATGAAAACTGAAGTATGGAAAAGAACTCGATATGACTTGAAGCATAGTAAAAACAGCCAAACGTTACAACGGTTGTAAAATATACAGATTATGCCAGGAGGTAAAATATTCTATTAAGTAGACAATTTTCTCTCGCACTTCCCGCCTATGGAACTTGCTTCCATATTCTTGCTTTCCTGACGGCTACAACCCCCAGGAATTTAAATGCAATGTCAATACTCATCTCTTAACCACTTGACTCCACTTCTTTCTACATCACCCTGTATATCTTTCCTTTTCTCTCTAACTTTGCAACTGTCATCACACCTGTATTCCCATCCGTCTCTTGCTCCCTTCTCTGACACCCTCTGTAATTGTTTCGTCTTTCTTTTTACTCTCCTCTTATCTATTCTTTTTCTCTTATGTAACCCCTTGCGCAACAGTGGCGTTACCGTCATGCTTGGGGTGAAACGATTAAAAAGAAAAGTTAGCATGTTTAGCGAATTATCTCCAAAATGCACGATACAGTGTCTTGTTCACTGTATTTGCTCATACTCTAACATACAAAATACCTTTACTTTTCTAGTGAGTGGCATTTCAATACCTGAAAAGAGAATTATTCATAGAACTGTCATTGTCTATATTTCTGAGATGAGGTAGTATTTAAAGCATTTACAGTATTCGGACTATTGTCCTCATCTGTGTTGCCATTTGTACGACGTTTTTGCTTTTGTACGATCCTGCCTTCTTCAGGTGCTATGCGATGAAGTTGAAATAATAAATAGAGAATGCCATTGAAAACTACGTAAACTTAAGGAATCGGCAGATATGCTAGGCTTTAAAAATCTCCTAATACAGCCCAAGAATAGAGATGAATACAATATGGGAACCAGTAATACGGAGTGTCAAAAAAAAAAAAAAACCATTGGTGTCCAAAGTTGCAAAGTTCTTTCACCACACCGTATATCCTTACCTTTCTCTCCACCTTTGCAACTGTCATCACACCTGTATTCCCATCCTTCTCTTGCTCCTTTCTAACTGGTTCGTCTTCCTCTTCACTCTCTTCTTTTGCTCCTTTCTAACTGGTTCGTCTTCCTCTTCACTTTCTTCTCTTGCTCCTTTCTAACTGGTTCGTCTTCCTCTTCACTCTCTTTTCTTGCTCCTTTCTAACTGGTTCGTCTTCCTCTTCACTCTCTTCTCTTGCTCCTTTCTAACTGGTTCGTCTTCCTCTTCACTCTCTTCTCTTGCTCCTTTCTAACTGGTTCGTCTTCCTCTTCACTTTCTTCTCTTGCTCCTTTCTAACTGGTTCGTCTTCCTCTTCTTCTCTCTTTTCTTTTGCTCCTTTCTAACTGGTTCGTCTTCCTCTTCACTCTCTTCTCTTGCTTTTTTCTAACTGGTTCGTCTTCCTCTTCACTCTCTTCTCTTGCTCCCTTTCTAACTGGTTCGTCTTCCTCTTCACTCTCTTCTCTTGCTCCTTTCTAACTGGTTCGTCTTCCTCTTCACTCTCTTTTCTTGCTCCTTTCTAACTGGTTCGTCTTCCTCTTCACTCTCTTCTCTTGCTTTTTTCTAACTGGTTCGTCTTCCTCTTCACCCCACTTCTTTTGCTCCTTTCTAACTGGTTCGTCTTCCTCTTCACTCTCTTTTCTTGCTCCTTTCTAACTGGTTCGTCTTCCTCTTCACTCTCTTCTTTTGCTCCTTTCTAACTGGTTCGTCTTCCTCTTCACTTTCTTCTCTTGCTCCTTTCTAACTGGTTCGTCTTCCTCTTCACTCTCTTCTCTTGCTCCTTTCTAACTGGTTCGTCTTCCTCTTCACTCTCTTCTCTTGCTCCTTTCTAACTGGTTCGTCTTCCTCTTCACTCTCTTCTCTTGCTCCTTTCTAACTGGTTCGTCTTCCTCTTCACTCTCTTTTACTTAATCTTTTTACTCTTATGTAGCCTCCTGCACAACAATGGCATTACCGCCTTGCTCGGGGTGATACGATTAAAAAAATGTTGATCGCAGACAAAGATGAATTACTAAATGAAAAGACAGAAATTATGTCCGAGTGTAACCATACCAATAAATACCTATTAGGATCCAGGGACGTAGCTGATGCTAAAAAAACACCGGGCACAGAGAAAATTTCCCGGATTTAGAAGCTGACAGTATCATCCATTTCCAGAAACTATGATTTTGCAGATTTTTTCGGCTATTCCAATGGACATTAGGCACAGCACGTGAACGAAAGCAGGAAATCGGGTTTAGACAATCTGAGTATAACCAATCTTTTCTCCCAAAATTAATAAATAAACAAACAGATTTTTACTGCGTTCATTCGGATGTTTTCTTCGTCTTTCTTTCTTTCTTTCTTTCTTTCTTTCTTTCTTTCTTTCTTTGTGAATTGTTTAGTTTGATTTCTGACGAAGACATTTTTCCTTGCCCGGATTTTTACTATGATTGCACGGATCGGCCCGGACCCGTGCCCGGTGTGCCCGGTAGTCAGATACAGCCATGCTAGGGTCATCCAATCATGGATGAAAGCACTCTAAGACCTTTTAAGTTTGAAAATTGCGCGTTCATGAAAGATCCCTATTAGGTGAGCGTTCGAAAAACGGTAGAATCTGTGATTGTAAAACGCCTGAAGACAACGAAAGGTAGAAACCTAGGCCACGAAATAACTGGTTTCCCGATTAAATACATGTATATATAAAGTTCTGTGCAAAAGTATTAGGACAAGAACTATTTTATCTTCTATGTGCATCAAAATTAATTTAAAATTACCCCTGTCCTAACACTTTTGTACACAACCAGTAGTGTGCAAAATATTAGGACAGGGGTGATTTTCCTAAAAACCTCACTTAAATTCAAATACAGGGTGAAAAGCCTAGTAAATTTCTAATAAAGGTTGATTATTTAAAACAAGGTGTAAAAGAAATGTGTTAAAAAGAAGTCACATTTAATTTTTCCTATTCTCTATTAAACAAGTTATTTTCAAACATCCTTGGATATGACTGACTTTTTTCTTATTCCCTCCGCCTCTCGAATTGATAAATCTAATGTTACTTTGCAAGACACACTTTGGGAATAAATACAAGCTGTTTGGCAGAAGATACCATTAGATACATTGAAGAAGGTTGTGATGTCAAAGCCTGACAGAATGAAGGCTGTGATCAAAGCAAAAGGCTATTATACTAAATATTAAATTTATTTTGTAACAAGTATTTTTCTTGTTAAAGAATTTGTTGAGTAAATCAAATAAAATTACTTTAATTAAATTGTTTATTTTCTGTCAATATGCCTCATAATTGAAAAATGTCTTTGTCCTAATACTTTTGCACAGTACTATATATATATATATATATATTCTTGTCCTAATACTTTTGCACAGTACTATATATATATATATATATATATATATATAGTACTGTGCAAAAGTATTAGGACAAGAATATATATATATATATAGTACTGTGCAAAAGTATTAGGACAAGTATATGTATATATATATATATTTATATATATATATATATATATATATAGTAGTGTGCAAAAGTATTAGGACAAGAATATATATATATATAGTACTGTGCAAAAGTATTAGAACAAGAATATATATATATATCTATATATATATATATATAGTGCTGTGCAAAAGTATTAGGACAAGAATATATATATATATATATATATATATATATATATATATATATAGTACTGTGCAAAAGTATTAGGACAAGAATATATATATATATATATATATATATATATAGTACTGTTCAAAAGTATTAAGACAAGAATATATATATATATATATATATATATATAGCTGTGCAAAGTATTAGGACAAGAATATGTATGTATATATATATATATATATATATATATAGTACTGTGCAAAAGTATTAGAACAAGAATATGTATGTATATATATATATATATATATATACATACATATTCTTGTTCTAATACTTTTGCACAGTACTATATATATATATATATATATACTTGTCCTAATACTTTGCACAGCACTATATATATACATATATATATAGTGCTGTGCAAAAGTATTAGGACAAGAACGAGTTATTTCGCTATCTTGGTGGAAACCAAGGTAGCGAAATAACTCGTTTATAAATGAATATATATATATATATATATACATATATATATATATTATCCAAAAGGATAATCAGGTAGGTAAATACCAAAAATCAGACCCTAATTAATATTAATTTCATTAATATTATAATTGATCAAGGTAGACGGATCAATGCAAATATTATATTCTAATTACAGAGCCAAATATAGTCCCCTTAGAAATGGCTATTAAACGGATTTAAACATCAGAACTTTCTTTCATATATATATATAAATCGAGCCGCGATAATAACATCAGGATGCGGTGAAATATGTATTACCCATTGTAATTATCTAAAATCTTTTATAAATTATATAACTCTGTTAAATTAAATAAATAAATTTCACATGGAGTTCTCTTGAGCTCGTCTCTGGCGGAATTTACCTGGATTGTAGACCAAGTGTGCTACGTTATATATATATATATATATATATATATATATATATATATATATATATATATTATCACCATTAAGGGGGCTGCAGTCTGGAGAGTTACGTAGCCAAATGTAAGGGGTGATGTGGTGTCACCCAATACGGGGTTCTCCTGCTTGATTGATATGTTGCAGAGTTTTGTTGTTAGACACATGGTCTTCCAGCAGCCAAATGTCTTGACTCTGGTCTGCACTACATTCTTTAGGCAAATTGTAGGGATCAATGTTGATTTTTAGGGTCCATGGAAAGATGAATGGAGGTATAAAGTCACCACCTCTAGTGATCACTCCAAATAACTTCGTAATCGCCATTACATTCACCAACTCTTTCCGAATCATTTGTCCTGTCTCCACATTGACCCGCAGATACGCTGAAATATTCGTATTTAAGATTCCGGTGCGAATGCCAAAACGTACAGCATACTGCTTTCATATTTCTAACGAAATGAATTGCGTCATGGTGTTTTTTTTTTGTTTTTTTTTTCTCACAGACTGCACTCAACTTATCTTACTTTGATCGGAAGTCGACAAAATTACAAACGATGAACGCGCATGCGCAAAACTAGAAATACAAAATGGTGACAATTTACCGACCACAGCTAGCCGTTTTGACATTTCTGAAAGCTTTTGACGCCATACATGATATCCACCAGAGATCTGCGGTCTAACAAGGCTACGTAGGAACATAACAACTACAGAATGTTAATTTTTTTTTCATTTTGTAGCATCGTGTGTGTGTTTAACAAACTTCTTCAACCCAACCAATTCTGAGTTCAATTTCCTTATATCCGGCATTAAATTTGATATAAATGATCCATACCCCGGAGATCTGAAATGTATACTATTTATAAAACGGATATCATTTTGAATTTTGATGATCGATTCAGGCTATGTGCTATTAGAGTACAGATTAAAATTTGGGACAATATTATCAGGAGTTTTATTTTTTTAATGGTTTCTAACAAAATTGTGTCGTTATTTTTACTATTATTATCATTAAAAAGAAGAAAAAGAAAAGTGATGATGATGACCACCAGACAGAAAGACGATTAAGAAGCATTCAGAGGTCATGTAAAAAAATGAAATTCAACTTTAAAGGAAGAAAAAAGGATAGAAAATAAGAGAAGAATGAAATCCAACTATAAAATATTATAATGAAGGAGAAGAAGAAGAAGAAAACCTCTATTAAAACGACGTACAAGAAGAATTAAATACAGTAATAAAACAAGAAAAAAGAGAATGAAATTCAAATTAAAAAAGAAGAAGAAAAAATCTTTTGTAGTAAAGAAGTAGCAAACAATGAGAATGAATTCCAACTGCAAATGAAAAAAAAAAGAGAATTAAATTCAATTCGAAAAGAATAAATCCTCCGTACAAGAAGAAGAAGAAGAAGAAGAAGAAGAAGAAGAAGAAGAATAGATGGAAGAAGAAGAAAAGATTATGAAGGAATTTCAACAGTGAAAGATGATGATGATGATGATGATGATGAAGAAGAGCTGTAAAAAGGAAAAAAAATCTGTAGGAAATTCAATTGTGAAAGAAAAAAGAAAAAAAGAAGATAATTTTAATGATGATGATGATGAAGAAGAAGAAAAAGGCGAAAAAGAACAGAAAAGAACTTAAGATAATTCAACAGTGAAAGAAGATGATGATGATGAAAGAAGAACAAAAAATCTGAAAGAAAATTCAGCTGTGAAAGAAGAAGAATAAGATGCTAATGATGATGAAGAAGAAGAATTGGAAGAAGAAAATGAAGATGAAGAATTAGAATAAAATTCAATTTAAAAAAAAAAGCAGAAATCGTCCGTACAAGAAGAAGAAAAAAGAGGAAGAAGAATGATAATCAGCTGCAAAACAAGATTATGAAATTCACCTGAAAAGAAGAACAAAAGAATGAGAATGAGATTTTACTTCAGAAAAAGACGAAGAAATCCACCGTAGAAGAAGAAGAAGAAGAAGAAGAAGAAGAAGAAGAAGAAGAAGAAGACGAAGAAGAAGAAGAAGAAGAAGAAGGAGGAGGAGGAGGAGGAGGAGGAGGAAGAAGAAGAAGAAGAAGAAGAAGAAGAAGGAGGAGGAGGAGGAGGAGGAGGAGGAAGAAGAAGAAGAAGAAGAAGAAGGAGGAGGAGGAGGAGGAGGAGGAAGAAGAAGAAGAAGGAAGGAGGAGGAGGAGGAGGAGGAAGAAGGAAGAAGGAGGAGGAGGAGGAGGAGGAAGGAAGAAGAAGAAGAAGAAGAAGAAGAAGAAGAAGAAGAAGAAGGAAGAAGGAGGAGAAGAAGAAGAAGAAGAAGAATAAGAAGGAGGAGGAGGAGGAGGAGAAGAAGAAGAAGAAGAAGAAGGAAGGAGGAGGAGGAGGAGAAGAAGAAGAAGAAGAAGAAGTAGAAGAAGAAGAAGAAGAAGAAGAAGAAGAAGAACGAAGAAGAAGAAGAAGAAGAAGAAGAAGAAGAAGACGAAGAAGAAGAAGAAGAAGAAGAAGAAGAAGAATTCCAAATGCGAAAGAAGGAGAAATAAACTGCACGATAAGAAGAGAAAAGGAAGGAAGTTTCTTTTCTAAAAAGTGAAAAAGAAAAAAAAAATCACCCGTAAATGAAGAAGATAAAAAAAACAAGAATCAGTTCAACATTATTAAAAAGTCTGACAGCCTTGTAAAACTTTTCGCACATGGTCTGTTTATCTATTTTGAGTTGCATATATATATATTTTTTTCCGAATTTTAAAACATTCTAAAAACGCACACACACACACACACACACACACACACACACAATTTTTCACTTACGTCTCCTGCGAAAAATATGAAAGAAGAAAAAAAAAATTATTTAAGTGAGAAAAAAAAAATAACAGTGCTCTGCACATCAATCAATGATTCAACTTGAAGCCGTCGGCTAGGAGGATATATCTGTCGACGGAATCAGATAATTCCGCCTGTACAAAGATAGTCGCGCGCGTTTTGATCGTGAGGGAACGCGCACAATCGTATGATCCACTCAAAAATACTTCGCTTAGAAAGAGAAACATAATTCCATGTTGGAAAGGGGAAAAAAAGTACAATAATGAAAGCCACAAACAAGAGGAGGGAAAAAAAAGATGTAATTTAAGTTCTTCAAAAGATTATGCCTATGATAGATCGATGAATCCGAAAAGAGAGGAAAGAAAATAGCCCTCGGGATATTCAACGGTCGAATACATGTATTTCGATAAGATATCAGCTGTGATAGGTATTTAGTAAAACCTGTTTGATCTGACAGAAAGGCAAATGGAAGGACGATGGGTCTTTACAGCCGACCAGAAGACTACTGTCACTCGAAGCATCTATTGGTGATAATAGAAAATACTCAATGGCACTATTCAACACGCAGACACACACATAGACATATAGGAACGCACGCACATACACATACACAAACACAGATGCCTGTCGATTATAGTAAATCTTTATTATATATTAAATATAATTAAAAGAAACGTTAACCTTAAGAAAAAAGTCGACTAGTAATTTACGAAAGGTCAACACATTCAACTAGAGCAGATTTTTGTATATAAGTTGCTCCGTATTAAACAAAAAAAAAAAAAAAAAAAGAAATAACAAACAAAAAAACAAATAAATCAAGATTATTTTACACATAAATAAAAGTATCAGTCAGTTAAGGGCCATACGTGATAAACGCTTGGCTGATCATGTCTCGAAAGCGACATGACTGACTGGACAGATGATTATCATTTATCACGCATTAGGTTGCCATTGCTTTCTGCGGTAGACTGGCTGCCGACCAAGGCTATATAACCCAAGCTGTCCTGTTATTGAACCCATAACTGGAGGGAAGAGACGGATTAATACCTTTCCCAAGAATATTTGCGCGTAAGTGAATGCAAAGAATTCAACCGGAATTCGAACACGGCTCTCCGATTTGTCGTTCCAAGTCGATATCCACTGCACCACAACGCACATCCAACATCCAAATAAAAGTATAAGTGACTTATTTTCTATGATCAAGTTTAGCAGGAACGCCATATTTGATAACACACACACACACACACACACACACACACACAGATATATATATATATATATATAGAGAGAGAGAGAGAGAGAGAGTATTGAGGCAGCGGATAACTATCTAGACACACACACACACATACACACACACACGCACACACACACACACACACATATATATATATATATATATATATAAGTGACTAGAGTGTACGTTGTGTAAATAAGCATAATAGACATTCATTGTTATATTTAACAAGATATCAA
This sequence comes from Ascarosepion bandense, assembly GCA_037127315.1. Classification (NCBI taxonomy): domain Eukaryota; kingdom Metazoa; phylum Mollusca; class Cephalopoda; order Sepiida; family Sepiidae; genus Ascarosepion; species Ascarosepion bandense. The sequence continues at coordinate 2,441,393 of JBBBDQ010001406.1, read as the reverse complement.
TATGAAATTATTTGCTTGAACATTATTTTGGATCGATACTCGTATTTAAGTAGATAATCTATTCATAAACAAACTATATATATATATATATATATATATATTTCTACTATTTTCTAATACAAATGTCATGTCATTTAGTTCACTTAGTTGATTGCTGTGCGTTGTGGTGCAGTGGATATCGACTCGGAACAACAACCAAGTTAGAATTCCATTTGAATTCTTTGCATTCACTTATGCACAAATACTCTTGGAAAGGTATTAATCCCTCTCTTCTCACCAGTTATATGTTAAATAACAGGATAGATTGGGTTCTATAACCTTGGCTGGCAACCAATCTACCGCAGAAAGCAATGTCCAGTCAGTCATGGCTCTTTCGTGACCTGATCGCCCAAAGCGTGTATCACTCACGCCACTCAGCTGACTTACTGAATCTCCGAGTTGATTAGTGACAGACAGACACTCCAGCAATCATTCAGTCCACTCGCCAGAAGTATCAGCTATATATATATATATAATGTATGTATTTCTAATTTATTGGCAAGTTCATATTCTCAACACATTAAAAATATCTGACACCGATCGAGCACTATAGAGAAATGGAAACTTTGAAAAAAAATAGCTACTTCACGCAGCGTTTATTCATTAATGAATTTGAACACTCTAAGCTACTGGCGTGTGTTTACATTGTGTATAGCCCGCTAAAGTCCGCCTTCCTCTACCCCAGAGCTCAGAGGTAGAATCGCCGACTGATGACATTTCGTTCGGGTTTCAATGCTGGCGGGAAGCAACCGTACTGATGAGCTGTGATACTTCGAAACAGATCTGTCCGCAGATATATATATATATATATATATATATATGTGTGTGTGTGTGTGTGTGTGTGTGTGTGTGTGTGTGTGTGTGTGTGTGTGTGCGTGCGTGTGTGTGTGTGTGCAAGGTTCATTAATAATAACAGACATAGTGTTAAGGTTCATGTCGTCTGGTAAATATATTTTTTCTGTGTCTCTTTTACATATACTTTCAAGGCTTCTGCTCCGACGAACTTAGCTCACTGGTACCCCCAATATACGAATTTACTCGAGCCACAAGATTAGCAACTAATTTTACTGTGAAACCAATAAATTGTAAACGCGAATTCTACTCCATCAGCTTCTTTTCTCGCACTTCCCGCCTGTGGAATTCTTTTCCGCATACTAGCTTTCCTGACAGTTACAATCTCCAAGAATTTAAATGTAAAGTCAATAGTCATCTCCTGTCTCACTAACTTAAATCCTCTCTCTCATGCTTTTCTACATCCACCCCACTCTCATCAGTAATCTCTTCCCTCTCCTACTCTCTTCCTGTCACCCCTACAATCTTTCACTCCTCATAACATTCCTCCTCGTCTACCCCACTCTCATCAGTAATCCCTTTCCTCTTCTACTCTCTTCCTGGCACCCCCTGCAACCTCTTACTCCTCATAACATTCCTGCTTGTCCACCTCACTCTCATCAGTAATCTCTTTCCTCTCCTACACTCTTCCTGACACCCCCTGCAACCTCTCACTCCTCATAACATTCCTCCTATGTAACCCTCGCAAAAGAGTGGCAGTAAAATGCCTTGCTTGGGGCGATAGGATTATAAAAAAAAATTCTGTACTATTATAATGTGGGAATATATAGTGGGGGTTCAGTTCTACATTATAATCAATATATATAGTGACCCCTCATTTTATGGTCACAGTCATCCTCTCTCTCATGCTCCTTTCTCCTTCCACTTCCACTCTCATCAGTATGTAACCTCTTGCACAACAGTGGCTGTAAAATGCCTTGCTTGGGGCGACACGAGTATAAAAAAATTTAAAAAAAAGATAAAATATATAATAATTGTCCGAATGTATAGGCCTATTTATGGCGAACCATCATCAGATTCCGTCTTTATATTACAAAGGATTTTACATGAATGAGATTCACCTAAAAAAACGAGTAGAAATAACGGTCTCTCCTTTAAAAGAGAAAATTTAACAAAAAATACATCAGTTCGGCGAACACATACACATACACATACACATATTCATACTTAATCATATGTACACGCAACATATACTCAGATGACACGCGTAGCGGCCAATGTCAACAGATGTTCGAATATATGCATATATGTATATGTTTAGAGCTCTCTTAGAGAGTTATCCTACCACTGTATGTACAGGATACTCCTTTGGATTCTTCTATACCAACACTGCATATATATATATATATATATATTAATATATATATATATATATATATATATATATATATATATATATATATATATATATATATATTAATATATATATATATATATATATATATATATATATTGTTTAATTACTTAAATTAAATAAATCATTGCTATGCGACGGTAACTGTCACCGAATAGAAGACACAAGCCGTAAACAAGTATTGCGATTCTATGACGTCACACCACGTAAGAGACCGAAATGTTAAGAAAAGAAGCACATGTTGAAATGCAATGTAATGTGTTGTGACTAGGTTGAAATGAGAATTTAGTGAGTGTGGAAGACTTTGATTTAATGTAGATAGCCTCCAATATCTAAAATTTCTTTTTACTGAGTGTATGTGGGAGTATTATTGTGTTATCTATAACGCAATTTTTGTTTTTTTATTTCCTCCAGAAATGAATGTAAATTAAGTCTCATAAAAATGAGCCTGATATATATATATATATATATATATATATATATATATATATATATATTTTAATCATTTCACCCCGAGCAAGGCGGAAACGCCACTGATGTGCAGGGGGTTACATAAATGTAAAAAGATTAATTAGAAAAGAGTGAGGAGTACAAACTAGTTAGAAAGGAGCAATAGAAAGCTGAGAAAGCAGGTGCGATGACAGATACATAGGTGGAGAGAAAGGGAGGATTATACGGGGATGGGGAGAGAGCTAGAGTCCAGTGGTTAGTAGATGAGTATTGACTTTATATATATAGGTGTCAGTTCGTAAACGGTGAGGATAATCCAATAAGATTACCTAGATCTAAAATATTAATTGGTAAATCCGTATAGAGAGCTCGATGGGTGTTAACCAGAGCAATATAAATTTTATAAAGGAAAAAATGACGTGTTGAGTTTTCCTTTATAAACTTATATATATATATATATATATATATATAGTGTTTAATTAGTTTGTGGTCATGTACATTTGTATTAAAACGTTTTCAGTACAATTATATTGTAGAACTTGTGAATATTTTCCATTTGTAAACGAGTTATTACGCGACCCAGGTTTCTACCATCAATTGGTGTCTTCAGGCGATTTTCAATAACATTCAAAAGGCCCAGGTTTCTACCATGAGTGGCGTCTTCAGGTGATTTGCAATAACTGATTTTACCGTTGACTGTTCTTTTTTATTTTATTTTAAGAACGATCACTTAACGATGGGTTTTTGAACGCTCACGTGACAGGGAATTTTTGAACGCGCAATTTTTAAAATTACAAGAAACTATAACGTTTTCATCCATGGTTGTATGAACCTAATAGGTATTTTTTAGTATGTTTACACTTAGTCATAATTTCTGTTCTTTCATTCAATATTTCCTTCTTGTTTGGGAATAGCATAATCTCTAACTTTTCTTCCTGGAACAGTCTACATATTTTGCCACCGTTGTGAGGCTTTGCTGTTTTTACTATACTCCACATTATGTCTGGGTCTTTTTCATATTTTGATATTTATATATAATCAACATTTTGGTTCTTCCCGAAAAAACCCGAAACCGGCTGCGACTCGAGTTTCATGCATTGTGTGCAATCGTTAGGTCGCCAGAATGCCTTGTTAAACACTTTAGCAACATTGAAAAACCCAAAAGTTTAACACATTTCCCCTTCGGCCTTTACAGTTTCGTAATTTCAATAATATTTATACTTTCATGCTTAATTGAACGTTTGGGTTTCTTTTTAACTTGGCAGAAATTTCTTTGTTGGATTATTTGTTTCTGTATTTCTTTCTCCTAGCGGGCTCTTGATTCTAGTACCTTCTACCCCTTTGATGTAAAAGTCAGATACTGGCTACAGTTGACAACCGACCCTCGTCCCGTATCACGTGGACTGACCAAAAAGTTAAAAAGAATTATTTTTTAACTTTCTGGCAGTAACATGTGTGGTGGTTGCAACTTTCTTTAAAATATTCTTAAAAGTAAGTCATTTTTTGCTTAATTTTAAACTTTTCATGCTTAATTGAACGTTTGGATTTCTTTTTTAACTTAGCAGAAATTTCTTTTTGATTGTTGGACTTTTCCTAAGTTAAAGCCTAACAGTTCAACACCCTATTTTTTGTTTAATAATTGGAGTAGATAGACCAAACACTCCGCCTACGTCTATTAAACAGGTGTAGAAGCTTATTCCTTGTTTGCTGTTTAGGATGTGGATTCCGGTTTTCTCTTTTAATCTTTTTACTCTTATACAGGCCCCTGCACATCTGTGGCGTTATCGCCTTGCTCGGGGTAATACGATAAAAAAAAGTTCTTTAAATACGGACAAGAAAAATTTATTATTTTGTTTATTAAGTTTTTTTCCAGGATTTTAACATTTTTCTGTTTTGCATACATTTGTTATAATTGAGTTTTTATTCATTAACGGTTATTTTGTATGCTTCATGTTTAAAGAATCATAAATCTGTTTTTAGTATTTGGTTTTGCTAGTATGACTCCAGGGAAATCTCTGTGTGGTTGTGGTATATCATATGTAAGTATATATATTTTTATTTTCAGATAAATATTCTCCGAGCGGACAGATATATTAACACATAATAGTGGTCTTATATCGGGGATTTTATGCATAAATTCTTGTGCAAATTATTTTAAACAATTGCTTTAGTTCATTTCTTTAAACATAAGGTCAACTGGAGTGGTAGGGTGTAATTGAATTCTGTCTTCTTTTTTTTTTCACAGTTTTGCAGTGGTGTGCAGTAATATGAATCTATTTTTGGGGTGTATGATGCAATTTTTTTTAAACTTGAAAATATCGCGTCATTCATGATTTCATTAGATCTTTATAACACACTGACACTATTCTCTCGACTGTCGATCAGTTGCCCTACGGCCATTATCTGCGATGGACGTTACTCCAAGGAATGGTACGAAAATTTTAACGCTGTACGAACACATTGTTGGTGTCAGACTTTTAACTGCAAGTCGTGTCAGGAAACAAATTGTATCCATCAAAAACGTAAAGAAAAACGAGGTCGGAAGACAAAAAAAAAAAAAAAAGACGCAAGAGACGACGTATACGTGATCAGAGGAAAGTGGGAAAGATCGTAGAAAGACATTTTTCGTTTTATTTTACTTAATTTGTACAATGTATAGGCTTATATTATTTTTAATAACGAAGTTGCTAGTTTCTACTTTTTTGTAGGAAATAATGAATCTAACAGTTTTGTTATTATCGACTGATTATATATATATATATATTTATTTATTTACGCTCACACACCCTGATTGAGCACTCTGGAAGAATGGTAGACTTTGAAAAACAGTAGCTACCCTGGCATGTACGCATCACTCATTCAATAATGAATTAGAGCACTCTGGCTATTGGGCGTGTATAATGATAATGTATACGCTAAAAAGTCTGCCTTCCTCTACCGAGCGCCCATAGCTCAGAGGTAGCATGGCCGACTGACGCCAATGCGGTCGGGTTTCAATCCTGGGTTAAAAGCAATCGGAGTCTAACCGTACTGATGAGCTTTGATACAGCGAAACATCTGTCTGCGGATGACTATATATCTGATTGATTTTTTTTTTATATTTATGAATATGGTTTTATTAAAAGTTTGGTGATTAAGGCTATATATTTAGGGTACCTATTCTTGATAAATGTTTATTTGCAGCTTCTTCTCTCGCACTTCCCGCCTGTGGAACTCGCTCCCGTATTCTTACTTTCCTGACGGCTACAACCTCCAAAAATTTAAATGCAAAGTCAATACTCATCTACTTCAACCAATTTTCTGACTCTCTAGCTCTCTCCCCACCCCTGTATAACCTTCCCCTTTCTCTCCACCTCCAAAAAGTCAATACTCATCTACTAACCACTGGACTCTAGCTCTCTCCCCACCCCCGTATAACCTTCCCTTTCACCTAAGTAAAGTCACTCATCTACTAACCACTGGACTCTAGCTCTATCCCCACCCCCGTATAACCTTCCCTTTCTCTCTTCACCTATGCAAAGTCAATACTCATCTACTAACCACTGGACTTCTAGCTCTCTCCCCACCCCTGTATAACCTTCCCTTTCTCTTCACCTATGCAAAAGTCAATACTCATCTACTAACCACTGGACTCTAGCTCTATCCCCACCCCCATATAACTCCGCTTTCTCTCCACCTATGCAAAGTCAATACTCATCTACTAACCACTGGACTCTAGCTCTATCCCCACCCCGTATAACCTTCCCTTTCTCTCCACCTATGCAAAAGTCAATACTCATCTACTAACCACTGGACTCTAGCTCTTATCCCCACCCCCATATAACCTTCCCTTCTCTCCACCTATGCAAAGTCAATACCATCTACTAACCACTGGACTCTAGCTCTATCCCCACCCCCATATAACCTTCCCTTTCTCTCTCACCTATGCAAAGTCAATACCTCATCTACTAACCACTGGACTCTAGCTCTCTCCCCACCCCTGTATAACCTTCCTTTCTCTCCACCTATGCAAAGTCAATACCATCTACTAACCACTGGACTCTAGCTCTATCCCCACCCCCGTATAACCTTCCCTTTCTCTCCACCTATGCAAAGTCAATACTCATCTACTAACCACTGGACTCTAGCTCTCTCCCCACCCCCGTATAACCTTCCTTTCTCTTCACCTATGCAAAGTCAATAGCTCCTCATCTACTAACCACTGGACTCTAGCTCTGTCCCCACCCCGTATAACCTTCCCTTTCTCTTCACCTATGCAAAGTCAATACTCATCTACTAACCACTGGACTCTAGCCTATCCCCACCCCCGTATAACCTTCCCTTTCTCTCCACCTATGCAAAGTCAATACTCATCTACTAACCACTGACTCTAGCTCTATCCCCACCCCCCGTATAACCTTCCCTTTCTCTCCACCTATGCAAAGTCAATACTCATCTACTAACCACTGGACTCTAGCTCTCTCCCCACCCCGTATAACCTTCCCTTTCTCTCCACCTATGCAAAGTCAATACTCATCTACTAACCACTGACTCTAGCTCTATCCCCACCCCCGTATAACCTTCCCTTTCTCTCCACCTATGCAAAGTCAGTTACTCATCTACTAACCACTGGACTCTAGCTCTCCCCACCCCCGTATAACCTTCCCTTTCTCTCCACCTATGCAAAGTCAATACTCATCTACTAACCACTGGACTCTAGCTCTCTCCCACCCCTGTATAACCTTCCCCTTTCTCTCCACCTATGTATCTGTCATCGCACCTGCTTTCTATTGTTCCTTTCTAACTAGTTTGTACTCCTCACTCTTTTCTAATAAAACCTTTTTACATTTATGTAGCCCCCTGCACATCAGTGGCGTTTCCGTCTTGCTCGGGGTGAAATGATTAAAAAAAAAAAATTATATTATTTAATTCCTTGAAGGAATTTATGTTTGGTGAGGAAATGAGGTTAGCTCTTTTAGTTAGGTTCCTAATGACAGCAGTTTTAATTTTCCGAGTATTCACGGCTGTTGTTTAGAAGATAAGAACTAGAACCACTAATGTCTTGAAAATACTGGCAAAATTGGTTAAGTAGACCTCACGTGTATTTGTCGGTATAATGAAATAATGAGACAATAATAACAACAACAGCTAAAAACATAAAGAATAAGAGAATCAGAATATTTAACACTAAATTATTTATTGTGAACGCTACATTACGGTGGGATGTGCGTTGTGGTACAGTGGATATCGGCTCGGAACGAGAAACCGGGGAACCGAGTTCGAATTCTACTTGATTCCATTGTATTCACTTACGCGCAAATACCCTTGGGAAAGGTATTAATCCGTCTCTTCCTTCCAGTCATGGGTTAATTAGCAGGACAGATTGGGTTCTATAGCCTTGGTCGGCAACCAGTCTACCGCAGAAAGCAATGGCAACCTACTGCGGCATAATCTTCTGCCCAGTCAGTCATGTCTCTGTCGAGACATGATCGCCCAAGCGTGTATCACGTATGGCACTTAACTGACTGACTGGATATAATCGTTGAGAAATTAAGATTTCTATTGGGCATAAAGTGGGGGATCAGTTTTACATTGTTATGAAGTAAAAAAAAATGATCCCCCATTAATTACTACTAAATATTATAATACATCTCTTCTCCCTCCAGCTATGAGTGACAGGACAGATTTTGTTCTATCGCCTTGGTCGGCAACCAGTCTACCGCAGAAAGCAATGGCAACCTACTGCGGGATAATCTTCTGCCCAGTCAGTCATGTCTCTGTCGAGACATGATCGCCCAAGCGTGTATCACGTATGGCACTCAACTGACTGACATTACGATGGCGGGGTGTAATTAAAACCGCGAACCTAGTCGAGATCGATATTTTCTTTGGATTTTGTCTAGAATCTCAAGATGCGTAGCAGAAGCACCAGACCAAACCAAACCAAACCAGTCGGGATAGTTATATTCAATGCCACTGAAGTATAAATATGTCTAGCTTGGAAAATTTAAAATATATAATTGCAATTTTATTTGGTGAACTTGCAAAATATTCTTGTATGCCCTTTCAGAACGTAAGCGATCATGGATTTCCAGGTCTCCCTATCCCTGGTTGCTCTTAGCACGCCTTCTCCTGTAACACCACGCAACCCACGTCCTGTCACCCACCTCCTCAGGCCCTTCAAATACGTCATCCGCTCTTTCCCCTCTCTCTTTTTCCTTTTATCTGGCCTGTTATTATCAGGTTCTCCAAACCGTTTTTCTCATTGCATGTCCCAGGAACTTTCGCTGTCTATTCCTGATGCTGACTATTAATTTCCTTTTCGTTTCCATCCTTTCTAAAACCTCATTATTGCTCACATGCTCGATCCATGATATTCGCAGCATCCTTCTGTAGAACCACATTTCAATTGCTTCAGGTTTTTCCTTCATGATACTATCCAGCATTCACTGCCATATTGAAGAACTGACATCACATAGCAATCCAGAATCGTGCTTTATATTTTCTCCCTTTCTTTAAAATATATAGCAGCATAAAATTGTTAAAAGTCAGTTTACGCGACAGACATTTAATATTCTGTCCAATATATTATAATTTTTAGTGATATATTTTCAGGAACAATGAATCCATAAACTACAGGTCTCAGCTACAGGATTTGATTTTCAGGGCAAAAAATTTTTATATAAAATTAGTAGCAACAATAAGATTTGATTTTCAAGACCAATGGATTTGTAAATAACGTCTGTGTTCGCTACAGGCTTTGATTTTCTGTACCAATGAATCTAGAAACTACGTTGGTCTCACCTACCGGATTTGTTTTTCAGGAGCAATTAATCTGTAAGCTACGTTAGTCTCAGGTACAGGGTTTGATATTCAGGGCCAATAAATGTTTAATAACATTAGTAGCAACAATAGAATGGGATTTTTAAGACTAATGAGTTTGTAAATAACGTCTGTTTTCGCTACCGGATTTGATTTTTCAGGACCAATAAATTTTAAATAACGTTGATCTCAGAAACAGCTTTTGATTTTCAAAATCATTAAATTTGTAAACAACGTTAATCTCAACTACAGGATTTTATTTTCAAGACCAGTTAATTCATGACCAATGTTGATCTATGCTACAGGAGTTGATTTTCGGGTCCAACGAATTTGTAAACAGCGTTAGTCATCGCTACATGATTTGATTTTAAGGACCGAGGAATTTATAATCAAGGTTGGTCTCAGCTATAGGATTCGATTTTCAGAACCAATAACTTTTAAGTAACGTTGGCCTCAGATACAGCATTTGATTTTCAATACCAATAACAGCTACAGGATTTCATTTTCAGGACCAGTTAATTCATAAACAATGTTAATCTATTCTACAGGAGTTGATTTTTGGCGGCAATGAATTTGTAATCAAGGTTCGTATTAGCTGCAGGATTTGATTTTAGAGAGATATTATCAATAGTAACTAACTTTAAAAATGTGAAATATAAAAAAATATGATTATTACTGAAGTATTAACTACAAACTGTTTAACTGTACCTACTTGAAAGCTCACGGCTTTAATAAAACCGTTTGTTTACATATATAGACATATTCCCTTTTCTGTTGTATTGCATTAGTAAAGAGAAATTTCCTGCAGGCCAGCAACTTCAAAAGAACTGCTGATATAACAATTATTTTTAGATTAGATAGTAGGAGAGTAAAGAGAAAGATGAACCAGGTACAATGGGTTTCAGAGAAAGGAGCAAGAGAAGAATGGAAATACAGGTGTGATGACAGTTGCAAAGGTAGAGAGAAAGGAAAAAGAACATGATATACATGGTGATAGTAGAAAGAACTACAGTCACGTGGTTAATAGATTGGTATTGACATTGCATTTAAATTCCTGGAGGTTGTAGCCGTCAGAAAAAACAATAATATGGAAGCAAGTTCCACAGGCGGGAAGTGCGAGAAAAGAAGCTGCTGGAGTAGAATTGTCGTCTGCATTTGGTTGATCTAACTGTGAATGGGTGGGACCTTGTTGTCAGTCTGCTTGCACGAGTAAATTCTTGTGGTGGAGGAACCAGTGACTTAAGTTCGTCGGAGCAGAAGCCACGAAAATATTTATAGAACAGCGGGAAGCAACATCCCGTCAGTGGCGGAGTGGCTGGAGTCGAGCCTCCAATTCGGTCCCTATCACATTACTGATTCTCCTTTGGAGCCTGTCAAGAACACCGAGATTAACAAGGAGGACGCCTGATCATATATGACATCAGTATTCCATATATAACTAGCTTGTCGTTCTAATCTGCATACAGCACCAAACCCTACCTCTCTAAATTGATTGGCTCTTCGGCCTGGTATTTTGTGGACATAAGTAAAAAAGAATTAGCGTAATATATATAAATAGTTTACCGTCTTTAATTTTTTTATCTTGATATTCCTAATATATATACGCACACAGAATCAGACACACACACACATATATATATATATATGGGTGTGTATCTGATTCTGTGTGTGTGTGTCCGAGAGAGTGTGTTTGCGTGTGTGCATGAGAGAGAGAGAGAATGTGTGTGTGTGTGTTTGTGTGACAGGGAAAAAAGCAGGAAAAAGAGTTAACGTCACAAAGAAAGTACTTCTTATATAACAAGTGGATATTTTAATGATTTCGCATCTTCGTGAATAGGTTTTTAAAGCCCTTCATCACTTCAAGTGACCCTGCTAGGCAACAACAAGAGGTCTATGAAGTACGTTGTCCACAGACAAAAGTATTCCCTGAAAATACTTTTCCTCTCTTAATATATATATATATATATATATATATATACTGAAAAAAGAAGCTATACAGGAAATACGAGAGTTTGCTAACGGGCAGAACAACGGACCAAGGACTCCTCTCAAGGAAGAAACACCTGAAGCAAATAATTTTACTTTGACAGTTGGGACAAAAGAAAGAAAGGAGACATATAAATAACAGAAGAGAGAAATAAATTATAAAAGTGTGTGAAATAAAGAAAGAAAGAACGAAATAAAGAAAAATAAGGGCGATAAATAAATAAAGAAAGAATAAAGAATGAAAGTGAGTGAATGAAAAAAAAAACAAAGGGAGAGAAATAAATAAAGAGAAAGAGAAAAAGGAGTGTTTGAGATGAAGAAAAAAGTGAGCGTGAGAAAGAGAGAGAGAGAGATTAAAGAAATAAAGGAAAAGAGAAAAGTCAAAGAAAATATTAAATAAAACCGAAATTATAGAAAAAACGAAATAAACAAGTAATAAATAAAGAAGGATCAAGAAAAATAAAGTTAAAAGAAAGAAAGAAAAAGTTGAAAGAAAGAAAATTAAAGACAAAAGAAAGAAAGAAAAAAGATAAAAGAAAGAAAAGGGTACAAAAAGAAAAAAGAAAGATGAATGAAAGAAAGAAAGAAAAAGGTAAAAGAAAAAAAGAAAATAGATAAAAGAAAGTAACAAGAAAGTAAAAAAAAAACAAAAAGAAAGAAAAACAGCAAGAAAATGAAAGATAAAAAAGAAATAAAAAGAAATACAAAAGAAAAAAGTAAAAAACATAAAAAGAAAAAGGTGAAAAAAGAAAGATAAATGAAAAAAAGAAAGAGAAAAGAAAGAATGGAAGAACATAAAAGAAAGAAAAGAAAGAAAAAAGGAAGATAAAAGAAAGAAATAAAAAGATAGAAAGAAAGAATAAAATAAAAAAGAAAGAAGAAAGGATTGAACATACAGAAAAATAAATATAGAAAAAACAGACAGAAAAACAAGATTAACAGATTTTAAACTAGTCCTACAAGACTCCACCCTTTTACAATTAGATCAACCAAGTTCATACGACAATTCTACACCCTCGGCTTCTTTTCTCGCACTTCTCCCCTGTGAAACTCTCATATACTTGCTGTCCTGACAGCTAAATGTGTGTTCACACCCGTGTTCCCATCCTTCTCCTACCCTTTCCCCGACATCTCCTGTAACTAATTCATCTTTCTCTTCATTCTCCTCCTGCCTAAACTTTTACTCTTATGTAGCCCACTGAGCATCAGTGGCGGTACCACCTTTCTTGGGAGTGAAACGATTAAAAAAGCAAAAAAGAAACAAAGACTATGAATTTGAAAAAGGATGATTATATATCGAAATGTTTTTTGTTATTTTGGGGATCTTTATCTAAAAATGATGTACACACGATCTAAAAACGATCTATGTCACTAGTAGTCCATAAATATTATTGCTAATTGTTAAAAACATTTTCGATTATCGTATACTTAGTTTTGCAAACAAACTAAAGACGATCTATTGTGACCTGCTGTAGTTATTTCTCTTTCATCTCTTCACAGGGACACGTAGCCCAGTGGATATAGACGTTGGTTAGTTCCAATGACTTGACACAAGAATTGTGAGTTCAATACCAGGCTACATAACCGGTGAACAAATAACTTAGAGAGTTAACTGAAAGGGAGATAGCTACATAGCTATCTCTTATGGTGCCCTCCTACGAGGAATGAACTCTTCATTTTACTATATATAAATACCTGCCTGGCTTCCGATGGCAGAAAAGTAATGCAGTTACGAAAGCAGTTAAGTGCGCAGTTAAAGCCAGTTACTTCTTCTTCTTCTTCTATGTGCCCTGTCCCTTCAGGACGTAGGTGATATTGGTTCTCCACGTCTTCCTATCCCTTGTGGTTCTTAATATGTTACTCCTGGCAACCCCCGTTCCGTCATCCACCTGATCAGGCCCTGCAAATATGTTATCCGCTACCTTCCTCTGTCTCTTTTTCCTTCTATCTGGCCAGTCAGTATCAGGTTCTCCAAACTCTCCTTCCTCATTGCGTGTCTCAGGAACTTCAGTTGTCTCTTCCTGGTGGTCAATATTAATTGCCTTTTTGTTACCATTCTTTCCAACACCTCATCGTTGCTTGCATGCTCAGTCCACGATATCCGCAGCATCCTTCTGTAGAACCACATTTCCGCTGCTTTCAGTTTTGTCCTCATTTTCGATGATATTGTCCAGCATTCACTGCCGTATTGAAAAACTGACATCACATAGCAATCCAGCACTTTTTCTTTGTTTCTAGTGAAATTTTCCTGTGTGTTAATACTTTACTCAGCTTCTGGAACGCGTCCTTTGCCAATTCGCCTTCGGATCTCTGTGTCTCACTTTCCATCTCCTGTTAGAACACTTCCAAGTTATTTAAATTTTTGTACTTACTTGATTCTGGTATCCCCCACCTGCATTTGGCATTCTGGCTTGCACCTTTTGCTGATGACCATGCGTTCAGTTTTCTTGAAGATGATTTGTAGTCCTTTTTTGTCACTCTCCACCGCTACCTTCAGACGTACTTATTTCTATTTATTATTATTAACACTTACTTTGTACATATGTTCTTGTTGTACTAATACACTGTTTTGAACCTACCTATTCTGTTCCGTCACGACAACTTTGCGGCGAAGTTTCGGCTCAACACTAGAAGAGGCATCGCACATGGAATGAAATTGATATATCCCAGTAATCATAATAAAAGTTTCGGTTCGAAATTAATAGCACCTGAAGAAGGCCGGAGCGTACAAAGGCCGAAACGTCATAAACATGTCTTTAAACAACAAGGGGTATTTTCAAGATATCCATTGAAAATGTACGAAATTATATTAAGAATATCATTCTATATCTAGACAATATATGCATTGGTAGATACCAAAGCCAGTAGAGAAGTGTTAAAACCAAAAACTCATTATGTTTTAAACAAATTTAAAAAGTACTGGAATGACTGTAAGGAGAAATATGTGTAAACTTTCGACGTATTAACATATCTGATATACCAAGACGAATTGATGAAAAAATAGCAGATTTATCTACACCTGCAAATAAAAAAAGAATTGGAATGATTTTAGGATTATCTAATTTTTAAAGCAGATATTTTCTAAACTATATTGAATTGATAGAATTCTTTCCGCTATTGCGAAAAAGAAAGAATATATCACCTGAAAATTTAAATAAAGAATTTATAAAAAACTTGTTTGAAAATCTTTAACTCGTAAAAAAATTTAAAAAAATATTTAACAACGGATGCAATTGAACGTATCATATCATCGATTTTGTCTGAAGAAGGTCACCCTATATGTACCATTCTGGAAGGTTAACGTCAGCTATGCTTAACTATTTAAGTATTGAAAAAGAAGCGTTAGCTATTGTATACAACAAAGATAGATATCCCCAATTTTTATGAGGCAGGTAGTTTCTGATTAAATCTGACCAATTATCGTTAGAGACTAATTTTAACCCCAGCTAGGATTTACATAAATTTACACGTACATTTTTAGATAAAGCTCATGGCTGTTGAATTCAATATCGAACATGCGAAAGAAAACTCTATACATGTAGATATTATATCTAATCTAATCTACATCTAATCTAATCTAAACTTAATTATAAATGGAATTTTGTCTGTGTGTGTGTGTCCGTTACCTATAGGCTCCGAAACGGCTGTACCAATTTTCTTGAAAATTTACTCAGTTGTACTATAAGCGTCTGCGAGTGTTCTTAGCTAGATTTTGTGTCGAGGTACCCCGATAAATATCGAAAATCGATAATCGAAGAAATCGGGTGATTGAAGGAGTGGTCCGATTTTAACCAAATTTGATACACTCATAGACAAAGACATAAGAAACGATATTCAGAAGTTTCAAGGTTGCAGTTCTTACAATAGTGCAGAAAATCGATAATATATATATATATGTATATATATAGAAGGCAAGATGTTTGTGTGTGTCTGTTTATCTGTCTCTCCTTTATACAAATCCACAATTTTTATCCGATTCTCATCAAACTACACACAAATATTCTTTAGCTGAGTCTGAGCTCCAGGACCATGGATTAGTTTTAAAGCTTTCATTGCACCCGAGCAACGCCGGGCTATACTGCTAGTCAAGACTAAAGTTCAACAAGGAAACATTGAAAAGATCAGACAATTCAGAAGATAAAATATTGGGCGGACCTGAATGAGACTACAACCACCTTTAAATTTGTTTTTAATTCTTTTTGCCTTTTTTCAGTGCAATTTTATAGATTACACTCTAAACTTTCCGACTGACAAAAAAAAAAAAATAGAAATTGGAGAAATTTCAATATTTCAAAAATTTTAGGAGGGGATCATTTTTTTATACAACGTTATAGTAAATCGATCCTTCATTTTAGAACCATTCGCCGGTACGACATTACCAACACCTGTAAATTTGTTGATTATCAATTTTTTCTTTTACTTTTTCAGTGCAGTCTTATCGATTAAACCCTAAACCTTCCGATTGACAAAAAATTTGTAAAAATTTCAACATGTAAACAATTTGGTGGTCGGCTCAGTTTTTCATGCAACCTTAGAGTAAATCAATCTTGTGCAATTAACTTTATTGTTTGCTCATATTCAACTCCTGAATCCTTTACGAAATTTTTGAATAAAGCCATTCTTGGAGTTTCTGAAGAAGATGCCATCGTAAAACTAAAGAAAACTTGAAAAAGACAAAAACAACTCGTCACCCCCCCCCCCAAAAAAAAAAACAAAGAAAAAACAAAAAAAAAACAAAGCGACCCTAACGCGAGTGGGTCCAAAATGGAGGATCGATTTTCTATAACGTTGTATGAGAAAGTGACCCCCTCCAAAAATTGTTTGAATATTGAAGTTTTTCAATTTTTTTTTTATAATCAGAAACTTTATTCAATGACCGATAAGACTGCCTTGAAAAAATAGCAAAAAAAACAAAAAAAAAAAAACAAAATAAAAAACAGCAAATTTAAAGGGGATGGTAGTCTCCTTCACGTCTGCCAAATATTGTAATGGATGTTTCAATCCATTGCAATATTTTATAATGTGAATTTCATTTCCCTTAGATACATTTTCCATAGACCGTCTTGAATTAGATCTCCCCACTTTTTATGAGGCATGTAGTTGCTTATTAAATCTGACTAATTATCGTTAGAGACTAATTTTAACCCCAGGAAGGATTTACATAAATTTACACGTACTTTTTAGATAAAGCTCATGGCTGTTGTATTCAATATCGAACATGCGAACGAAATCTCTACACGACATGTAGATATTATATCTAATCTAATCTAAACTTATTTATAAATGGAACTTTATCTGTGTGTGTGTGTGTCTGTCTGTCTGTATTCCCAAGCGGTTACCCATCTAAGTACTGACCAGGCTCAACGTTGCTTAACTTCGGTGATCGAGCGAGAACCGGTATATTCAACGTGATAGGCCGTAAGCCCTGAAAAGATTAGGACGTACAGTGAAAATAGGATTGAAGGCATTTACCACATCCATAGACATTTTAGGTAGCTACTCATCGAAACATTCCCTGAGTTACAGAACTTAGAGAGTGAAGTGAAAGGGAGATATCTACATGGCTTTCAGCAGTAGCATCGCTTGTCTTCTAAATGCGGTTAGAAGGCAAGTTCCCTCTGCATTGACAGCAATTTAAATTAGTTCGCCTATAAAAATATCCTGTTCAATATATGGAAAAACGTGGAAGAATGTCCTGAAAATATAATGCACAAAAGGGATAAACTGCGGCTGTCTATCATAGCAATAAGTGTGAGAAAAAACAGTCTACAGGGAATGTCGAAGAAAGGATTAAATATGGAAGGAATTCAAGGAGATAAAAGATAGCAACTGACATTAAACTTTTGAATATTGTAGCTATTAGAGTAACAAGTAAGCGGAAGGGATTTCCGTAAGCAGGAAGTGCGAGAAAAGAAACTATTAGAGTAGAAGTGGCAGTTATATTTAACTATTTCAACGGTAAAATGGTGGGACCTAACTGCCAATCTATGAGTACGCGGAAATTCATATGGTCGGTGCACCAGGGAAAAATAGCTAACCAGAGTAGCAGCCATGAAAATATTCGTATTAAAGACAGATAGAAGACACATCATGTCGGCGCTGAAACCGTGATGCCAGGTCAGGATCGATTACATTGCAGAATCTTCTTTGAATTTTGTCAATAAACTGTAAGTGAATAACAGGAGAACCCAACCAAATATGCCAACTGTATACAACGGACGGATAAATGGTAGATTTATAAATTTGCAAGATGGATTATGGCGAGAAAAAGCTTTCTGGCTCGACACAGAGACCAAGACATCCTAGCAGAAGATGCAGGTATGGATTCGATATAGTCGTTCCACTTCAGGTTAGTTGAGAGAGTGTAGCCAAAGAGGCGCAGTGTGTTGCTCTCTACAGGCGATAGATCACCCGAATCCGACATGGCATTGAATGATCAGACGAAAAATTAGTACAAGCATAGATCCCCAGTAAAAAGAACCATGTCACTTTTAAAATTGTAAGCAAATCATTCACGAGTCATATTAGGATTTATTTTTGAATACAGTATCGTTGATTTTCTTTCCCCAACATTAAACAAACGTTTCTTCATTTTTGTTTTTACTTTTATTTTTAACAACAGTTAAAAAGATTTTGTTTAATGACTTTAAGTAACATTTTTAATTTGAACGGGGACATATTATAAAATTTGTCTGAGAATCTCGTTTATTTTATCTGAATGTTAAATTTCGTAATGTTATAGCTAAGTTAATTTTTTCTAAAATTCACTGTAAATTTCTTTAATCTTTGAATGTTTAGTTTTTACATATTTATTTTTGAGTTTTCAATGGTATTGCTTTATCAGTCTTTTAACCATTTATTGAATCAGAAATGGATTACATACTTTTTTTCTGGAATATACTTAATTAAAACTTAATAATTTAAAATAATTATTTCTTCAATTAGAATATAACGTCGTTGTTTTCGGCCAGTCGTTACTCCTTTCCCTTCTCTTGAATAGGTTTAAAGTTTATTCATTTGTCCTGTTTAGGAAGGAGTTTCTGGTTTTTTTCCTTTCCTCGGGTCTTAATAGTGGCGAGGTCGCAATTTTTTATTGATCTGTGTGGATTGTGGCAACGTCGTTTCATACTAAGAGTGTCCGATTAGTAATTTTAGGGTTGTTGCTCTACTGATAAATGAATTCAATACCCTTATGTAACTATAAAGGCTGAAAAATTATTTCAAAGATGAGGCGGAATCATTTCAAAGATGTGGATAAGGCAATATAGATGGTTCTACAGCAGGATGCTGAGATTATAGTTGACGGAACATGTGAGTATAGTGGAAATTCCTAGAACGATGTCAACAAAATGGGGAGCTTATATTAGGGCCTTGAATAACTTCTCGCTGATTTTAATGTTGTATTTACAAAAATTAGTATAAAATATTTCACTAAAAGTACTGTCTGGATGTGCGTTGTCGTGCAGTGGATATCGACTCGAAACGAGAAATCCGAAAGCCGAGTTCGAATTCCGGTCAAACACGTTGCATTCACTGACGTGCAAATACACTTGGGAAATTAACCCATCTCTTTCCTCCAGTTATGGGTTAAATAATATGACTGACTGGGCAGAAGAGTATCCCGCAGTAGGTTGCCATTGCTTTCTGCGGTAGACTGGTTGCCGACCAAGGCTATAGAACCCAATCTGTCCTGCTATTTGACTCATAGCTAGAGGGGAAAGAAATGAATGATATTATTATGTAGTAATTAGTGGGGGATCGGTTTCCTATTGTTATGAAGTAACAAATTGATCCCCCACTTTATGACCAGTAGAAGCCTTAATCATTATTCCAACTATTATATTCATTCAGTCAGTTAAGTGCCATACGTGATACACGCTTGGGCGATCATGTCTCGAAAGAGACATGACTGACTGGGCAGAAGATTATCCCGCAGTAGGTTGCCATTGCTTTCTGCGGTAGACTGGTTGCCGACCAAGGCTATAGAACCCAATCTGTCCTGCTATTTAACCCATAACTAGAAGGAAGAGACGGATTAATACATTTCCCAAGAGTATTTGCGCATAAGTGAATACAATGGATTCAATTGGAATTTGAACTCGGCTCCCCGGTTTCTCGTTCCGAGCCGATATGCACTGTACCACAACGCACATACTTTTATAAAACGGGGGAACTTGTGAATCAACCCTCAAAATTTGGAAGAGAAATAAGCTGTCTTCATTTTGAAAACGGTTTAATAATTTTATCTGATCGAAACTTCGTATTATAAAATTGGAGAGGTTGTTTATCTATCGACCATCGTAATTTTGGAAATAGATAAAATTACTTCTAAACTAGACAGACTTTATATTGACACCAGTTACGCAATTCAATCTGGTTATTAAATTATTTTATGGGACTGGAGACTATATCGATCAATCTTTCTAATTTTTGTGAGAAATGAAAATAGGTCATTGTGTTACCAGTTTCATAATTCTTTCCATCTTTATAGGATCAAAGACCTTAATTATCTGTTTATCTTAGTAATGTTGACAAGAAATCAGTTGACTCTATTTTGAAACCAGTTTCAAAATTATCTCAGCATGCAAAGTTGTTTTATAGGATTGGGGAACTTATTGAGCGATTAACTGTCATTATTTTGAATAAATGTATTTATTTGTCTATATTTCAGTGATGAGGTAGTATTTACAGTATTCAGACTATTGTTCTCATCTTTGTTGCCATTTGTACGACGTTTAATATTAGATCATTCTATTTGTCTATATTTCTGAGATGAGGTAGTATTTACAGTATTTACATTATTCAGACTATTGTCTTCATCTTTGTTGCCATTTGTACGATGTTTAATATTAGATCATTCTATTTGTCTATATTTCTGAGATGAGGTAATATTTACAGTATTTACATTATTTGGACTATTGTCCTCATCTTTGTTGCCATTTGTACGACGTTTAATATTAGATCATTCTATTTGTCTATATTTCTGAGATGAGGTAATATTTACAGTATTTACATTATTTGGACTATTGTCCTCATCTTTGTTGCCATTTGTACGACATTTAATAATTGATCATTCTAGTTGTCAATATTCCTGAGATGAGGTAATATTTACAGTATTTACTTTCTTTAGATTATTGTCTTCATCTTAAGGTAAGGCTACACGAACATCTCAAGTCCGTATCACGAGGGGAGATAGAAAAATCAGGCGTAGCTGACCCCATATGGAGGGAGAAATGTGATCACCGCTCCCTATGGGATGACGTTGAAATAATAGATAGAGAATGCCACTGGAAACTACGTAAACTTAAGGAATCAGAACATATGCTAGGCTTACAAAATCTCCTTAGCCGTTCAAGCATAAAGATGAACACAATATGGGAACCAGTAATACGTAGTTCCAGAAAAGATCATCAGTCAAAAATTGCAATATGAACTCTGGTAAAAAATACTAGAGAAAACCATTAACATCAGAAATACTAGAGAAAAACATTGATATAAAAAACCGCACGATGAATTCTTGTAAAAAAAGGTTTTATAAGTCCCCAAAATTCAGTTGTTCTTATCCTTAAGGACACATGTAAATATAGACGTTGGTTAGTTCCTGTGACTTGACCCAAAGATTTGTGAGTTCAATACCAGGCTACAGCAGTGGTGAACAAGTAACTTACAGCGTTCTTCTTCTTTTTCTATGTGCCCTGTCCCTTCAGGTCGTAGACGATCATGGCTCTCCACGTCTCCCTATCCCTTGTGGCTCTTAGTATGTTTGCTCCTGTTGCTCCTGGCAACCCCCGTTCCGTCATCCACCTGACCAGACCCTGCAAATATGTTATCCGCTGCCTTCCTCTGTCTCTCCTTCCTTCTATCTGACCAGTCAGTATCAGGTTCTCCAGGCTCTCCTTCCTCATTGCATGTCCCAGGAACTTCAGTTGACTCTTCCTGATGCTCAGTATCAATTTCCTTTTTGTTGCCATTCTTTCTAACACCTCGTCGTTGCTTGTATGCTCAGTCCACGATATCCGTAGCATCCTTCTGTAGAACCACATTTCGGCCGTTTCCAGTTTTGTTTTCATTTTCGATGATATTGTCCAGCATTCACTGCCGTATTGAAGAACTGACATCACGTAGCAGTCTAGCACTCTTTTCTTTGTTTCCAGTGAGATTTTCCTGTGTGTTAGTATGTAGCTCATCTTCTGGAACGCGTCCTTTGCCATGCCAATTCGCCTTCGGATCAGCGTTAGAGGGAGATAACTCATTAATTTCAAAAGAGGCACTACTAAGCAGGGAATGAAATTCTTATACCCCAGTGATTGTAATAAAGTATTCGGTTCACAATTCCTAACACCTGAAGAAGGCCGTAGCATACAACGGCCGAAACGTCGTACAAATGGGAACGAAGATGAGGACAATGTAAATACTGTAAATTCATTCATTTTGTATAAGCTCCATTATTCCGGCTCTTTCAGATTTTATTTCATAGGACTGGAAACGTTATTTTTCACTGAACTCATTTCACTCTGATGTGAAATAAATTTAATCCATTTCTTTTCCTCAGAGGTAGGCCAAGAGATCAGAGCGGAATTCTTTCTTATCATGGTTTCATAAACTCTGCGATGAAAAAACCGAGTGTGACATATCTATAAAAGAAATGCGCTTTGAATAGTATTCGACAAATTTCTGGAAAAACGATATACCCGAGGAAGAATTATATAGCCAAAATGGCCTGAAAAAAAGAAAGAAAAGAAAAAGTCCGAAAAAACCATGGGGAATGATTTTAATCATTCATTTTTATAATCTTATATCGATTTCATCTCTCCCAGTTTCATTTGCCTTTTTTGCAGAAAGTGATTCCGTCGATTGTTACATCTTAGCTTACGTACAAAAGATCTGTTGTCCCCAGCGAATTATTCTAAAACCTAAACACCTCCATAAAATACAGCCACCTCCCCCCCAGTACTTTTATTCCTGATCGATCCTTTCGAAGTGGTATTATTCTGTTTGAATCAATCGCAATTTCTTAATCTAAAAAGGGGAAAAAAAAAATAGTGCAACAAGAAAAGCAATTGACAGCGCTTTAAATTCTCCGCGGAAGAATTGCGGCTGGTGTAGCTTTAAAAAAAGCGGTAAATGGGCACGTAAACAATGAAAAAAAAATGTTGTAAAATAGTCCGAGTAGAAATAAAGGAAAATAAAAGAAAATTGTGAATGAAAGCAGAATGAATTAAATTCTTTATTGAAATCTGCTGTTTTTTTTTTTTGTTTTTTTTTGTTTTTTTTTTTTGAGGGAGTTATTTTATTTTATTTTTTATTTTTTATTTTTTGCTGACCTTAACTATCTCGATTCGGATATTTTACAGAGATTCTTAATATTTTTTTCTCTCGGCCGTTGCTGTCATCGATATTCATCGATCCTGATAACCATAGGTATTTAATAGGTTTAGCCAAAAAGCCATAACAACGCAGAACTCTTTCACGTTCGAAATCATTAAAAATATTTTCATTTTCACTAACTTAGGAAGATATTTTTTTTGTTTGTTTTTTTAATCATTTCACCCCGAGCAAGGCGGAAACGCCACTGATGTGCAGGGGGTTACATAAATGTAAAAAGATTAATTAGAAAAGAGTGAGGAGTACAAGCTACTTAGAAAGGAACAATAGAAAGCTGAGAAAGCAGATGCGATGAGAGATACATAGGTGGAGAGAAAGGGAAGGTTATACAGGGGAGGGGAGAGAGCTAGAGGCCAGTGGTTAGTAGATGAGTATTAACTTTGCATTTAAATTTCTGGAGGTTGTAGCCGTCAGGAAAGCAAGAATACGGGAGTGTGTTCCACAAGCGGGAAGTGCGAGAGAGGAAGCTGCAGGAGTAGAATTGTCGTCTGCATTTGGCTAACCTGACTGTGAATGGGTGGGACCCAGTTGCCAGTCTGGTTGCACGGGTAAACACCTGTTGAGGAGGCATCAGTGACTTAAGCTCATCCGAGCAGAAGCCATGAAAATATTTATAGAAGAGACAGAGGGAGGCCACATTTCGACGATGGGAAAGTGGCTGCAGTCGAGTCGCCAGATCAGTACCTATCACATTACAGACTCTCCTTTGGAGCTTGTCAAGAACACTGAGGAGAACGGCAGGGGCACCTGACCATAAATGGCAGCAGTACTCCATGCACGGACGGATGGTTGACTTGTATATATGCAGGATGGATTCAGGTGGAAAAAAACATCCTGGATCGACATAGTGACCCAACCTTCTTAGCAGTAGATTTTGCTATTGCGCAGCACAATCTTCCTATTTCAATTTGCTCGTATTTTTCACTGTATTGTCCTAAGTTAATTTAGTAAATATATCTGAGGGCAAAGAATTGAGAATATAAAAATTGAAAAAAGGAAACGAGGAAAGGAAGGAAGGAAGGAACAGAGAAAAGGACAAAAGGAAAGAAAAAAAGAAAGGGATAAAGTAAAGAAAAGAAACGAATGAAGGAAAGAAAGACAAAAAAGGAAAAGAAAGAAGGAAAGAAAAATCTGAAAGACAGAAAGAAAAGAAAGAAGGCTAGAAGGAACAAAAGATGAAAGGAAAGAGGAAAGAAAAATGGAGAAGAGAAAAGAAGAAAAGAAAGAAACATAAGAAGAAAACACAGAATGACCAATGGATAGAAAGAAGGAGAGAAAGAAGGGAGAAAAGAAAGGAAGAAGAAATGAGAGGAAAGGAGGAAAGAAAGAAAGTAAAAACGGGAGGAAAAGAAGGAAAGATAGAAGAAAGAAAAGCCAGGAAGGAAGGAATAAAAAGAAGGCAGGAAAGAAGGAAGGAAGGTAAGAAAAATAGTAAGGAAGGAAGGAAGGAAGGAAGGAAGGAAGGAAGGAAGGACGGAGGAAGAAAAAAGAAGAAGGAAGGAAAGAAGGAAGAAAAATGAGGAAGGCAAGAAAGAAGGAAGGAAAGAAGGAAAAAGAGGAAGGAAGGAAGGAAGAAAGGAAGGAAGGAAGGAAGAAAGGAAGGAAGGAAAGAAGGAAGGAAGAAAAAAGAAGAAGGAAAGAAAGAAGGAAGAAAAAAGAGGAAGGCAAGAAAGAAATAATGAAGGTAGGAAAAAGAGGAAGGAAGGAAGGAAGGAAAGAAGGAAGGAAGGAAGGAAGGAGATGAAGGAAGTAAAAGAGGAAGGAAGGAAGGAAAGAAGGAAAAGAAGAAGGAAGGAAAAGAGGAAGGAAGGACAGAAGGAAGGATGGAAAAAGAGGAAAGATAGAAGGAAAAAGAGGAAGGCAAGAAAGAAGGAAGAAAGGTAGGAAAAAGAGTAAGGAAGGAAGGAAGGAAGGAAGGAAAAATAAGAAGGAAGGAAAGAAGGAAGGAAGAAAAAGAGTAAGGAAGGATGGAAAGAAGGAAAGTCGGAAGAAGAGGAAGGAAGGAAGGAAAAAGAGGAAGGAACGAAGAAAGTAAGTAAGGAAGGATGACAGGAAGGAAGGAAGGAAGGAAGGAAGGAAGGAAGGAAGATTTTCATATTTCACTGAATACCACTCGAACGCCGGTGTGAAGTTAAATAAAAAGACTTTATTGAGAAGAAAGAAAAAGAACCTTAAAGGAACAGGGTTCAAGATTACAGAAGATCGCCATTACATTTAACTGTTTGAAGATTGTACTTAACAAGGAATTCAGAAATCGAAAAGGAGTTCCACAGGAGAGAAAAGAAAATATTAGCATTTGTCTATATACTTCTGTGATGAGGTAGTATTTACATTATTTACATTATTCATACTGTTGTCACGTTTACGACGTCTCAACCGTTTTAAGCTCTACTCTCCTTCAGGTGCATGGAATTTCGAACCGAACCCTTTATTTCAATCACTTCATTCTCGTTTCATGTGCGATGCCACTTCCGGAACCCAAGTCTTCTGAACACTGCAAATCATGCAATAAACTAATAGAATAAAACTGATAGTTGTATCTAGCTAGCCTAACAGTAAAACAGAGAGACCTAATTTCCAATCTAGCACTACCCTTACATTATACAGCCGGAGTACTAAGGAGAACATTGCCATGAAAATATTTGTAGAAAAGACAGAAGGAAGCCACTTCATGACAGGGAGAAATTGAATGAAATCGATATGCCATGTCAAGGTCAATTACAATACAGACTTTATTTGAATTTTTAAGAATCTGAAGATCTATAGCAGGAATCAGTCAGTTAAGTGCCATACATGATACACAGTTGGGCGATCATGTCTCGAAAGAGACATGACTGACTGGACAGAAGATTATCCATTGCTTTCTGCCGTAGACTGGTTACCAGCCAAGGCTATAGAACCCAAATAGTCCTGTTATTCAAACCATAACTGGAGGGAAGAGACGGATTAATACCTTTCCCAAGGGTATTTGCGAGTAAGTGATACAAGGAATTCAACTGTAATTCGAACTCGGATCTCCGATTTCTCGTTCCGAGCCGATATCCACTGCACCAAAACACACCTATAGCAGCTTTCTTCAATGCATAGACGAATCGTAGATTTATATACGCACAAAATGCATTCTGAGAAGCAGAATGATCTGGCAAAACATGGGGAACCAACATTCCTGTCTACATAACAATCCGAGACAAATTCGTTACATTTTGATTAGGACTCTGATGCGCATGGAGTTCAAATTTGTCTTACACAAGATCGCCTTCAATCAGGGTCGATATCACTATGCTGTATAGATCGTTTCGTCTGTCAACTTATTACCAGTTACTACACTGAGGGTAACACGCTATTTACCAAGTTTAGCTTTGTCTGAGACAAGGCCAGGGAGGTAAGAGAAACAAAAAACATCAAGAGTCAATTTTCAAATCTGGGTATTTCGATATTAGTAACGATACATTTTTGAAATAAAAATTATTACCATAAAACATTTTCGAAGAAGACAAAACATTTTTTTTAATATAAAACTATCAGAGATTTTCAGTTTTCTAACAAACAAATAAAAACAAAAAAATTTAATTAAAATCCGACTAAATCAATGTTTTTGCGATAACCAAACATAAAAAATATCTTAAAGCTCCACCTTTTTTGCATTAAATAACCCACAGTGGTGTTGATATGCCTTTAAACAACATAGTATCCAGCGGTGCGGATTCAAACTACGAAGGATTGTATGTACACACATTTTAAGTAAACAAACAAGAAATCTTTCATGAACATATCTCTAAACGTAACCCTAACCTCTTGAAGTAAAATGACAACTCTTATGTATCCCTATAATCTTAACTTTCTAGGACCTTAAAGTATCATATTCAACATATTTCTCTTTACCCTGTCTTATACACCGAAGTAGAAAAGTTAAATTTCAAATACCTCCGTCAGCTGTTAATATCTCCAGATTAAAAACAAAAAAACAGATATATCTTTACAGTATTTACATTTTTCGGGCTATTGTCTCCATATTTGTTGCCATTTGTACGACGTTTCGGCCGTTGTACGCTCCGGCCTTCTTCAGGTGCTAATAATTTCGAACCAAACCCTTTATTACGATCACTGGGTATATGAACTCCATTGCTTGCGGGAAGCCACGATTAGAAGTTATCTCCCTCTAACTCTGTAAGTTATTTGTTCACTACTGTTGTAGGCTGGTATTGAACTCACAAATCTAAGAGTCAAGTCAGGAACTAACCAACGGCTATATCCATAAGGCCACATGGCCCAATGGATATAGACGTTGGTTAGTTCCCTTGACTTGACCTATGCATTAGCACACTCACAGACTTACACAAAAATGCAACAAATAACACCGGTTCCACAACAGTATATAAAGACACACATTTTGATCATAGGTTTGTTTGGGGAAATTAGGTATATATTTGTTATTTATATTGTTATTCTTTTCTGACTGATTTCTGTTTCGTAAGGGTGGGGTCAAGGTGTTACGTGTGGTAAATTTTGCTTATAATAACATTGCGTTTTTATTGTAAGTATTTGTTTCTTGCATTAGAATTTACGTAGCAAATTATATTTATTTGTGTGTCTGCATCTACACATTTAATTTTTTCTTTTTAATACTTTGCTTTGGTTTTTAAATCTGGTTATTGTTAAGTTTTCCTCCACACACAGTTTGAAATTTCTGTTATTGCTCATGTATAGCCTATTCTTTTATGATATCCCATTTGATTTTTGGTGGTGATATTTTTTTTTTATTCCATATATATTTTGATAATGCTGTGTTGCTTATGTATGTTTTCTGTTTCGAATGACGTTTTGTGATTGTTAATTCTTTCTTTAAATATTGTTTCTGTGGCCCCTATCTAATTTTTTCTTCAGATTTAATATTTCGGTAGCTTTATATATGATATATTGTTGTTCAGACATTTGTTATGAAGTAGACAGTTGTTTTTGCTTCAAAAGTTGCGATTATTTGTGTTGTTTTGTTGGGTTATGTCGTTGTAGTTGTTATAGTTTTTAATCTCTTAAAACCAAGCTGCCAACGTGCTACAAAATAAATCAAAGAAAATCAAGAATCCTTTACAAATCAGCAGGAAACGAGAAGATAACGGATAAGTTAGAAAGATAATAAATAAATAAATAAGAAAAGATAAAAAAGAAGATAACCAGATAAAATCAAGAAGAAAAAAAATCCCACGCTCTTCTTCTTCTTCTTCTTCTTCTTCTTCTTCTTCTTCTTCTTCTTCTTCTTCTTCTTCTTCTATGTGCTTTGTCCTTTCAGGACGTAGACGATCATGGCTTTTCATATCTCTCTATCCCTGGTGGCTCTTAGCACGCTTTCTCCTGTTACACCATGCAACCCTTGTTCCATCATCCACCTGATTCTTCTTCTTCTTCTTCTTCTTCTTCTTCTTCTTCTGTGTCCCTTGTCCTTTCAGGACGTAGACGATCATGGCTTTCCATATCTCTCTATCCCTGGTGGCTCTTAGCACGCTTTTCCCTGTTACACCATGCAACCCTTGTTCCATCATCCACCTGATTCTTCTTCTTCTTCTTCTTCTTCTTCTTCTTCTTCTTCTTCTTCTTCTTCTTCTTCTTCTATGTGAACTTGTCCTTTCAGGACGTAGACGATCATGGCTTTCCATATCTCTCTAACTCTGGTGGCTCTTAGCACGATTTTCCCTGTTACACCATGCAACTCTTGTTCCATCATCCACCTGATTCTTCTTCTTCTTCTTTTTCTTCTTCTTCTTCTTCTTCTTCTTCTTCTTCTTATGTGCCTTGTCCTTTCAGGACGTAGACGATCATGGCTTTTCATATCTCTCTATTCCTGGTGGCTCTTAGCACGCTTTCTCCTGTTACACCATGCAACCCTTGTTCCATCATCCACCTGATTCTTCTTCTTCTTCTATTTGCCTTGTCCTTTCAGGACGTAGACAATCATGGCTTTCCATATCTCTCTATCCCTGGTGGCTCTTAGCACGCTTTTCCTGTTACACCATGCAACCCTTGTTCCATCATCCACCTGATTCTTCTTCTTCTTCTTCTTCTTCTTCTTCTTCTTCTTCTATGTGCCTTGTCCCTTCAGACTTACCCATATGACACCTGAACTCGTCCAGATTATGTAAGTAGCAGTTCTATTTTGCAGAATCAAGAGTAAGAGTAAGATATACAGAAAGAGTAAGAACGGAATAAATTCCAGCAGATAATTCTGACAGCCAGACTCTCTTCTTCTTCTTCTTCTTCTTCTATGTGCCCTGTCCCTTCAGGACGTAGGCGATCATGGCTCTCCACGTCTCCCTATCCCTCGTGGCTCTTGGTATGTTTGCTCCTGTTGCTCCTGGCAACCCCCGTTCCGTCATCCACCTGATCAGGCCCTGCAAATATGTTATCCGCTGCCTTCCTCTGTCTCTCCTTCCTTCTATCTGACCAGTCAGTATCATGTTCTCCAGGCTCTCTTTCCTCATTGCATGTCCCAGGAACTTCAGTTGTCTCTTGCTGATGCTCAGTATCAATTTCCTTTTTGTTGCCATTCTTTCCAACACCTCATCGTTGCTTGCATGCTCAGTCCACGATATCCTTCGCATCCTCCTGTAGAACCACATTTCGGCTGCTTCCAGTTTTGTACTCATTTTCGATGATATTGTCCAACATTCACTGAAGTATTGAAGAACTGACATCACGTAGCAGTCTAGCACTCTTTTCTTTGTTTCTATTGAGATTTTCCAGTGTGTTAGTATTTTGCTCATCTTCTGGAACGCGTCCCATCCCACGCTCACACACTTAATAAAAACAGTAACAAGTAACAACAGTTCCTCAATAGCATATAAAAACACACAAATATTGCAAAATGTCAGATCCGAAGGCGAATTAGCATGGCGAAGAAAGCATTCCAAAAATTGAGTAAAGTATTAATAAGCAGGACAATTTCGCTAGAAACAAAGAAGAGATTACTGGATTGCTATGTGATGTCAGTTCTTCAATATGGCAGTGAATGCTGGACAATATCATCAAAGATGAAGGAAAACTTGAAGCAACTGAAATGTGGTTCTACAAAAGGATGCTGAGAATATCATGGATCGAGCATATGAGCAATGATGAGGTCTTGGAAATGATGGAAACAAAAAGGTAATTAATACTGAGCATCATGAAGAGTCAGCTGAAGTTCCTGGGACACGCAATGAGGAAGGAGGGATTGGAGAATCTGTTACTAACAGGCCAGGTAGAGGGAAAAAGAGATAGGGGAAAGCAACGGATAACATATTTGAAGGACCTAATCGGATGGATGACGGAACGAGGATTGCAATGTGTAACAGGAGAAGGCGTGCTCAGAGCCACCAGGGTTAGGGAAACGTGGAAGGCCATAATCTCCTACGTCCTGAAGGGACAAGGCACATAAAAGAAGAAGAAGTTGACCTGATGGAAGTGACACTTATCAGTTAAGTAAGTATTTTTCTCTATTAATTTTCTCTCTCCCCTTTTTTCTTTCTTTCTATTTCTCTTTCTCTCTCTCTCTCTCACTCTCTCTCTCTCTCTCTCTTGCTCCATATGGTGTTCGGCAAAATTGACAAAATTATTTAGTTTTTTTACAGCCAATTCTCATTCAAATGATTTAACATTTGTGATATGTCATTCGAGGTAGTTAAATGCTTTAGGAAAATGTAACAAATAACACCAGTTTCTCAACAGCGTATAAACACACAAATATTGCAAAATGTCAGCAGAAAAACCGGACAAGGACTGACGAGGAGAATTATACTTATGCGTTTAAGAAACTTCGAAGTTAGCAAAGTAGAAATTAGCATGACGCTAATGAGTTAACTGAGCTTTCCAAATTAATTTTGTTACTGCTCGATAATCATCTCTGTTATCGGGCACTTTATTGCAAAGCCTGCTTGCCTTAAATGCCATTCTACCAGTAAAGCACTGAAAGTCATCAGTTTTGACTTGAAACAGTCTCTCAACTTTTTATTATTTAAAACTAGCAGTATAGCCCGGCGTTGCTCGGGTGTAATGAAAGCTTTAAAACTAATCCATGGTCTTGGAGCTCAGACTCTTTGGACGTTGGCACGAAAGACTAAAAAGCAATAGTTGTTTCCAGTTAAAGCAAAACCGTTGACTGAAAGAAAAATAAATGGATGTAAGTCAAATTTTGATTTCCTGGCAACGATATCAAATAAGTTTTGTTCGTCGGAAACTGAATTTTGAAGGCTAAATAAGTCCTCTGAGTAAACGGTATCATGGCTGAGACTAAGAACTACAATAATACCTACTTAGAGCCAAACCCGAAGCAAAAACTAAAATAAAAGGACCGAAATAAAATACAGACATACATGCATATAAACAGACACACACACACAAACATCATGCCTTATATATATATATATATATATATATATATATATATATATATATTATCGTTTTTCTGCACTATTGTAAGAACTGCAACTTTGAAACTTCTGAGTATCGTTTCTTATGTCTTTGTCTACGAGTGTATCTATAACCCGATTTTTTTTATTATCGATATTTATCGGGGGTACCTCGACACAAAACCTAGCTAAGAACAATCGCAGACGCTTATTGTACAACTGTGTAAATTTTCAAGAAAATCGGTCCAGACGTTTTGAAGTCTGTAGGTAACGGACACACACACACACCCTGTTCCATTTTTTCACAGACAAAGTTCCATTTATAAATAAGTTTAGATTAGATCAGTCAGTCAGTTAAGTGCCATATGTGAAACACGCTTGGAGGATCATGTCTCGAAAGAGACATGACTGACTGGGCAAAGACTATCCCGACGTATGTAGCCACTGCTTTCTGCGGTAGATTGGTTGCCAGCCAAAGCTATAGAACCCAATATGTCCTGTTATTTAACCCATAACTGGAAGGAAGAGACGGATTATTTGCGCAAGGATATTTGCGTGTAAGTGAATGCAACGAATTCAACTGGAATTTGAACTCGGCTCCCCGATTTCTCGTTCCGAGCCGACATCCACTGCACCACAACGCACATCCTTAGATTAGATACATATATTAATTCATCTCTGAAAAAAAATTTAAACATCAAATGAAATCACTTAGAATCCTCCATAGTTTACTTTGACTTCTTGTTACCCTAAAGCATATTAATGAGTTTTCTAAATTTTTATATCTTGAACAACTTAGGAGTATTTTATTTCTATTTATAAATATTTCTCGTCTTGATAAATTCCTTCAGAGAGCGAAATGCGTTGGGAAAAAAGGAAAGATTTAATTTGGATTTTATTCACTCACATAAACAAACACACACAGATGCATATCTATATGAACACTTAAATTAGAATAAAAAACGATGAAATATTTATTAAACATAAATTTAAAAATTGTAAATACTCTTATGTTTGCTCAAATTTATGTTTATATAATTGATTAGGTTTATGTAAATTAAGTGATGCGTCTTATGACGTAAATCGAACATATCTAGTCGGGTGTTTCTGCTATCCACCTATGGGTACTTGACAAAATTCAACAGAGAATCTGTAATGTAATCGATACCGACTTGGCGGCTCAGACACAGTCACTTTCTCACCGGCGCAGTGTGGCTTCACTTTGTCTCTTCTAAAAATACTTTCACAGCTTCTGCACCGATGAACTTAGCTCACTGGTGCCCCCTATATACGAATTTACTCGAGCTAGAAGATTAGCAACTAGGTCCCACCCTTTTACTGTGAAACCATTAAAATTCGGGAACCGACTTCAAATTCCAACTGAAGTCGTTGCATTCATTTCCGCACAAGGAAAGGTATTAATCTGTCTCTTCCCTCTAGTTATGGGTTAAATAAATGCAAATTCTTATCCGCTCAGCTTCTTTTCTCGCACTTCCTGCCTGTGAAATTCCCTTCCGTTTATTTGCTTCCCTGACAGCTACAATCTCCAAGAATTTAAATGTAAAGTCAATAGTCATCTCCTATCTCTCTAACCTGCATCCTCTCTCTCATGCTCTCATCTCATTTCTGCAGTATTCTCATCCTTCTCTTACCCACTTCCTGACACTCCCTATAACCTGCCACTCTTTCTCATAACTTTCTCTCATGCTCCTTTCTCCGTCCACTCCACTCTCATCAATATTCTCATCCTTCTCTTACCCACTTTCTGACACTCCCTACAACCTGCCACTCTTTCTCATAACTTTCTCTCATGCTCCTTTCTCCGTCCATACCACACTCATCAGTATTCTCATCCTTCTCTTACCCACTTCCTGACATCCCCTGTATTCCTTCACTTCTCATAACTTTTTTTCCTATGTAAATCCCTGTACAACACTGGCTGTATAATGCCTTGCTTGAGGGAATACGATTATAAAATAAAAAAACACCCTGCGTTTTATACAACATTTCATTTCGTATATTTTTTTCTGGAGAGCGCTGTAATTTACCTAAAACATACTGAACATTATCAGGAAATTAATTCATATTATTTGAGTGATTCTCTGACAGAATTGGGTTTGCACACACAGAATATGGCTGTTTATTGATCTTGAAGGTAATACATTTCTTACTTCGGTGAATCTACGTTAGCAACGACATATTAAAAATGTCTTGAGATACTCTCGGGTCAAAGTTAGATTAATAAATTTACTTGCGTCTATCAAGGTTAGCACTCAAATCCAAATAAAGTACGTGTTACTCAAATTAATTCCAGTACCAGTTATTTTCGTTTTGTCTAAGTTGTTCGGTTCTGAAAATCCAATTCTTGAACAAACGTATGAAAAACGATGGCAAAATTTTTCGTGTATAATCATTTGTCGCTATGACTTCATAAATTCATTTAGTGTTTCAAAAGTATTATAAAATTAAAACACATATAAACACACGCTCACTGCTTATCTCTCAAGTATTTCACTTGTCTTAGAAAGATTATTCGTATATATATATATATATATATATATATATATATATATATTCTAAATATATACTGTTAAATATAAGAGACAATGAATGTTTATTGTGTTTCATCATGAGCCGTGCTAAACATCATATTTTGGCTTTAATTTTAGTTGAAAATAAAGACAAAAATTTTCCAATATTTGGATGATTTTTTATTAAGTTGGTTCTAAGCATTCGGCTCACATGAACACTCTTCAGAGAGGTTACAATAACGTTAACATAAAAACATCCACCATCAGCGACGATTTTATCTTGTGTTGACATAAAACTTTGCTAAACAACGATAACAGTTACTAAAAATAGCAAACGCAGTTCGTAAATTTGTAATGCGGTTCTATGACGTCACACCACGTGAGAGCTCGAAATGATAACAGAACCATATATTTAAATGGAATGCAATGTGTTATGACCAGATTTAAGCGTAATTTTATTAAGTGTGGGATTTTTTAATTTAATGTAGATGGCCTCCAGTATCTGAAGGAACTTTTTACTGTGTGTATGAGTGAGGATTGTTGTATTGTTGACTAAAATGTGAGACGACAGCTTAGAACCAACTTAATAAAAAATTATCCAAATATTGGGGAATTTTTGTCTTTGTTTTCACCTGAAATTAAAGCAAAAATACGATGTTTAGAATGGCTCATGATGAAACATAATAGACATTCATTGTCTCTTATATTTAACATTATATGTTTAGAAAATTATCTGTTTCCTCGATACACTAAATATATATATATATATATATATATATATAGAGAGAGAGAGAGAGAGAGAGAGAGAGACATGGTAGAAACCTAGTTCGCGTAATAACTCGTTTACAAATGAAGAATTTTCAAAATGTTCTATTCTACAATTGAACACTTTTTAATACAAATGTGCACTGGTTTCATTTTATTATGACCCAAAAATTAAGTCATTAAAAAATCAATATATATATATATATATATATATATATTTATTCCAAACATTAACATGAAACAGTACTCAATATAAAATAGAGCTACGAATATTTATTATAAATTATAATTTAGAAGATGTACAAATTATCTTCTACTACACAATGTCGAAACAAAATGTACACTTTGTACATGTTCTAAACTATAATTTATAATATATATAAACGAAATCATAATTTATACTCATCTCAAAAACCTTCCTCGAAAACTATAGAAGGAAGGAAAATATGGTTGTAAAAAAGAAAGAGCTTAGGGCATGAAAGTCTGTCAAAAGTGTTCGGACCGAAATCAGTACGAAGCCCAAAGAAAAAACCCAACACGAGTAATCATCTAACCGAAAGCGCTCAATACAAAGTAGAGCAAAGTAAATAGCACCTAATGAGCTCGATGAACTTACCATGGTTTCTTCTAAACGTATCGTTAGGGAAAGCTTTCCCTGACGATCCGTTTAAGAGAAACCTAGGTAGGTTCGTTTGGCTCATTAGGTGCTATTTAGTTTGCTCTACTTTTGCAATGAGCTCTTTTTGTTAGATGATTACTCGTGTCATTTTTTTTCTTTGGGCTTCGTGCTGATTTTGGTCCGAACATAATAAACGATATTCAGAAGTTTCAAGATTATAGTTCTTATAATAGTGCAGAAAATCGATAATATATATATATAAAGCAAGATGTTTGTGTGTGTCTGTTTATCTGCCTGTATGTCTGTATTTTTCCAGCCCTTTTATTTTAATCTTTGCTTTGGGTTTGGCTCTAAGTAAGTATAATTGTAGTTCTTAGTCTCAGCCATGATACCATTTACTCAGAGGACTTATTTAGCCTTCAAAATTCAGTTTACTACGAAAAAACTTATTTGATATCGATACCAGGAAATCAAAATTTGACTTACATCCATTCATTTTTCTTTCAATCTACGGTTTCGCTTTAACTGGAAACAACTATTGCTTTTTAGTCTTTCGTGCCAACGTCCAAAGAGTCTCAGGTCCTGGACCATGGATTAGTTTTAAAGCTTTCATTACACCCGAGCAACACCGGGCTATACTGCTAGTTTAATATAGTATATAATTAGTTTTATATTTAGTTTTATTTTCTTACTGAGATCAGACGGGGATATATTAGTATTTGTGAGTCTTTTTAAGGGATTTTTTTCATCTCGTTATCACTTAGAGTGTATTTGATTGCGGTATAGTAAGCGAATAGGCTTAAGGTTATTTGTGTTTAAATTATGTTCGTTTTAAATATGTTAAAATTTTGTTATAGCTTGTCCAATGTAATTAGGAAAGTCGTTATTAATAAAAGTTTGTTTACTGTTCACTCCTAAGAAAAATACTAATTTAAACTAATATATCTTCATTATCCCAGCATAAAAAAAATCTAATTACACATAGCAGAAAAACATATAAGCCTATCATTGTTTTAGTGCCATAACCTAGTTTTCTTTATAATTATTACCATAAAAAAGAATACCTTTTTTCTTTAATGAAAATAAAACAATTGACACCCACTCTTTTAAAATATTCGTAAAATACGAATTATCCGATTAAACAAAACAAACAAACTTTATAACTTATTCCTTAATTAATGAACATTTACTGAATATGTGATTTTATTTTAAAAAAATATTTAAAATACTTGTGGAGGTTATGGCTCCCCAGTTTTTGATATCGTGTATATAGTTTTTACTTTAGAATATATTCGTTCAATTTTTTTGCAGTTATGTTAAAAGAAAACCCCGAAGATATTATTTCAGTAAAACATTTATGAAATATTGACTGCAAACATCGGGAAAATTTTGCCAACATCTTGCTAAAAAACAATTCAATAGAAGTTTAAAAATAATTATTTTTTACAGTTGGTGCTTGCAAAATTTAATATAACAATTTTCTTACATTCTTTACAGATTCCACGAGAAAAAAAATAACTAAACTACTAAATTTAATAATTATCTACAAAAAGTTACATATCATTTTTCAGTGCAATTTTGAAATTAATCCATTTGCTGTTCCTCACAAAAGTTTCTTTTATTAAATAACGACACCTTTGAAGATCTAAGAAATGTAAAGTTTAATGTTATTTTCGAGTATGAACCTTTTTAAGACAATTTATTTTATTTGTATTTTCAGCAACTGGTAGAATAGTTTTATATGGACGTTAAAAAAGGAAATATGTCTGATATATCGCATTGCTGCAGACTGGGGATATTTAAAGCAAACTGATACAGAAATTTAAATGCCTGGGAAGTGTTCTAACGGAAGACGGAAAGTGCGACACTGAAACCCGAAGGCGAATTGTCATGGCGAAAGACGCATTCCAGAAATTAAGTAGAGTATTAAGAGACAGGAAAACAAAGAAGAAACATCGAGTACTTATCAATCTTTAAAAATATTTTTTTTTTTTACAGATAGATATTAACTCCTACCACTTAAGGTTACCAATACTACAATCTAAAAGGTTATAGAAACAAAAAGCTACATTCTAAACGTTTTATTTAGAAATTTACAATTTTATAAAATGTGGCGAATTATAAGACCAGGGGTATAAATTGTTAGATCTATGGTAATGCCAATGTTTTTAGTTCAGTTAGAGATTAGCAATCACTGCGTAAAGGTGTTACCATGCCTAAAGCAAGCAAACTTACCAAAGTTGAGCGTTCTCGAATTCTAAAATTCCACAAGCAAGGTTTTCAGAGCGGGCGATCGCAGCTAAGGTAAATCGCAGTAAAACTGTGATTTGCAACTTTCTAAAGAACAGTGAGAATTATGGAAAAGCAAAATCCTCTGGTAGGCCCCCCAAAATTTCTCCTGCATTGAGTAAGAGAATAAGATGGGTTGTTATGAAAGAGGCGGGACTTTCTTCTAGTCAAATTAAGGTAGTCAGATGTGCTGATTGCAGTCCCGTAACCATCAAACGACACATACAACAAAAAGGCATGGTAAATAAAAAGTGTAAACAAATTCCTCGGCTGCTTCCACGTCACAAGGTGGACCGCTTAAAGTTTGGTTGTGAATACCAAACATGGGACGTTGAGAAGTGGAAGAAGGTCCTGTTTTCTGATGAGAAAAAAATCAATCTCGATGGTCCTGATGGCTTCCAATGATATTGGTATAACAAAAACATGCTTCCTGAAATTTTCTCCACACGTCATGGTGGTAGAGAGTCCTTAATGGTATGGGGTGCCTTTTCTTACAGAGGGACGATGGAGCTCCAGGTGGTGCAGGGTTGTCAAACAGCGGCTGGTTATGTTAGCATGCTACAAAAAGCATCATTGATGATGGAGGGCCATCGTTTGTGTGTAGATGGATGGTTATTCCAACAGAATAATGCTGCAATCCACGCTGCAAGACGGACCTTGACCTTTCTACAAGAAAATGGGGTCCATCTCTTGAGACATCCTGCATGCTCACCAGACGTGAACCCAATTGAAAATGTTTGAGGATGGATGACAAGAGATGTTTATCGGAATGGCAAAAAATATTCAACAAAAAATGAACTTCGTGAAGCCATCTTCAGAAGCTGGAGCAACATACCCCGTACCTTAATGGAAACGCTTATTTCTAACATGCCCGACAGAATTTTTGAAGTCATCAAAAGCAGTGGAGGTAGACTTCATTATTAAATTTGGTTGTTGAATGTTTTCAGAAACTTTTTGTACAATTTCGTAGAATTTTTGTCTCTGGTCTTATAATTTTGATCATGTGTAAATCGCCTCATTTTATAAAAATGTAAATTTCTAAATAAAATGTTTGGAATGTAGCTTTTTGTTTCCATAACCTTTTAGATTGTAGTATTGGTAACCTTAAGTGGGAGGAGTTTAAAATCTATCCGTAAAAAAAATATTTCTTTTTAAAGATTTTTAAGTGGTCTTAAATTTTTGATCGGGCGTGTATATAATAAATATCCATGAAGCCGGTTATGATTGTTATTTTATGAATGAAGAAATCACTGACAAACAATGCAAACAGATTTATTTACAGCAATGGTTTTCTGTTTAAACATTTTCTTAACAAGTCTTCCGTGATAAGCGAACCTTTTCCGAAGTCGCCTCCTTCATGTCTGTGTTTATAGCTTCTGCCCTAGAAGTTGCTTCACTCTGATTGGTCCACATTACATATACAATAATACCTCGCTGATTAAAGGGGCCACGCTCGTTTTCAGACTTTTAAACCATTCATTTAAAAACCATCACATCACTTGAAAAGACAGAAAAGTGTTGAAACAAAATGGCTACTTTTGTAGTGACATTGTAACATATCCATGTTATAATTTATGAATAAATAATATTATTAGCTCTACTTTTGTATTGAGCACTTTCTTAAAAATAGTGTTTCTTTGACAAGGAATATTATTCCAACAATACTCCTTCAGCTTCCTCTCTCGCACTTCC
This sequence comes from Ascarosepion bandense, assembly GCA_037127315.1. NCBI lineage: Eukaryota > Metazoa > Mollusca > Cephalopoda > Sepiida > Sepiidae > Ascarosepion > Ascarosepion bandense. Next base: position 2,402,255 of record JBBBDQ010001406.1, on the reverse strand, counting down.
CACCTGTGGAACTCGCTCCCGTATTCTTGCTTTCCTGACGGCTACAACCTCCAGAAATTTAAATGCAAAGTCAATACTAATCTACTAACCAATGGACTCTAGCTCTCTCCCCTCCCCTGTATAACCTTCCCTTTCTCTCCACCTATGTATCTGTCATCGCACCTGCTTTCTCAGCTTTCTATTGTTCCTTTCTAGCTAGTTTGTACTCCTCACTCTTTTCTAATTAATCTTTTTACATTTATGTAACCCCCTGCACATCAGTGGCGTTTCCGCCTTGCTCGGGGTGAAATGATTAAAAAAATAATACTTGGTTATATATATATATATATATATATTGTATCGAGGCAGCACAAAATTTTCTTGACATATATTATTAAATATAACAGACAATATAACAGATAAATATAACAGACTAAACATGTATATTACGTTTAATCAAACAACGTATTTTGGTTTTAATTTGAGGCGAAAATAAAGACAAACATTGTCCAACATTTGGATATTTTTTATTAAGTTGTTTCTCAGCTTTAAGCTCACATAAGCCATCTTCAGAGAGGTTACAAGGACGTTAACATAAAGACATCCACCATCAAAGATGATTTTATCTTGTATATCAAAGCGAATAAAGAACGAAGAAAGTATTAACAACGTTTGAAACATTAATTTAAAACAGTGCTCAATATATATATATATATATATATCAATGAATATTTATTACAAGTTATAGTTTAGAACATGTACAAATTATATTAATAAATCTTTAATACATGTTGTATTTTTGTACATGTACTAAATTTGTAATTTGTACCTTTCTAAACTATATATATATATATATATATATATATATATATATATATATATATATATTGCCGTATCTGACTACTGGACACACCGGGCACGGGTCCAGGCGGGATCCGTGCAATCATCGTGAAAATCCGGGCAAGGAAAAATGTCTTCGTCAGAAATCAAACTAAACAATTCACAAAGAAAGAAAGAAAGAAAGAAAGAAAGAAAGAAAGAAAGAAAGAAAAACGAAGAAAACATCCGAATGAACGCAGTAAAAATCTGTTTATTTATTAATTTTGGGAGAAAAGACTGGTTATATTCAGAAAGTCCGAAACCGATTTCTTGCTTTCGTTCACGTTCTGTGCCTAATTTCCATTGGAATAGCCGAAAAAATCCGCAAAAACCATAGTTTCTGGAAACGGATGACACTGATGACGTCATCACATTGTCAATTAATAAATCTGGGCAATTTTCTCTGTGACCGGTGTTATTTTAGCATCAGCTACGGCCCTGTATATAAATATATATAATTTGTTACATTTACAGTTTTGACGAAACCATTAATATGCATTTTTGTAAAAATTAGTCAGTTCCTCAACGCAGCATTGCTATTATACCTGCCGCGTGATTCCCGCGTCACGCAAAGCGGAAACGCCCTCATCTTTTTTTTTTTCTGAACGGAGGTGTCATCACAATCAATCTTTATAATTTTCCGGAAGTGACGTCATGCGCCCACACTCCGCTTACATTGTCTTCTCCACTTTGCAAATTCAACGTATTTCCTTCTTAATTCGGACATTAACGTTAACAAGCGAAGCGCACTGAACGTGTAAATATATAACGAATGTCGAGGGAAGCTATCAATTTGCAAACAAAAGACAAAACTGCTTTTTCAATTAGAGACGCGCAGTCGTTCCAAGGGAAAGATCATTAAATGCTGAGATATATAAGGGAGATAATTTATTGATTTTACTTTTAATTATTTCCTATGTAAAAAGCAAACACCCAAAGAACAATATACGTCGTATATATGTTGGTATGTTTTTGAAAGGAGACCTTTTATCTTTTTCTTGTCGCCTACACAATTCGTTCAAGTAATTTTCTCTTTCTTTGCGAAGTTCATTGCTAATTAAACATCCAGTTATCTTTTGTCATTTGCGTAAACAATGTTTCTGGAGAAATTTTTATTCTTTCTTTCGGATTCCACCTTTTCATTCATTTTCTACTTTTATTAATCAATAATTTATTTCTACCAATTGTTTTTTTTTTATTAATTTTGTTCCCGTTCAAAGTATTTTCATTACGCAATTTCATTCATTCATTCACTTTCTCTATCTTTATTTTTTCATAATATATTTTCTTTATAAGAACTTAACATTTTACGCTCTACACCCACTGCGTTCCTTTCTTTCTTTCTTTCTTTCTTTCTTTCTGTTCATATATTAATAATTTTCTCTCTTTAATTCTTTATATATATATATATATATATATATATATATAATATATATTTTCTTTATAAGAACTTAAAATTTTCACGCTCTACACCCACTTCGTTTCTTTCTTTCTTTCTTTCTTTCTTTCTTTCGTTCTTTCTTTCTTTCTTTCTTTCTTTCTTTCTGTTCATATATTAATATTTTTCTCTCTTTAATTCTTTATATATATATATATATATATATATATATATATATATATATATAATATATTTTCTTTATAAGAACTTAACATTTTCACCCTCTACCCCCTCTTCCTACCTTTCTTTCTTTCTTTCTTTCTGTTCATATATTTTTTTCTCTCTTTAATTTTTATATATATATATATATATATATATATAATAATAATAATATTTATTAATAAATTATAACATTGATATGTTATAATATCACTACAAAAGTAGCTATTTTGTTTCGACACTTTTTGTGTCTTATCAAGTGATGTGGTTATTTCAAAATAAAAAATAGTGTTTCTTTGGATGGGGAATATTATTCCACCCATACTTGTATATATATATATATATATATATATATATATATATATATATATAAGAAAATTTAAGGCAAACGTTATTTCATGGTAAATCGCAAGTTTGGGCCTATTTCAGGCGAACTATCATCAGCTTCCGTCTTTATTGTCCAACGGATTTTACACGAATCTAATATATACACCGCATACTGATACACACACACACAGACACACAGACACACACACACACACACACACACTCACATATATATATATATATATATATATATAATTATTCTTTCTTCTGATATTTGTTTTTGTTTCTTTAATTCCTTTTGTATATATATTTATATATACTTATGTGTGTGTATTGCACAATTTCATTAATTCAGTTTTTTCTCTTTTTCTTATATAATCTCTATATAACAACTTAGTTTCTATAATATATATATATATATATATATATATATATATATATATATATATATACATAAGTGAACATTGAAGTCAAGATATATCTGGCCTGATGATTGCAAATAGCATGAAACAGTCTGTCGCTTCTGAGTGTTGACTTTAATGTTTACTTTTATATTCACATACTCTCTATCTCAGCTAGTGAGTACTTTATCGTATAAATATACCACACCTTAACAAAAAAAAATATATATATATATATATCACACCGATTTTAAAAACATATATATATATATATATATATATATATATATATATGATCTAGAAAAAGTTTTTGTTATTAAGCGAATTTATATGTATACATATTTCGCGGCAAAATCTGCCGCTCCTCAGACCCAAATGATCAAACAGTTATTATTCCAAATCATCCAGAAAATAATCATATATATAGAATAGATAAAGAAATCGCAATTTTTCCTTTCTTTTGTTTTAAATGAGCTAGGAAATGTTTTCGTAGATTGCCATTACAATTATCTATTCCCGTTATGGGCACGTGAGTGTCCGTATGTGATTATTTTCTGAATGATTTTGAATATTAACTGTTGTATCATTTCGGTCTGAAGAGCGGCAGGTTTTTCTGCGAAATATGTATTACCCATGAATTTGCGGAATATCTATTTTTTTTTTCAAGATTATATTACTCTCTTAAATTAAATGAAATATTTAACATTGAGTTCTTTTTAGTTTGTCTCTATTGGAATTTACCTAATTCAAATAACAAATATTCTACTATATATATATATATTCTGAATTCTATTTTATCCATGTTATCTTATAATTCCTGTTCCGTCATACACGCAGACTTACACAGACACACGCAGATACAGACACACACATAAACAAACACATGTGTGTGTGCACTAGCATGTGTGTGTTTATACTTGAGCTGTCGAACTCAGCAAGTCTTTGATAATATATATATATATATATATATATATATATATATATCTTAAAGAAAACAGTAAACGTTAAAATCAGTTATTGCAAATCGCCTGAAACACCACTCATTGTAGAAAGATAGGTCGCTTAATAACTCGTTTATATATATATATATATATATATATATATATATATATAATAGAACAGGCATTGTCATTAGACGCTACAACAAATACTTATCATCACATTGATATGACAGTGCGTGAAGAATAACAGATATCTGGTAAAAGGTATGACGATTTAAATAAATAAAAGAATGTTGAAATTGAAAATATATTCAGGCAACTTAAAACTATTGTTTTACGCGTAATAATTGGAGCTATAGGGTCGCTCTAAAAAAAAATAGGTACAAAAGAATTTATGCTTACAAAAGATTAAATAATTCAAACGTTTACATTTTGTTACTCTTTTTTTACTCTTGTAAGAAAAATATAAACATTGTGCATGTCAAATACAAGGAATTTCACTATTTATATAGACCACTGATTTATTTATAATCTTCAGTTACCGCATGTCTTGATTAATAGCATAATAAGCGAATCCACTAAATACAAAGATACAAAATATATTTAAAACCATATTATAATTATCAGTGTGTATTATGTATATATTATGTATATATTTATGTATTATGTATATATTATGTATATATTTGCTGTTCCATCTGTAGTGTGAAAAGGGTAAATTTACTAACTTTTGTCAACTCATGAATAATTACTTGCTTTATTTTTTTTTTCATAATCTATATACAAATAAATTATATATATATATGTAGACAAAACTAGTTACCGACTAAAATGGATCGTTTAATTATTCGGTTACGTTTCTTAGATTGCAATCTTATTTGTTCCAACCTTTCACGTGAGGCACACAGATAACTTTCATTTTTTAACTGATCATCTGGCTTTAAATTACTCTTTGTAGTTACTGTCATTGTCGTTCTGTTGCTAAATTTTTTATTATATAAATATATATATATATTTCCATGTCACTGTTATATTAAAACACACAATTTTTAACATGAAAAGTTATTGAGCAAAACGCGATTTATATAATACCAGTAACAATCAATAAATCATTAATATTATTGCATTGATTTACAAGTCACAATTATCTTCAGACAAATATATTAAGGCGTGTTTATTAACGTCGCCGCATACAATAAATCAGTCACTGTATATTTTATCTGAGTAATTATACGTTTATTATATATATATATATGTATATATATATGTGTGTGTGTGTATGTATATATGTATGTATATATATATATATATGTATAAGGATGTATATATATATGCATATATATGTATGTATATATATGTATATATATGTATGTATATGTATGTATATACATGTATATGTATATCTATGTATATGTATATGTATGTATGTAAATATATGTACACTGCCAGCCACAATTATTAGGCCACCCCAGTGTTTTAAAAATATGATGTATTTCATAATATTTAGAATTTATTGCCAAGTGAATGATTATAAATGAAAATAGAATTTTTTTCAATATTGCACAATAACATGCGCTCAAATGAATTTGTAAATATTTAATAATTACTTATATTGCAGTTTCATCAATAAAAGAATTAAGAAAATTCAGGGTGATTCAGAAGAGTTTATCTTTGCTTCCTTGCCTTGTAAAATTTTGCAAAGTAATAATAACAAAAGAACCATTCTATTTTCATTTAGAATTATTCACTTGGCAATAAATACTAAAAATAATATGAAGTACATCATTTCTTTTAAATAACTCTTGGGGGCGCCTAATAATTTTGACCGGTATTGTATGTAGTGGTGCAGTGGATATCGACTCGGAACGACAAATTAGGGAGTCGAGTTCGACTTTTAGTTAAATTTCTTGCATTCACTTAAGCGCAAATACCTTTAGGAAAGATATTAATCCGTCTCTTTCCTCCAGTTGAATAACTGGACAGATTGGCTTCTATAGATTTGGTTGGCCTGTAGACTACCGGAGAATGTAATGGCAACCTACTGCTGGATACTCTTTTGGTCTGTCAGTCATGTCGCTTTCGAGATATGATCGCCCAAAGCGTGTATCACGTATGGCACTTAGCTGACTGATTGCAAGTAAAACATTTTTCTCAAAACAAGGTTTGTACAAAAACATATTTCTTTTAAGCTTTCAATTATCAGATTTCTTTGGGATACTGTATGGAATGTTTGAGTGACAAGTTCCCATCTCTTATCATCTGTACTTGCATGTGGGAGAAATACGTCCATCTAGAAGACAATACAGAATTCTGAAGGAATCCCGATGAGTGAATTGTATTTTGGTAATTGGACTCAAATTAAACAATTAGTTACTAATAGTGTGAAATTCTAAGTGGAAATAATAATAATAATAATAATAATAATAATAATAATAATAATAATAATAAAATATTAAATATAATAAATAATAAACAATAATAATAAACAACAACACAATAATAATAATGCTAATAATAAAAATAATAATAATAAACACCGCTGGCAAGACAAACCTCTGCATGACCTATATCCAGAACGTGCCAATAAATCCAATGTCGATAAAGTTAATACTCATCGATGGTTACGTGCAACTGGATTAAAGTCTGAGACTGAAGGCTTTATTCTTGCAGCGCAAGACCAAGGTCTTTTCACTAGGAACTTTCAGGCAAATATTATACATAATAATATGGATCCAAAATGCAGGTTTTGTGATAAACACCAAGAAACAATAGACCATCTAATCTCAGACTGTTCTGTACTTGTCCCAAATGAATATAAAAATCGCCACGATAGAGTGGGGCAATATTTACATTGGACAATGTACAAACACTATGGAAAATATGTAAACAAACACTGGTATGGACATCACCCAGCACCGGTTGCAGAAATAGATGTCACCATTCTATGGGATAACGCCATCTACACAGACAGAAAAATTGAAGCAAATAGACCGGATATTATTGTTAAAAACCAGAGAGAAAAACACTTGCCTATTAATTGATATGGTTTGTCCAGCGGATTGTAAACCAAGGAATTTGAAAAACTGTCAAAATATAAAAACCTGGAAATTGAAATAGAAAAATGTGGAAATTGAAAACAAGAATCGTACCAGTGATAGTAGGTGCACTTGGAATGATAAAAAATGGAACAAAACAACACATTGAAAGAATCCCCGGAAACCCTAGCTTAAGAGATATACAAAAAATTGTCTTGTTAAGTACAGCCCACACACTAAGGAGAACATTGTCTATGTAACGCTAGGGATGATAGGGGAGATAGAAAAAACATGAAATGGAGGCATAAAAACACACCACGACCTGGCTTAGGTCTTACCACAGACTTGGTTTAGTAGTGCGACCATAGCAGAAATAGAAATATGATGAAAAATGACAACATAATAATAATAATATCTGGGCAATGACGAATATTCCCACACTTGGCTTGCTCTCTATAAAAATAATAGTTCCAGATACCAAGATTTTAGGTTATATACTAAAGAAGAATGCAGTGGTGACAAATTTGACCTCCCGTCATGTCAGAAGATTTACAAACTTCAAGATCATTTGCTGTAAAGTGCTCCTCGCTTTCTTTGGAAAAGAGCTTTGTTTAATTTCAAAAGTGTGTTTCGCTTTGAGAAATTCTTGCGTCTCGTTCGGCACGAAGCCAGAGCCTGATAAGAATGGCGTGTCTGAGGCGAGAACGGGCATACAAATTCAATCGTTTGCAACAAAAGCGGCATAAAATACGAAAAACAATCCGATTGGATAGAATTAGAAACCGCCGCTGTTTATATGCATTTCAATAAACCTTCCTTTCTCTTATTTGACAGTTAATTTTATCTTTAGTACTGTGTATATGCATGCGTACATATATACATAGATTCAAACATTATGACGGGCACATATAGTCTATGAGTTAAATATGATATACGAACTGTCTAATTTACTGTATAAATGAATATATATATATATATATATATATATATATATATATATATATATAACCAAGTATAAGGTAAGTATGGATGGAAGAAAATTCCGTATACATAAAAAAAAAACTCCAAAAAAACAAAAAAAATACACTGTTCTTAAAAGAATTGCTCAGTATGAAGTAGTGCGAATATTTATTTAGAATTTATAACATAGCTATGTTATAATCCACCTAGGGGTACTTAACAAAATGTAACGGAGAATCTGTCAACGAGGATACAGTCGCTTTCCCACCGACGCAATGTGGCTTCCCTGTGTCTCTTCTACAAATACTTTCACGGCTCCTGCTCCCACGAACTTAGCACACTGGTACCCACTTTATATGAATTTATTCGAGCTACAAGATTGACAAATATGTCCCACCCTTTTACTGCGAAACCAATAAATTGTAAACGCAAATTCTACTCCAACAGCTTCTTTTCTCGCTCTTCCCGCCTGTGGAATTCTCTTCCGCATAATTAAAATCTCCAAGAATTCAAATGTAAAGTCAATAGTCATCTCTTGTTTCACTAATTGGCATCTTCTCGCTCACGCTCCTTTCTCCGTCCACTCTACTCTCATCAGTTTTCTCATCCTTCTCTTACCCTCTTCCTGACACCCACTCTAACCTGTCGCTCTTATAACTTTCCTCCTATGTAACCCCCTGCACAACAGTGGCAGTAAATGCCTTGTTTTTATAAAAAAAAGTAATAATATCACTACAAAAATAGTAATTTTGTTTCGACACTAACTGTGTCTTATGGAGTGATAATGTTGAAGTCATGTTAAAGAGTGGATAATCTCTTCAACTTGAATTCAACATCATCACTCATAAAATACAGTGTCGAAACAAAATGTCTATTTTTGCAGTGAGTATTTTAACATATTAATGTTATCATTTTAAATATATATATATATATATATATATATATATATATAGAAAAATAATAGAACTGTTCGGAGTTCTCGATATTATAGAAAAGTTTGGTCAGTTTTTACACACCATATCTAAAAGAAAGTGATATATCGCGGGAAAGATATGTATAACAATGTACAGTCCAAGTGGAAAGATTTGCACAACACGTAAGGGGTAAACAACAGAGTTTATTGTACGGGAAAGTACAGTTAACAAAGAGTTTAGTAAAATGGTAAGACAAGACTAAATGGGAACGGAAGACGAATCGACTCGTACTTCCTTACTTCATAATTCCTTCGACGAATCAACTGTCGGAGCTGATAGGATGTTCTATTATAACAAAAACAAAACACTTATTCGAACGCACACATATATTCCGACAGGATCTATTTGACAACTTAATAAGTCTGCCATTCTTCTATGCATTGCATATTGCTGTAAAATGTGTTCTGGTGCTTGTTATGTGTCTACATTCAGTTAAGTGCCATACGTGAAACACGTTTGGGCGATCATGTCTGGAAAGAGACATAACGGACTGGGTTATGCCGCAGTAGGGTGCCATTGCTTTCTGCGGTAGACTGGTTGCCAGCCAAGGCTATAGAACCTAATCAGTAATGTTATTTAACCCATAACTGGAAGGAAAAGACGGATTAATACCTTTCCCAAGGGTATTTGCTCGTAAGTGAATGCAATGAATTTAACTGAAGTTCGAACTCGGTTCCCCGATTTCTCCTTCCGAGCCGATATCCACTGCACCACAAATTCTTGAAGAACGACCTAAAGAAGACTCAGTAAAGACATTTGAACTTCAGCCACTTTACCATTATAGGATCCAATTGTTATATCATCAAACGAAAATAATAAAATTGCACATCCACAAAATTGGATCAAAACGACTAAAAACATTTTGGAAAAAACCCAACCCACGACAAATTTCACAAGTCAGTGTATACGTTAAGATTTTAGTTTCTGGTTGGATAGGAAATAGCAAATTGATCTATGACTCGGGTCAATTCTTTTTAAACCTAGAAAATGGGAATGCTGTTCGGAGCCGACCACATGACTAAAATCTACTACTTATTCACGTCACTTGACCGGTCAAATCAGTCCCAGATGGGAGTGGTAATGTGAAGGACCTCGTCACAATGTAAGGAAGAAATTTCAAGACGCCGACTTTGTCCTGTCTCGTCGGCATGCATTCGTTCAACCTCTCCTTCCAATTTTTCTTTCTTTGTCTTCACCCATACGCCGTCAAAGAAACAACAAGATACTTCAACTGACTTCGATAAGTACAATTTCCTTTATTGTTTGACTTTACTTTTCAATTTTTCTCCGGCCCTAAAAAGGAAAAAAACACAGACTTTTATTAGCAATCTTTTTAAACTTTTTACATACACACATTCTGCTACTATCAACTATGACTTCTTAATTTCTGTGGGACATTTCACTACATACATTTTCTATTTGAACATTTTCTTCCAACACGTTTATCATAATCTGTGTCGTAAATACAATTTCACTTATTGTACAAATTCGTTATTTCTTTTCAGATATTAAAAAATTACTTTAATGTACAAACATTTATTCTTTCAACCATTCTGACAGTTATAAATTGTGGGGACTTCGGTTGTGTTTGGCACAAGGCTAATTTGACAAACATCACCGAGGCCTTTACGCCATTGGTATAACATAACTTCACTGTGTCTCTTCTGTAAATACTTCATAACAGTGATGAGCTTTAGTCTTTGATACGTAAAGCAAAATTAACCATTTCTCTTCAGTCTACAAGTGAAATGGCTACACAGTTTCTTATGGATCATTTGGCTCATTACTTTCTAATCAATTTACCTTCTGCCTTTTTAATTCTTTTATTGTCATATTTCGTTAATATTCTTCTTTCTTCATCTTATGTTCTCTCACACTCAACAGCCCTTTACTTCTCAGCCGTTTTATTGGTTTCTCTTTTTCTCTTTTATAGAGTTTGCTTCTCATTTTCTCTAACATTCAGTAATTCTTAGTGGCTTTATTGCCTTGCTTGTAGTAAAATGATAAAAAATATAATCGTGTATTTAAAGTTAAGATCAACACACTTTACGATTAAACAAAAAATGAGTCCGTCATTTAACTGCCATACCTGATACACACTTGGACGATTATGTCACGAAAGAGACGTTTGACGAGAGAGAACATTTTTCTGCAGTAGTTTGCCATTTCTTTCTGCGATAGAATAGTTGCCAAGCAAGAACCCAATCTGTCCTGATATTAAATCTATAGCTGGAGAAAGAAGAGATGGATTATATGCACATTACACAGAAATCCTAAACGACATCAATACGGTAACAAAACTTCACTTCATTAACTGGTTTGTAATGACCTCCTTTATGTCCAACATGCGCCATTTTTAAGGTAATCGTAAATTTGGTATTGATTTTCATTTTTCAGTGTGCGCAAAACATTGTCCTTCTTCATTGATATGATTATACCGACCCCACATTTCATCACTGGTGATGATTCCCCAATGAAATGATTCACTAGCAAGATTACCCTTTGATGACGATCAGTTATTTTATTAAACTGAGAAGCAGTTAGATAACGAGGGATCAACTGACACGGTTTAGACAAAATTCCATTTACATAAAGGTCTTTTATGGGTGAAGTTTGAATTACATTGAATTGGGCTTCTAACTATTCTGCTGTTTCCTTCCGATATTCCTCGATTACAGCTTGCTGAAGCCCAATGCTGATTGAACTCTGTCGTTCATATCGAAAGAAATATTTATAGATCAAACCCAACAGCGTTATAATTAAGTTTTTCTTTCGTAAATTATTGTTTTCATCTTTAGAACCAGGACAAGTTTCTAAGTCATAAACATTATCAGAACAAGCAAATATAGAAGAAAAAAAAACTTAATGGATATCAGATACACTAAGCTTAGACGGGTTGCTGCTGTCATGGGAAAGATGAATGCTTAATCGGAGAACCGATTTCAATTGTAATCGGGTTTGTAATATTTACTTACGCGAAAATACTGTTTGGAAAGGTATGAATCTGCTTTTTCTCTCCGCAACCATGGGTTAATTAGTAAGACATGTACCACTAAATCATTTATATCTATAAATTATCTTGCAATCTATAACTATATTCTGGTTATAAATAACCTGAAAAGGGTTGCTAAATCATAGGAAACGAATCAACCAAACCAAATTGATCAACTAATATTAAACAGTAGTTACATTATTCGGACTATTGCCCTCATCTTTGTTGCCATATGTACGACGTTTAATAATAGATCATTCTATATGTCTATATTTCTGAAATGAGGTAATATTTACAGTATTTACATTATTCGGACTATTGTCCCCATCTTTGTTGCCATTTGTATGATGATTCGACCGTTTTACGCCCCGGCCTTCTCCAGGTGCTAGGAATTTCGAACAGAACCCTTTATTACAATCACTGGAGTATATCATCCTCGTTACTTGCATAGTAATGCATCGATTGGAAGTCATGAGTTATCTCCCTCAAACCCTGTTAGTTACTTGTTCAACACTAATATAGCCTGGAATTGAATTTACAACTTTTTGGGTAAAACACAGGAACTAACCAACTTCTACATCCACTGGGACATGTGTCCTTAAAGACGTCGTACAAATGGCAACAAAGATGAAGACAATAGTCCGAATAATGTAAATAGTGTAAATACTACCTCATCTCAGAAATATAGACAAATAGAATGATTTATTATTAAACGTCGTACAAATGACAGGATGTGCGTTGTGGCGCAGTGGATATCGGCTCGGAACGAGAAATCGGTAGAGCCGAGTTCGAATTCCATTTGAATTCCTTGCATTCACATACGCGCAAATACCCTTAGGAAAGGTATTAATCCGTCTCTTCCTTCCAGTTATGGGTCAAATAACAGGACAGATTGGGTTCTATAGCCTTGGTCGGCAACCAGTCTACCGCAGAAAGCAATGACATCCTACTGCGGGATAATCTTCTGCCCAGTCAGTCATGTCTCTTTCGACACATGATCGCCCAAGCGTGTATCACGTATGGCACTTAACTGACTGACAAATGACAACAAAGATGAGGACAATAGTCCGAATAATGTAAATATTGTAAATACTCCCTCATCTCAGAAATATAGACAAATAGAATGATCTATTATTAAACGTTGTACAAATGGCGACAAAGATGAGGACAATAGTCTGAATAATGCAAATACTGTAAATACTCCCTCATCTCAGAGATATTTTTTTAATCGTATCACCCCAAGCAAGGCGGTAACGCCACTGATGTGCAGGGGGCTACGTAATAGTGAAAAAATTGGAAAAGAGAATGCCTGAAACCATATCCTTTAACAGGGAACAAGGGATGAGCCTCTTAACCTGTTCAATAGAGGTGGGTGGAGTATGAACCGGGCGATAGATAGATCTATCTACTCTAATTGAAAAAAAAAAACAAAGTGAGAAGATTGAAAAAGAGAAAGCCGGAAACCACATCCTAAACAGGGAACAAGAGATGAGCCTCTTAACCTGTTCAATAGAGGTGGGTGGAGCGTGAACCGGGCGATAGATAGATCTATCTACACTAATATAAAACAGATGTCCTGTTTCCTCTTCATTGGCTAATTTACAGAACATAAGTAGGGGCTATGCTGATGTATTGAATAAAGCAAGCGTCTGCAAAGTGGATTAGCTATCAGCCCTTGAAGACGGGCGTCTTTGGATACGTGTGGCCGGCCATTTTCATCACATTCAAGAATGATCTTGAAACCATGATCAGCACCCTCTAACAAGGATGCTGATATCTGATTGAAGACCATTCTTGACGTAGCTATATACCTTCCTAAAATTAAATAAAAAACAAAAACAAAATGGCGTTACAGGATTCCAAAGAATTGTACCACTAACAGCAACCACATCATTCGAGTAATTTCAGCAGCGTGAACAACTAAAAATGCTGAGCATATGTAACTCAAAATGGAAATAAACACAAAATCTAATTGCTGACATTCGATACCCGCTGTCAAAAAATGCGAATTAAGCAATTATTAATCTGAAACTTTAATTTATTGAAATATTAGTAAATTGTCATAAATATGAATGTTAAAATAATCAAGTAGAAAGAGAGAAAATACAGTGATTGAAAGGGTAGAAGTGTGTTTAGAAACATAACACTTTCGTAAAGGAAGATTTATCACAGAAAAACAAAATGGCGGTTGCAAAAGAAAAGAAACAAAAGTAACGATTTTGACGAGAATAAGAAAAACAAAAAGAAAATGGTGACATATGACTCAAAAAGGTCCATAGTGAGCAGAAAAAAATATAATAAATGTCCTCACAAGTAACAAAAAATGGTTAAATATATTCAGAAAGAGTAACAAAAGCCTGAAAGCAATATTCTCAGCAAGACTTATGTAACCGTCACTTGGCTTTAAGAAGATAAAACAGAATCTATCTCTTAAGGTATGGTAGTCTTCTGACCAAACATAACATATAAATATGGCTTCACCATTTCAGCTACTTCGGCCAATTTGCAAGCGATAATAACTTATTCACTGTCTTTGCTATCAACAGTATATAAATGGAACTGCTTAATGACTAAGATGTCTGCTAATAAGTCAATGTCTCCCGATAATGGCATTTTAGCCCGAGTAAGAGCAAGCGTTTCGAATTTTAGAATTTAAGATAAATAAGGAAGCAACCATACTTGTTAAAATCTTCCAGACTAATCTATATTTCTTGTTATGAGCAGATCTATCAATCTAGGAAGTTAAAACGTTCAGGTCAAGCATTAATACCGCCATCGCTTTTACGAGACTTTTTATAGATAGATAAATTTGGTAATATCTATCTATCTATCTATCTATCTATCTATCTATCTATCTATCTATCTGTCTATTTCAGTTTCTTATTTTCTATCTATCTATCTATCTATCTATCTATCTATCTATCTATCTATCTATCTATCTATCATTTCGTTTCTTATTTTCTATCTATCTATCTATCTATCTATCTATCTATCTATTTCAGTTTCTTATTTTCTATCTATCTATCTATCTATCTATCTATCTATCTATCTATTTCAGTTTCTTATTTTCTATATATCTATCTATCTATCTATCTATCTATCTATCTATTTCTTTATTTTCTATCTATCTATCTATCTTTATCTATTTTCTATCTATCTATGTCTTTATCTATCTATCTCATTTTGTCTTTATCTATCTATCTATTTTCTATCTTTATCTATCTATCTATCATTTTGTTTCTTTATTTTCTATCTATCTATCTATCTATCTATCTATCTATCTATCTAGTTTCTATTTTCTATCTATCTATTTCTATTTTCTATCTATCTATCTATCTATCTATCTATCTATCTATTTAGTTTCTTATTTTCTATCTATCTATCTATCTATCTATCTATCTATCTATCTATCAGTTTCTTATTTTCTATCTATCTATCTATCTATCTATCTATCTATCTATCTATTTCAGTTTCTTATTTTCTATCTATCTATCTATCTATCTATCTATTTATCTATCTCAGTCTTGTCATATCTATCTATCTATCTATCTATTTCAGTTTTTCATATCTATGTTGATCTTTCCACATCTATCGCCCTCTTTTTATATCTATCTATCTATCTATCTTTCTATCTATCTATCTATCTATCTATCTATCTATCTATCTATCTATCTATCTAGTTTCTGTTCATATCTATCTATCTATCTATCTATCTATCTATCTATCTATCTATCTATCTCATTTTGTCTTTATCTATCTATCTATCTATCTATCTATCTATCTATCTATCTATCTATCTATTTCAGTTCCTTATTTTCTATCTATCTATCTATCTATCTATCTATCTATCTATTTCAGTTTCTTATTTTCTATCTATCTATCTATCTATCTATCTATCTATCTATCTATCTATCTATCTATCTATCTCATTTTGTCTTCATCTATCTATCTATCTATCTATCTCATTTTGTCTTTTTCTATCTATCTATCTATCTATCTATCTATCTATCTATCTATCTATCTATCTATTTATCTATCTCAGTCTTGTCATATCTATCTATCTATCTATCTATCTATCTATCTATCTATCTATCTATTTCTATCTATCTCAGTCTTGTCATATCTATCTATCTATCTATCTATCTATCTATCTATCTATCTATCTATCTATTTCGTTTTTCATATCTATGTTGATCTTTCCACATCTATCGCCCTCTTTTTATATCTATCTATCTATCTATCTATCTATCTATCTATCTATCTATCTCAGTCTCTGTTCATATCTATCTATCTATCTATCTATCTATCTATCTCATTTTGTCTTTATCTATCTATCTATCTCGTTTTGTCTTTTTCTATCTATCTATCTATCTATCTATCTATCTATCTATCTCAGTCTTGTCATATCTATCTATCTATCTATCTATCTATCTCTCTATTTCAGTTTTTCATATCTATGTTGATCTTTCCACATCTATCGCCCTCTTTTTATATCTATCTATCTATCTATCTATCTATCTATCTATCTATCTATCTATCTATCTAGTCTCTGTTCTCTATCTATCTATCTATCTATCTATCTATCTATCTATCTATCTATCTAAGTCTGTTTAAATTTCTATCTATCTATCTATCTATCTATCTATCTCATTTTGTCTTTATCTATCTATCTATCTCATTTTGTCTTTATCTATCTATCTATCTCATTTTGTCTTTTTCTATCTATCTATCTATCTATCTATCTATCTATCTATCTATCTCAGTCTTGTCATATCTATCTATCTATCTATCTATCTATCTATCTATCTATCTATCTATCTATCTATCTATCTATCTATGTTGTACCAAAACGTAGGGTTAAAACTGTGGTTAGTGTACCGAATTCTTTATGTAAAACGTTGCCGATTTTTGATGTAATGCGTTTCAACGAGATGTCCGGTTTATGTATTTTTGATCATGTTTGTGTTTTCAGATTGTTTTCGGTTCGTTTTAACCACTGACTCCAATATCCTTATTTTGTCACCCACAATGGCAATAGAAAGTCCAACAAACTATACAACCTCAGAAAATTATTGACTACACTAACAGTGATAATAACTTCGATAAAAACAAATATGTAACACTACCTACCCTTCATAATTCACTGTCCCAAATAAGTTATCTTCTTCTAATATATGCCTTGTCTTTTCAGGACCTAGTCGATAATGACTTTCCACGTCTCCCTATCCCTGGTGGCTCTTAGCACGCTTCCTCCTGTAACACCACCCAATCCCTGCTCTGACATCCACTAACTCAAGACCATAAATCTAGAATGTAAATGTATAGAAACTAGCATGGCCACAAAATGAGGGATCAGTTTATATATTGATTATAACACACATTTGATCCCCCACTTTATACCCACATTATAATTTCTTATAAACAGTAGGCATATATCTTCTTCTTCTATGTACCTTGTCCTTTGAGGACGTAGGCGATCACGGCCTTCCCCGTCTTCCTATCCCTGATGGCTCTTAGCACGCTTCCTCCTGTAACACCACGCAACTCCTGTTCTGTCATCCCCCTGCTCAGGCCTTTTAAATATGTTACCCGCTGCTTTTCTCTGTCTCTTTTCCCTCTATCTGCCCTGTTAGTATCAGGTTCTCCAAGCCCTCCTTCCTCAATGCATTTCCCAGGAACTTTAGTTGTCTCTTCCTGATGCTCAATATTAATTTCCCTTTCGTTTCCATCATTTTAAAAACCTCGTCATTGCTTATATGCTCGATCCACGATATCCACAGCATCCTTCTGTAGAACCACATTTCATCTTTTCTCTGTCTCTTTTTCCCTCTATCTGGCCTATTAGTATCAGGTTCTCTAAGCCCTCCTTTCTCCTTGCATTTCCCAGGATGCTCAATATTAATATCCTTTTCGTTTCTATTCTTTCCAAAACCTAATTTTTGCTCATGTGCTTGGTACATGATAACAAACTTCAAAACAACCCCTCCAAAACTATTAGGAATATGATCAGAACCCAATATACCCATGACGATACCAATTCTCAAAAAACTGGTAGAACTGTTCAAAAAACACATTAGAAAAAATTGTAGAAATCCTAAAAAACTAATTATAAGGAGTGATTTTATACGCAACAATCTTTCAAATGCATTAGTTCCACATAGAAATAAATTCAAACAAATTGGATCTAAATAATTCCACATATACTAAAAATAAGTAACTTACTATTAAAGACTAATTGAGGAAAACGGGAGAAAAAGAGAGAAGTAAAAGAGACATGGTAAAAGGTTCAAAAGGAAGGAAAGGCACAGGTTTAACAGTAGAAAACAGAGTATGGTCATGTACAGACTTTTTCTAATCCCCCATTCTGGTTTTTCATTGTCTCTAACCCGCTTTATCTAGCAAACAAAAAATTACCAATATAACGAAGCGAATTTTCCATCTCCCTTCAAAAAATAGCATTTAATACCTGATGAGACTCTGTCCTTTCAATGTTGAAACAAAATGTACACTTTGTAGCAGATTGTATTTTGTACATGTTCTTGCTCGGGTGTAATGAAAGCTTTAAAACTAATCCATAGTCCTGGAGCTCAGACTCTTTGGACGTTGGCACGAAGGACTAAAAAGCAACAGTTGTTTCCAGTTAAATCGAAATCGTAGACTGAAAGAAAAATGAATGGATGTAAGTCAATTTTTCATTTCCTGGTATCGATATCAAATAAGTTTTTTTCGTCATAAACTGAATTTTGAAGACTAAATAAGTCCTCTGAGTAAATGGTATCATGGCTGAGAATAAGAACTACAAATATAGAGTAAAACCCGAAACAAAATCTAAAAAAAGGACTGAAATAAATACAGACATACAGGCAGATAAACAGACACACACACAAACGTCTTGCCTTTTATATATATATATATATATATATATATATATATATATATATATATATATCAATTTTCTGCACTATTGTAAGAACTGCAACCTTGAAACTTCTGAATATCGTTTCTTATGTCTTTGTCTATGAGTGTATCAAATTTGATTAAAATCAGACAACTCCTTCTATAACCCGATTTTTTCGATTATTAATTTTCGATATTTATCGGGGGTACCTTGACACAAAAGCTAGCTAAGAATACTCGTAGACGCTTATAGTACAACTGTGTAAATTTTCAAATAAATCGGTTCAGACGTTTCGGAGACAATAAGCAACGGACACACGCACACATACACAAACACACAGACAATTTCAAATTCTAAATTCCATTTCTGAATAAATTTAGATATATATATATTAATCATCCACATACAAGCCTGTATCACAGCTCATCAGTTTGGCTTAATACATCCACTTCCTACTGGCCGGGAGCGAAACTCAACCGATCTGGTGTCAGTCGGAGTCGGTACCCGCTAAGTCATAGGCACATGGAATCAGAGAAGGTAAATTTTAACGTGTTGTCTATATGAACAAGGTGTATTAAAATATTACAAAATTTCTGGTCGGGTTCCTTACATTAAAAGAAATATATATATATATATATATATATATATATATATATATATATATATATCCTCAACTCCTTCATTTTTTAGTTTTTCAGTTTAAAGAAAGTTTATAGTGAAAGGCACGGCGTTACCGTGCAGATTAGTGTGTCTTTGTCATTCTTAGAAAATTGTGGCTAATCTGTTTTCAGTGTTTAATGTGTGTAGTATTGAGTTAACATTGAACTGTTCCTTCCGTTTTATCAAATACATTCTATTGAGCAAGTAGATATGATTCTTACATATGGCCGAGCGAATGATAATGAATGCGATGTTGCACGGTTTTTAGAGGAGGCAGCCGAGTCATCCAAAATTTGCTACCAATTATTGTCGCTTTGCTGGGACAGGATCCGTGGCACCACAAATTATGGATCGAGAAAGACCGATATCCGTTCATATGCCTTACCAGGATGCACGCATTGTCTGAAATGACCCAGGTATCGGCACACATCAAGCTGCCTTATCATGTCATACATAATAAAGCCTGGATGGTATATCAAGTATCGGTATCATTTTCAACGTGTGCAGGGTCTTTCACTTTGTGATCACTCACTACAGAAGAACATTTGCCGTATGGCTTATTATACTAACTGACGATTCGTTGTTTGTCTCTCCAGTCCTGTTTACGGATAAGGCAAAATTTGGAATAACAAATATACATAAACAAAATACTACAATACAGGTGAGGTACCAGCATCAGTTTACGATTAATGGCTGGAAATGTAGGGGGCTATCTAGTAGGTCCACATATTCTCCCAGCAGAGCTGTTTACAGAGATTTGTTTTAAACAAGCATCCAGACATGCTAGAGGATGTACCCCTGCTAATACGAAGACGCATGTGCTAGTCTCTAGCATATTATAACCATATTATTCGCGATACACAAGCTGACATCTTCCATAAAAGATGGATAGGTATGAGAGTAGCGGTTCCAGAGTCTGCACGTTCCACCGACACCAATTCTTCCGATTTTTTGGTGAAGGTATTTATAATGCAGAGACATTTGATAAATGTGTCACAAGGCCTTCGAAACCGTAAGAAAAACTTGTGGCAGTCAATGGTACGGCAGGTGCATGTGTGTGTAGTAGAAAGCAGACGACATTTTAAACCATCATTCGTTAGACATATATTTATAATGAACATTTTACATTATTTTGGTACGAGGAGCCTGCCGCCAAATTTTCTAATATTAACTTCTGTACACTTTAAATTTAATTAAAAATGAAGGATTTGTGGTCATATATTTATATGAACTTTTGCCCATATTTTGCAGTGAGTAACCGGCCCACAAGGTTTGCAAATATATTTTTGATACAGCCTATATATATATATATATATATATATATATATATCAGGTTGGTGCAAACGTTTTTGCCGGTTTGTAAAAGGGGCCTTTTTAAATCATTGTAATTTATTTTATGCATATTGTTATTACTTAAACATATCACCATGATTAATTTATAACTTTTTCTTTCAGATTATTAAAGCATCATTCATATTTTTCTGCAATATTCTCACCCATGTTCTTTCCATCTGAAGAGGACATTAGGCATGCTCTACTCTATGGGTTTCGCAGAGGTTCCAATGCAAATACAGCAGCACGATCTATTCCAGATGCTTATGGAATTGATGAAAATGAAAGAAAGGTGTAGCTGGTGGTTTTCCCGTTTTCGGAAAGGAAATTTCAGCTTGAAGTGTTCGCCCCAAAAATCTTGATTCAGATGTGTTGAATGCCGCTATAACTCAAAGCCCGACGGTAACCTCAAGAGAACTTGCACACCAATTTAATGTCTCCCTTACAACTGCGTCACGCCAACAGAAAAGAATAGGGAAGAATTCAGTATTCGGAAAATGGGTCCCGCACGAACTGTCTCCAGAGAACCTGCGACAATGTGTTTCTTGTTGCGAATCTTTGACTGTCAATCTTTTGAGGTCAAGCGGTCTAAGATAACTCAGATCAATCATCCTAAGGGACGCAGATTCAAATCCTGCCGAAGGACACATATTTTCCTAGCAAGATTTTCGATTATTTAGGCCTGTATATATAAATCATTGTACTGTTTAATGATAAGAAAACAGAATATCTACTCAAATATGAGTATCAATTAAGAAAAATGTTTATACAAATGAATTATTTATATATAGATATTGTTTGAGGTTTATTCTTTATCGATACTCGTATTTAAGTAGATACTCTGTTTTTTTAATTAAACAGTATTATATATTTATATCTACCGGCCTGATTATTTACGATAAATTGTTATTACGGAAATGTGTACCATTCGGCAGGATTCGAACCTGCGACCGCTATTTTAATTTATGCATACACACACGCACACGCACGCACACACACACACACACACACACACACACAGAGTCAGACACACCAACACACACCCACACACACACACACACACATATATATATATATATATATATATATTCTCTGAATACATACTGTTAAATATAGCAGACAATGAAGTCTATTATGCTTAATCATGAGACGTTCTATAACAATAATCCTCACTCATACACACAGTAAAAAGAACCTTCAGATATTGGAGGCCATCTACACTAAATCAAAACAACCCATACTTAATAAAATCACATTTAACCTTGATTCAGATGCTTTGAATGCCGCTGTTACTCAAAGCCCTACGGTAACCTCAAGAGGACTTGCACACCAATTTAATGTTTCCCATGCAACTGCATCACGCCAGCTGAAAAGAATGGGAAAGATTTCAGTATTCGGAAAATGGATCCCGCACGAATTGTCTTCCAGAGAACATGCGACAAAGTATTTCTTGTTGCGAATTGTTGTTTTCACGACAGGATCAAACACAATTTTTGGGAAGGCTTGTCGCGGGTGATGAGAAGTGTCATCTTGCCCCATTCTGCATATTTTCTTGACCTCGGATTATCACTTATTTGGAGGATTACAAAACCATTTCGATGGCGTCACGAGAGGAGATTGAACATGAGTTAGATTCATATTTCACATCAAAACCTAAAGAATTTTACAAGCAAGGCATTTATAAGCTCGTTGACAGATGGAATCAAGTTATAGAGAGCAAATGTCGTTATTGTTATGAATAAAAGCTTTCAAAAACACACAGTTTTTCATTTTCAAAATGAAATTTTAAATAGGCAAAAATATTTGCACCGACCTGATATATATATATATATATATATATATATATATATATATATATATATATATATATACCCTTGGTAGTTTGTAAGGTGAATTCCATAGGGTATCATAATCCAATGAGAACTCAATGTTAGAATTTAACAGAGCCTTATATTCCATGCGTCAATAGCTTAGGGAGTAGGCACTCCGAATGATACCTAATCGGTCAAGTTTCGATCCCGGCTGGAAGTGAGTGGATGTCTAGCCACTCTGATGAGCTGTGATACAACGAAACAGGTTTTTATGTGGATGGCGGCTTTTTCACCTTTTAGCAAAACATTAACACTTAAGTTGAAGCAACTGAAATGTGGTTCTACAGAAGGATGCTGCGAATCTCATGGATCGAGCATGTGAGCAATGATGAGGTCTTGGAAATGATGGAAACAAAACGGAAATTAATACTGAGCATCAGGAAGAGACAGCTGAAGTTCCTGGAACACGCAGTGAGTAAGAAGGGCCTTGAGAACCTGATACTAACAGGCCAGATAGAGGGAAAAAGAGACAGGGGAAAGCAATGGATAACATATTTGAACGACCTAATCACGGCAACGGAATCGGGACCTAAATTAGTTTCCTTGTGGTAGGGACGTAAAAAAGAAAAGTCTGAACTCTCGTATATGTGCTTCGGAGTGGATCTTTTCCATAGTACCACATTCGTCTTTGCCTCTCAGGTCGAAAGAACAATAATATTTGATCGAATATCAAAGAAAGTTGATAATATCTTAACTCAATTTCTTCCCGGTTAGCTTTCATATCTGTTGTAACTTCATTATCCGCCATAAAGAATTCTCAGGCCAATCTAAGAAAACCGATGATGAAGGCAGATATTCCAGAGACTTTCCTAACGTCTATAAATTAACCCAGATCTATTCTCACGAACGCGAAGAGACATCAGGCGATCCTCTTCCACCTCCATCTAAGTCCTTACCCTGAATAATGCTTAGCAAAAGTTTTACTCTCTCAACTAGGTACGGCAGCCTATTCACTAATCAGTGACCATGGTCACCTCAACGTGGTGTAACAGTTGACAAGCTTGTCTCGCTAGAACCTGTTACAACTGAGTAGTGAGTTTGATCCTCATTGGGTACACCATATATTCGGCCTTGTGCCACATCTAAGCTCCGCTTAGAATATCAACCCTAATCAGGGACCATATTGATGAAAAAACTAAACATACCTTGATGAACTGTTCCATAGACAGATTTTTGCTATGCAACAGCAGAATGGGGCAGCTATGTAATAGACGGTTCCCTCTCAACAGGCCTCCAAAACAGGTACCCTTGTCACAGATTAGATCCTTTCTGGAATGAATGAATTTATATCTTTCCGAAATTCTAGCAAGAACCAAGCAGTCAACTGTTTCTTCCCCTGAATGCATTGCATCCATACCTCACCGAAACCACTTTTTCACTATCTATCGCAAAGAGATATGTCATTTTACCCTTACAGCGTTATAGCATATTTGATGTATCACATAATATATATTAAATATTATGTAATAATTATATATTATAATTATAATATTTATAGTATATTAATCATGCTGATTATAATATCATAATATATTATAACATGTATAATACTTATTATATAATAATTATCATTTTTATAATAATTATGTACGTACATTATAATATATTATCATTTCATGATAATATCTATTACAAAGAGCGATGTACTTTCGCCCTCACTGCATTCAAAACTGCCCAAAATGGCGGCAACAATATCTAGAAGACGACAATTGCTGCTATGAACGAGCACTCTAGATAAAAGTTTGGAAAGAAACAAATTGGATCCCATATATTACGGAAGATTATCAACCAAATCCTGAACAGATTTAAAGCGGCTGTGCCCAAAATTATAAAAGACCCCGAGGTCATATCTTTCTCGACAGACAAGGCGAACCTCTTCACATCGATCAACGTTATTCAATGGAGACCAACCCCTCTTGTAAGGAGCAATGTAATTTTGCCCTTACAGTATTATAATTTATATTATATATATCATAATATATATTATATATCATAAAGTAATTATATATAATAATTATAGCCACACCTCGGTCAACTGTCAACGTTAGACAACAAAGACTATCCCCTCTCCAACTTTACATGTCTCCCTGAACACAATCTCAGTAATACTACCATTCATCTTCTTCTATGTGCCCTGTCCATTCATATCGTAGGCGATCATGTCTTTTCACGTTTCCCTATCGCTGGTGGCTCTGAGCACGCCTTCTCCTGTTACACCGTGCAATCCTCGTTCTGTCATCCACCTGATTAGGTCGTTCAAATATGTTATCCATTGCTTTCCTCTGTCTCTTTTTCCCTCTATCTGGCCTGTTAGTATCAGGTTCTCAAGGCCCTCCTTCCTCATTGCGTGTCCCAGGAACTTCGGCTGTCTCTTCCTGATGCTCAGTATTAATTTCCGTTTTGTTTCCATCATTTCCAAGACCTCGTCATTGCTCACATGCTCGATCCATGAGATTCACAGCATCCTTCTGTAGAACCACATTTCAGTTGCTTCAAGTTTTTCCTTCATCTTTGATGATATAGTCCAGCATTCACCCCCATATTGAAGAACTGACATCACGTAGCAATCCGATACTCTCTTCCTTGTTTCTAGCGAAATTTTCCTGTTTCTTAATACCTTACTCAACTTCTGGAATGCTTCCTTCGCCATGCCAATTCGCCTTCGGATCTCTGCGTCGCACTTTCCGTCTTCTGTTTTAACGCTTCCCAGGTATTTAAATTTTTGTATCTGCTTGCTTCTGGTATCCCCGACCTGTATTTAGCATTTTGTGCTGTCCTTTTTACTGACAGAACGAAAAGTCTCTAGCCTTATCAAAGGTTTGACCATGAGAAAACCATTTCAGTGGTTGTCCTTGAGAATCTTAGCGAAGTTGTTCAGCCGCTTCTTAGAGGAGAAATCCTTCCCAAACTTGATTAAGTTTTCAAGCATATACCCACTTTTCGAGAACGCGGGGGTACGATCGCCTGCTCTCTTTTATATTTACAAGAACCACATCAAATAAAACATATAGTACTGTTGTCATATATCGGTGTGAGATGCGCAGAATTCACTCTCTAGCCTTGATACCGTCCAACAGTGTCTTCGAGTCCTTGTGGTTGATCAGTTATTCTCCAGCCTCTGACCCCCCCTCTCTCTCTCTCCTGCAGGCGGGATGGGGTGAGCCGATTGCTGCGCTATCGCTACTTCCACGGAAATTGCACGAACGAACGAACGAACGAACTTCATTCCCTAATCAAATCTTTATGGCGAGGACCAGCCCTACCACTTACGTCGCAGCAAACCACCCACATTTCCCCCATATTCAATCAATGAGAAATTTCACTTGAACAGCTATCCACAAATCTCTGCCCTCTCCCAACAGGGGGTTAACCTGCTCAAGGCGGAGTTAACCGTTATCTTCCACTCCTTTATACCCAAATAGCCTCTTAACGTAACACTCTACCTCGAATAGCTCTCGGGCCTTGTAAAGTGTGAATCTTACTTCAAAAACAAAAAAAACAATAAAGATAGATCTAGAATTGAACAATGTGAATATAGATTGACCATTTTCTCTGTTACGCTCTCACAACCTGATTGAGCACTCTGGAAGAATAGTAGACTTTGAAAAACATTAGCTACTCTGGCATCTACGCATCGTTCATTCAGCAATGAATTAGACCACTCTCAGCTATTAGGCGTGTATTATGATAATATACAGGCTAAAAAGTCTGCTTCATTCTACTGAGCGCCCGTAGCTCAGAGGTAGAATCGCTGACTGACGCCAATTCGGGCGGGTTTCAATCCTGGGTAAAAAGACAATCTGCTGTCTAACCGTACTGACGAGCTGTGATACAGCGAAACAGATCTGTCTGCGGATGACTATATATATATATATATATATTTGGAGAGAGAGAGAGAGAGAGAGAGAGAGAAAGAGAGGAAGCGATATTGGTTAAAGAATTTCAAGAGTTAGTTTGATCCGAGGGTAAGACATATATTAAGAAAAAAAAATCAATTTTCAGTAAGCAAATTACTTGAAATAAACAAAAGCATCTTGAATCAATCAATAAATCCAGCATCTTCAAAGTGCCATCTCGAGAATGGTTCGGTCGAGGAGGTTTCGCTCTGACACAGCTTTTATCATTTTGACTTGAAAAGCAATTTACATCAATCAAGTGGACAAGAATTAAAATTTTTTTTTCATTTTTTTCGGTTATTTTTTACCCATTTTAATTTTTTTTTATTCTTTCCTGCACACTTTTTAAGACGTTAAGTATTTCCTACTTGGTTTTATTGTCCACGCTCGAGGGGAACTCTCTCAGAATATAAAACTAGTTATGAAGTAACTCGAGAGAATGTTCAAGACATACTAAATCGTCCTGAAAACTCTGTTATTGCTTTTATTTTCATGATATTGTTGGCTAAAAAAATTTATTACATGACAGTTCAAATTCAAATCATCACTAGAGTATTTGTTAATAAATATAATGATGTTAACTTACAAGTTGTGTCATTGTAGAACTAAGTAAAGAAGTCAGTAAAAACCAGGATTAATCTTCAATGCTTTTTTAGAGTTTTGGCGAACAAGGCTCTCCACAATTTCCTTTGCCATTTAGCTCTTAACAGCTTTTGTCTTTCAGTTATCTCATTTAAATCTTATTTCGCTGTCCATTTACACAAGCTCGCCAGGAAGATTATGTAGTGTCATCCCCACTTGACCTCCATGCAGTCAGTTAAATGCCATAAGCGATACATGCTTGGGCGATCATGTCCCGAAAGAGACATGACTGACTGGGAAGAAGATTATCCCTCAGTAGGTTGGCATTGCTTTCTGTGGTAGACTGGTTGCCAGCCAAGGCTATAGAACACAATCTCTCCTGTTATTTGATCTATAGCTGAAGTGAGAAAAGATGGATTATATTACATTATTATATTAGATATAATTAGTGGGGGATCAGTTTAGTACTTGATAACAATAGAAAAACGATACCTCACTTTATGCCCAGTCAAAATTTTAATTATGTTTCCAACTATTATATTCACTAAGTCAGTTAAATCCCATACGTAATGCACACATTGGGCTATCATGTCTGGAAAGAGACATGGCTGACTGGGCAGAAGATTATCCCGCAGTAGGTTGCCATTGCTTTCTGTGGTAGACTGGTTGCCAGACAAGTCTATAGAACCCAATCTGTCCTATTATTTAACACATAACTGGAGGGAAGAGACGGATTAATACCTTTCCCAAGGGTATTTGCGCGTAAGTGAATGCAAGGAATTCAACTGGAATTCGAACTCGGCCTCCCGAATCCTCGCTCCGTTCGATATCCACTGCACCACAACACACATCTAATACGTTGCATTCACTTACGGCATATATTATGGATCGAGCATGTGAGCATTGATGAGGTTTTAGAAAGGATGGAAACGAAAAGGAAATTAATACTGATCATCAGGAAAAGACGGCTAAAGTTGCTAGGACATGCAATGAGGAAAGAGGGCTTGGAGAACCTGATACTAACAGACCAGATAGAGGGAAAAGAAACAGGGGAAAGCAGCAGATAACATATTTGAAGGACGTGATCAGGTGGCTTACAAACGGGCGTTGCGTGGTGTAATAGAAGAAAGCGTGCTAAGTGCCACCAGGGATGGGGAGACGTGGAAAGGGCATGACACAAAGAAGAACTGATGTCTAAACTTTTTTTTTTAATCATATCACCCCGGGCAAGGCGGTAACGCCACTGATGTGCAGGGGGCTACGTAAGAGTGAAAAGATTGGAAAAGAGAAAAGAGAAAGCCGGAAACCACATCCTAAACAGGGAACAAGGGATGAACCTCTTCACCTCTTCAATAGACGTGGGTGGAGAGTGAACCAGGTGATAGGTTAGTCTATCTAATACAATTGAAGAAAAAAGGAAAAGGAGTGAAAAGATTGGAAAAGAGAAAACCGGAAACCACATCGTAAACAGGGAACAAGGGATGAACCTCTTCACCTCTTCAATAGACGTGGGTGGAGTGTGAACCGGACGATAGTTTAGTATATCTACTCCAATTGAAAAAAAAGGAAAAGGAATGAAAAGATTGGAAAAGAGAAAGCCGGAAACCACATCCTAAACAGGGAACAAGGGATGAACCTCTTCACCTCTTCAATAGACGTGGGTGGAGTGTGAACCGGGCGATAGGTTAGTCTATCTACTCCAAGCACGAATTCACAATCTCATCTTGACGGAATGTTTGAGCGTACTGACGTTTTCCCAGCCGCAAACGACATCAGATTATCGGCTCGCAACCAGAACTCTAACTAACACTCGTTCAACATCCTCACAGTATAAACTAGAGATGTCTTCTCCCTGAACGAACATAAATGTGCCTGAGCAGGCGTCTGCAATAATTATTACTTCTTCCTTGTGGTAGACTGTCATACTCGGATACAAGCGGGCAACCACATTGTAATCTAATCTTTCTGACTATTTTTGTCTTCTGAACTGTTATTTTGATGTTGTTTAGAATTGTCATTTTTCATGCGTCATAATCAAGAGCTTTGATTAGTTTATGTCCTTTGCTATTGACACGCGAACACAGGAAATTATTGTTGATTTCCATTTTAACGGTAGAAAAAAATGGGTATTTTAATAAGACTTTGCTAGAGACACGCCGCCATGATCAAAGATCACGATCTCGCGAAGAAAATATTTGATTCGCTAATGTCTAATATAATAAGATTCCTTCCATTTTTACATTGCCGTTATTTTTTTTAACTAGGTTATCAACGTCAAGAGCTGTTCGTCTTTCTTGTTCAACAGAGATGTTCATTTTAGATAGAGTTGTATAACATACATCAAATACCTCTACACACACTG
Source organism: Ascarosepion bandense (assembly GCA_037127315.1). Lineage (NCBI taxonomy): Eukaryota > Metazoa > Mollusca > Cephalopoda > Sepiida > Sepiidae > Ascarosepion > Ascarosepion bandense. The sequence goes on along the minus strand of JBBBDQ010001406.1, from coordinate 2,372,569 downwards.
CACACACATACATACGCATCGCACGTGCAAAGAAACAAGATCTGAAACAGGGTATCGAAGCTAGAGTGAACAATTATATAGGTTGAAATTTGTTACGAACCCCTACTTTAAAACTGGATGAACCGGAATGACAAACGTTTGAGCCGAGTTCGAATTCCAGTTAAATTCGTTGCATTCACTTCATAAAAAATGTTTGTAGTCTTTTTTAGCCTGTGTAGGGAGAAATGTGCGTTGTGATACAGTGGATATCGGCTAGAAACGACAAATCGGGCAGCCGAGGTATATTGCTTAAATTACCCGAGTGAAACCGGGCTAAACTGCTAGTATCTAATAATTTATCAATTAATGGTACACATTTACCGTAATTAAGACAGCTGACTGGGGAAAAGAATTTTTTTTTTAATCATTTCACCCCAAGCAAGGCATTCCACTGCCACTATTGCGCTTGGGGCTACATGGGGGAAGGTAAATAGAAAGGGTAGTTAGATATAGGAAATGTCAGAAGCGGGGTGATAGTTGGAAGGATGGGAAGAGTGTTTGAAAGAATGGAAGTTAGTGTGTTAGGAGGTGTCTATTGACCTTACATTTAAACTCCTGGAGATTGTAGCCGTCGGGGAAGCAGTCATGTGGAAGAGAATTCCACAGTCGGGAAGTGCGTGTAAAGAAACTGTTGGAGTAGAAGTTGCGGTTGCATTTTATCGGTTTCACTGTGAAAGGGTAGGATCTCGTTGCTAATCTAGTATCTCGTGCAAATTCGAACCTAGGGGGCACCAGTGATCTAAGTTCATCGGAGCAGAAGCCGTGAAAGTATTTATAGAAGAGACACAGGGAAGCCACGTCGCGCCAATGAGAGAGAGACTGCAGGCGGTCTGCCAAGTCGGAATTATAAGATGATATGTATTACAGTTTAAGAAGCTATGTAGAATCAGTCCACATATATGGAATTGAAACCTGGATAGATGAAAAGGATAATTGGGGCCAGACAAATGTGTTTCGATAGAACGATACTGAAACTAACATGAAAGGATCATGTATGCAATGAGCATGTTGGTCTTTTAATTTAAGTTCAGTATCAACTGTAAAGGATGTACTTTGTGGTGTAAAGGATATCGACTCAGAAGGACAAGTCGGGGAGACGAGGTCGAATACATGGCATTCAATTACGCACTAATCCCCTTGGGAAAGGTAATATTCAGTCTCTTTCCTTCCAGTTATGGGTTAAAAAATAGGACAGATTGGGTCCTATAGCTTTGGCTGAGAACCAGTTTCCCACAGAAAGCAATGGTAACCAACTGCGGGATAATCTTTTACCTCTTTCGAGACGTGATCGCCCAAAGCGTGTATCACGTATGGCACTCAACTAACTCGAATTCCAGTTGAATTCATTGCATTTACTTACGCAAAAATATAATTGGGAAGGTATTAATCCGTCACCTTTAACCTCCAATTATAGGTTAAATAATAGGACAGATGGGGTTCTATAGCCTTGGCTGGCAACCAGTCTACCGCAGAAAGTAATAACAACCTACTACGAGTTAATCTTTTGCCCAGTCAGTCATGTCTCTTTCGATACATGATCGCCCAAAGCGTGCATCACGTATGGTACTTAAATGACTGAATGAATATAATAGTTAGAAACATGATTAAGGCTTGTACTGGGAATAAAGTGGGGGATCGGTTTTCTATTGTTATGAAGTAATAAACTGATCCCCCACTAATTATACTTAATGTAATATAATCTGTTTCTTCTCCCTCACAGCTATGAGTTAAATGGCAGGACAGATTGGGTTCTATAGCCTTTGCTGGTACCAGTCTACCGCAGAAAGCAATGGCAACCTACAGCGGGATTATCTTCTGCCCAGTCAGTCATGTCTCTTTCGAGACATGATCGCCCAAAGCGTGTATCACGTATGACATTTGACTGACTGAATTTAAAACCAGTTCCCGTATAATCACTGAAGTGAAGCAACGTCGTGGCTGGTCATTAGATGGGTGACTGTTTGAGAATACAAGGTGCTGTAAGCTTGGGTGGTTTAGTGGATAATGACTCGGAGTTATTAATTGGATTACCAAATTCTGTTTTTCAGTTGGATCCGTTATATTCCTTTATGCGAAAAGAGTTTGGGAGAGGTATAAATGTGCGTTGTGGTGCAGTGGATATCGACTCGCGACGACAAATTGGGGTGTTTGGTTCGAATTCCAGTTGAATTACTTGCATTCACTTACGCACAAATACCGTTGGAAAATGTGCCAATCAGTCTCTTCACTCCAGGTATGGGTTAAATAAGAGGACAGATGGGGTTCTATAGCCTTGGCTGGCAACCAGTCTATATCAGAAAGCAATGGCAACCTACTGCGGGATAATCTTCTGCCCAGTCAGTCATGTCTCTTTCGAGAGATGATCAATCAAGTGTGATCACGAATGGCACTTAACTGACTGACTAAATATAATACTTGGAAATATAATTAAAATTTGTACCGGGCATAAAGTGGGGGATCAGTTTTATATTGCTAAGAATAATAATAAACTGATCCTCCACTAATACTAAATATAATAATTTAATATAATCTATCTGTTATTTGTCCAGCACAGATTGTGTTCTATAGCCTTGGCTGGCAACCAGTCTACCGCAGAAAGCAAAGGCAACCTACTGCGGGATAATCTTCTGCCAAGTCAGTGATGTCTTTTTCGGGATATGATTTCCCAATGGGTGTATCACGTAAGGCACTTAACTGACTGATGAATACACCTCTTTTTTTTTTTAAGTTATGGGTGAATCAGTAAAACTTTTAACTCTAAGCCGTTATTCTCTCCAAAAATAAAATATAGTTTCGGACCAAATATTTAGATTTCGGCATTAAATAGCATATGGAGGTTGATATTCTCCTAGAAAAAAAAAACAAGCAGCAAACAATGGCCTTTTTAATAGTCTTGCTGCGCAAACAGTTTTATTACTGACTAACAGTATAGCCCGGTCTTGCTCGGGTGTAATGCAAGCTTTAAAACTAATCCATAGTTCTGGAGCTTAGAATCAGCCTAAAGAATATTTGTGTGAAGTTTGCTGAGAATTGGATAAAAATTGTGGATTTGTATAAAGGACATACAGACAGATAAACAGACACACACACAAACATCTTGCCTTTCATATACATATATATTATCGATTTCCTGCACTATTGTAAGAACTGCAACCTTGAAAATTCTGAATATCGTTTCTTATGTCTTTGTCTATGAGTGTATGAAATTTGATTAAAATCGGACCACCTTTCTATAACCCGATTTTTCGATTATCGATTTTCGATATTTGTCGGGGTACCTCGACACAAAACCTAGCTAAGAACACTCGCATGCGCTTATATTACAACTGTGTAAAGTTTCAAGAAAATCGGTTCAGCCCTTTCGGAGTCTATAGGTAACGGACACACACACACACACAAACACACACACACACACATACACACAAGGTTCCATTTATAAATAAGTTTAGATAAACGGCTGCTCGTTGACGCCTAAGATTCAATAAGAGTATATTTCTTCTTATATCCAGTCACCTTCTCTTCGTCATCATCATTATTCTTATTTTTTCCATAAGATAAAAATAATCGTCAAAGGCGATTATATTTATTTTTCGAGTCATGAATGACTTGAAAGAATTCCCCGTTACATTTTTCAGTAGACTGGTAGCGAAACAATGCTATAAGACAGTGAGTTCTACTATTTAATCCATAGCTGGGATTTTTAATAATTATCATACGGCAAAATAAAATGCAATACCTACTGTCTGTATTTTTTCTTTATCCAACTCTTTGGAAAATATTTTATACTATTGTCTGGTAAATAAAAATATTGACCAAAGAGAGGCACCCGGGGTACTTATATTCTAGTTTATCATACTTACTTACCTGCCACTTGTGTAGTGGTTGGTGACATCATTTCTCTGTTTCGTCTCTGTCCTTATTAGTTTATATATTGATTTTAATGTAGAATTGAACCCCCACTTTATGTCCACATTATAATAGGATAGAATTATTGTTTTTTATAATCATGTCACCCCAAGCAAGGCATTTTACTGCCACTGTTTTGTAGGGGGTTACATAGGAGTAAAGTTCAGACATAATACTTCGGCGACTATTGCGATAAAGACCTCTTCTCTCTGTGTTGTAAATTCTGTCCTGTTTGTTATTATAACTATTGTATTCTTCTGTGTATATTCGTTAAAGCACCGAATATTGTGCTGAATAATGCCGCAGCACATTTTCTCTTTGTATCGCATCAACCTCGCTGATACGACAGTCATACATTTTTGTCAGAAATAAATATTATTTATTCATTACTTATGGTCTTAAATATTCCTTTTTTTCATTTATCCGTATATTATTCTATAAATAAACTAATAATATTTGTAGTTTTTTTTTAGCCCTTGTAGGGTGAGTTGTGGACTGTGGTCTAGAGGATATCGGCTAGAACCGAAAAATCGGTCCAGTTGAATTCCTTGCATTCACCTACGCGTAAATACCCTTAGGAAAGGTATTAATTCGTCTCTTCCCTCGAGTTATAGGCTAAATAGTAGGATAGATTTGGTTTTATAGACATGTCTGGCAACCAATCTACCGCAGAAAGCAATGGCAACCTATTGCGGGATAATCTTCTGCCCAGTCAGTCATCTCTCTTTTGAGACATGATCGCCCAAAGCGTTTATCACGTATGGCACTTAATTGATTGAATATTATATTTGGAAACATAATTAAAACTTTTACTGGGCATAAAGTGGGGGGATCTCTTTTCTATTCTTATGAAGTACTAAACTGATCCCCCACTAATTATATTTAATATAATAATGTAATATAATCCATCTCTTCTCACTTCTGCTATAGGTCAAATAACAGGGCAAACTGGGTTTTATAGTCTTGGCTGGCAACCAGTCGTATGGCACTTAACTGACTGACTGACTGCCTGAGGGTGAGTAATCATCATCGAAGTGTTTGAGCGAGAAGACGAAAAGGAAATCTGTAATATGTCTGTTTTGCAGGCAAACATAACTTTTGACAACAGGTATTCTCTTGGTTTCCTGGGCTTTCCAACGTCGTCGTCGCCTCTGTCGTCGTCGTCGTCGTCGTCGTGTTCAGACACTTCGTCAACCGACGAAGTTCGTCTTTGCTCAAATCGCCGCCTTTTTTCGTTTTATGCCTTTTCTCGGATGCTCATTTGCATACGAATTACAACGGGCGACTCGTATGTCGACATGCCTGCCTCTCATTTGCATACCTTGTAAAACTTTGCATCTTGGCTCCGGCCGTCCGGATAGGGTCCAAAATGACCAAATTAAAACATTCGGTCTTAATTTGGTCAGTTTAAGATTGTTTAGACCGGTTTTGAATTTTTGGCGTAATATTCGGTGGATAGGTAATGTTTCGACCAGTACCTGGGTACACGCGCTCAGGTTCCCCACATTAAAAAAAACCTTGTGTCACATCTCTCTTAAGTGGGGAAGAAGAGTAAATATCACCTTGTAATAGCTTGCGCCTTCGCACCGAAACCAGGCGTTAGATCAGCCGGATGAACACAAGTTGATTAAAAAATAAAAGAAAACAGAAAAAAACCAAAGGAAACCGTGATACGGAAATGCAAAATCGTGTTGCGCATTTAGAATTACTAAATCATAAAATGCACTGTGATAGGTCAAGCAGCTACAACATGTCCGTAAATGATTAATCCTAAAGCGCCCTGAAAATGTAATAGAACAATAATTCTTCGAACCTTGTATCAACCGTCTGTTTCCTTTTCCAAACAGAGGCCACCAAATCTTCGTGCTCTATAAATACTTTCATGGCTTTTGCTCAGACGAACTTAAGTCACTGATGCCTCCTCAACAGGTGTTTACTCGTGCAACCAGACTGGAAACTGGGTCCCACCCATTCACAGTCAGGTTAGCCAAATGCAGACGACAATTCTACACCTTCAGCTTCTTCTCTCGCACTTCCCGCCTGTGGAACTCGCTCCCGTATTCTTGCTTTCCTGACGGCTACAACCTCCAGAAATTTAAATGCGAAGTCAATACTCATCTACTAACCACTGGACTCTAGCTCTCTCCCCACCCCTGTATAACCTTCCCTTTCTCTCCACCTATGTATCTGTCATCGCACCTGCTTTCTCAGCTTTCTATTGTTCCTTTCTAACTAGTTTGTACTCCTCACTCTTTTGTAATTAATCTTTTTACATTTATGTAGCCCCCTGCACATCAGTGGCGTTTCCGCCTTGCTCGGGGTGAAATGATTAAAAAAAAAACTCTATATATATTTAGAATATGCAAGCATTGGTGGAGAGCAATCTCTTAATCATATTAATAAATTGACATAACTTTCGTTAAACTGCTGTTTCGTAACTACCTTCAAGAAACTAATATTTTCGGTTTCTTCCCGACGCTTTGATGGGGTAAATTTCTCTAATGAAAAACAGAATTCAAGAATTACTCGTAAAGTTTTTCGCATGAAAATCAGCGTAATTTTACTCATTGACTTCTATAGAACTGGTTGATAATTGGCAAAAAGTTATGGCATAAAATGATGAATACTTAAATAATTCACACAGGGTACAACTCTAAAAGACAATATGAATAGAGACAAATAGGAAACCTATATTAGTCGGTGCATTTCGTCATCTGAGTGACTTAAAGCAAGGAGTGTATTTTGTGACGAATATTTGGGCCGGGAATGAGATATCAGAGAGCCGAAATCAAATTCCAAATGCATTCACTTACTTTGGAAAAGGTATGAATCAGTCTCTTCTCGCTCCAAGTATGGGTTAAATAACAAGACAGATTTGGTTCCTTAGCCTTGGTTGGCATTCCGTCTACCGCAGAATAGCAACCTACTGCAAAAGATCTTGTACCTATCAGTTATATCTAAAAAGAGACATGATCATCCAATCGTGTATCAAGTATGGTACTTAGCTGACTGAGTGATTTATATATATATATATTCTTTGGTATATGACGGATTTATATATATATATATATATATATATATATATTCTTTGGTATACTCATCAGGTTAGCGGAAATGTCAGGAAAGTTCATGGACATGAAGTGATACAATTCAATAGACAAAAGTGAGCAGGGGATTTTTTTTTATTATATATGTAAATTAGAATGGGGCGTCAGGCAATTTTCACCGGATCTATTTAACTTGTACAGCGAGACTATTTTGAAGATCCTAGATGTTATGCCAGGATTTGAAGTTGTTATTATGGACCGAGCATGTGAGCAATGATGAGGTTTTGGAAAGGATGCAGACGAATAGGAAATTAATACTGAGCATCGGGAAAAGACAGCTAATGTTTCTGGGACATGCAATGAGGAAGGAGGGCTTGGAGAACCTGATACTAACAGGTCAGATCGAGGAGAAAAAGAGACAGAGAAAAGCAGCGGATAACATATTTGAAGGGCCTGAGCAGGTGAATAACGGCACGGGGGTTGCACGATATTAGAGGAGAAAGCGTGCTAAGAGCCACCAAGGATAGGAGGAAGTGGAAGGCCATAATCGCTTTAGTACTGAAAAAACAAGGCACATAAAAGAAGAAGAAATTAGAATATAAATTGTTTTGAATTGTGATTCGTTTATTTGTCATATGTTTTGAATAAAATGTTGTTATGAATCTAACCGTTGCGTTAAGTTTTTTAGTATTTTTCAGTCATTTATCTTGGCTTGGGATAGTAGCAATTCTTTAACGAAGGCAGTTAATGGGAAGATTTCGTGACGCAGGTTTATATTTTGAGAAGATTCCATAGCGCCACTTTGTAGAATTATTTTTCTCAGTAAGTTACTTTTCATTTTAATAAGTGTGGCATTCACTAAATCAAAGTTACGGTTTAATTTATTTCTACGAAAGACTAATGCCTTTGATGAATTGTTGAGTATAATGTCTCTTTTAGGTTCATAGATACATTATTTTTTCTGCAATTTCTCTAATGTTTTGCGAGGAACACACAAAAATTGTAAAAAAAAAAAACAAAATGTTTAATCCTGTAGTAAATTCTTGTCACAAAATAAAATCCTTACATTTTCTTTGATAAAGTACATTCAGAGACGAAAATCCTCGACTAAGATAATTTCGGTTTTTTTTTTCAATCACTGGAGAAATATAACTTATCAGTGGAGTTTATTTTTTGAAGAACATAGTTGACGAACGAAAACGGAAATTATTTACAACTCAACTTAATATTTATCGCAAATTATTTTTGTTCGCTTTCGTTTAAAAAAAATCGCCGATAAAATTCTGATCAAACGAAAACTGTTCCACATTCTCTAAAACGATAATCTGGCAACTCACTAAACCCAGGTTTCCAAGACACAGTATGGAAAAACGATTCCTTTGCACCTAATATTTCAACTAAAATAAAATAAAAAATTTTGATTTTTTTTTTCACTTTCTCCTCTTTCCGTTTCCGAACTTGTCTTGAAATCTAGACGACCTGAAATAGAAGAATTAACCTCGTGCAGAAGAGACATAGCGATCGTAGATTAGATTACATGATAAAACATTTTTTTCTTTGCATACGATATTTACGTAGACAGCCAAGATAAGGCAAGAAATATTTGGAAGCACTAGACGAGAATTTATGCGACGCAAACACAACGACACACACTTACACAAACACACATATATAAGCTTTAATAAAAAAAAATCAGTTGTCTCTTTAGCTTACGTTTCAATTTAAAATCGTCGTATTTTGTAATCATATGAAAAAAATATTCTAGTGAACTTAACTTGGTTTGCAACATAGTAATGTTAATGTACGTATGCAGAAATACCACTTCAATATTTGGAACAGAAATAAATGATTAATTAAAATTTATACTTGTTTTTACAGTATAATTCAACCTGTACATTGCTCGAGGACAACAAAAGGTAGGGGATTAATTTAAGTGTAGTTTAAAATAGTTTGGTTTGGTTTGTTTTACGGCATATCAACACCTCATTGGGTTATTTAATGGCGATAAGATTTTTCCAATATATTTGTATGAATATATTATATATTTTTTGTAAGAAATATGTTTGTAGATCAGCTTTCTATTCAGAAATATATATATGGTAATATTTTATTTTCTTCAAAAATCCATAGCTGCTGAATTTTTATTTTCTTTTTTTAATGTATTATTCGTAATATTTTTTCCTTCAAAAATTTGTTACTAGTAATATATGTTTTCTTAAAAAAATATTGCTGGTAATACTTTTTTCATTCAAAAATTTCTTTCTAGTAATATTTTTTCCTTCAAGAGTGCATTACTTGAAGTCTATTTTTATACTTTCAGTGTGATTTGATCCCCTTTTTGGGGGGATAAACTATTTGCCCATAGCTAGGAACCTATCAAGTCCTACCACCCCTGTTCATATTGGACCTGGGAAGAACAGCGATTAAGAAATTGTTCCATGCTCCTCACAACCTCCCAATCTGCTGGCGGAGTAGTTTTATATGCATATGAGGAGAAGACAACGGTTGTTTCCTGAGCAAAGCAAAGACGAGTATAGTGTTATAGTTTAAATGACAAGCGGAAATATACAGGAGGTTAGGGGCCTCATTTTTGGTGTCCCTGCTACAGGGGAACCTGTCCTTGATGTAGGAAACGAGCCCATTATCGTAGCGATAGAAGTGGTTGTATTTTCAGATTTACATTACTCGGACTATTGTCTTTATCTTTGTTGTCATTTATACGACGTTTCGGCCGTTGAACGCCCCGGTTTTCTTCAGGTGCTAGGAAGTTCAAACCGAACCCATTTTACAATCACTGGGGTATATCATTTTCATTCACTGCGTAAATATTATAAGTCATGATTTATCTCCCTTTAACCCTGCAAGTTACTTGCTCACCACTGCTGTAGCCTGGTATCGAACTCACAACTCTAAGAGTCAAGTCAAAAACTAACCAGCGTCTATAAGCAACGTTGAGCCTGGTCAGTACTTACGTGGGTGACCACTTGGGAATACCAGGTGCTGTTAGCGTTCACGGTTGTGCGTTGTGGTGCGTTGTGGTGCGGTGGATGTCGGCTTGGAGGGGGAAATCGGTGAGCCGAGTTCCAATTTCAGTCGAGCACACTGCACTCACTTGCGCACTAGTACCCTTGGGAAAGGTATTAATCCGTCCGTTCCCTCCAGTTATGGGTTAAATAACGGGGTAGGACTTGGGACCCTGCCCTTAAACAAATCCCAATGAGACTTGCTCCGTCATGGAGGAAGCCCGCTCAACCCGACTAGGGTGAATGCGGCATACATACATACATACATACAGCGCCTATAACTATAGGGCCATGTGTCCTTAAGGACAAGAAAAATTGAATTTTTTTATAATTATCAGAAGAGGCACTAGGCATTGAATGGAGTTCATATGCCCCAGTGATTGTAATAAAGGGTTCGGTTCGAAATTACTAGAACCCTAAGAAGGCCGGAGCTTACAACGACCGAAATGTCGTACAAATGGCAACAAAGATGAGAACAATAGTCTAAATAATGTAAATACTGTAAATACTACCTCGTGGTTGTATTTTGTTGTAATTGTTAAAAAAACATGAATTGAAAGCTCATGCAGCGGGATTAAGGCAATGATATCCGAAAAAGGCAACAGGAGGCCCCAGGGTTATAATGAAGAAGTTGGGAATTTGGAACGTGGACCACTTACTATGGTGTAGAAGATCGTATAAGTGTGTCCTACTTTTTTATTTTATTTTAGATTTGATAATATTGTCGAACTCTCTACGATACCCTCGTATCACCAATATTTTATAGAAAGTTCGAGAAGGAAAATTGTAAAATTAATCAAACCATCTTCTTTTTGTAACCAAACTTTTCATTGGTTTGTTCTGAATCAGCAGCAGCATTTTGCCTCTCTTTCGAAAAAGCGGGAATCTTCCCGCTCTTCAAGCTCCAGTTGGAAAGTTTCCTTTGAAGACACAGGACCTATTGTTTCGTGCTCACTTTTCTTTTAAGGCAATACTTGTTTTTGCCTACTCGTTAAAAAAGAAAGTAAGCCGGCATCTTTACTTGACCAGAAGTTAAGTTTTATATTCAACATTTTGTTTCTGGTAAACTGCAAGTATTTTTTGACATTTTTTATGCACACACTGTGATTGCATATTATTTTACAACTCTCACTTTGAACTGGAACAAATTACAAATTATTTTCCAACTCATCATCTTTGAACGGTTCCAATTGTTGAACATACAAACTAATTTCCAACTCACACTTTGAACTGTGTCAAATTATTGTCTACAACAGTAAAAGGGGGGTAACTTATTTTTATCCCTTTATTTTAATATTCACCATTGTTGTTATAATTAAAATTTATTTACCCTGTCATCTGTCTTGTTTGTTCACTTTTTGGTACACGTAAAATTGAGAAGCTAAAATTATTTCATAACAAATAAAAAAAAGTAGTTAGGCCGCTACAATATTCTTCCTTTTCAAATTGAATTTTTTGTATATCTGTTTTGGATGTTTGTTGAATGACTGGTAGATTGTGAAGCTCTACTGAAATTTATCTTGATTTTTAATTTCAATCTCCAATCTTTCTGTTGTGGATGAATATCCTGTTTTACCCAGGAATGGGTATGGTCCGGGTTATAAAAGACCGGGAATAGAACGAACTATAGAGTGATCGAGAGTGTTCGTGACTATACGAGTGTCTTCGTCATTACACGGGAGTGATCGAGATTATCCGTCATTATACGAGAGTCGACAGCCATCGGCCTTAGACGAGAGTTAGACGTCACTAGACGGAAGCCTTCTTCTCAAGACGGACGTATACGTCCTATACAGAGACACTTCCTTCTTAAATGTTATTTGTGTTAACTGTTCGTTGGTGTACTTGTATTTGGTTTATTGTACTGAGGTATAATAAATCTCTATTTATATATCCTCAGTGCTAAGAGTTATTTCTTGCACTATTCTTTCTTTGTTTATCCCCCTCCCGGGATACAGCATTCTCATTAAAATGGATAGCAATGGGGTAAATATTCATTCAATTTGTGGCGTTGGTCTGCCTTCCTTTCTATTAACGCTCAACTGCATGTTTATTTGGTCACTACCTGAGAATTCAGTTGTTCGCCAGTCACCAATTATAATGCACAAATCAGTCGCAGACTAATGCCCTACACTGCTTATATACAACACATTTAAATTTCCCTTCTCTGATTCCATGAGTCTATGGCTTAGGAAGTAAAGACTCCGACTGATACCAAATCGGTCGAGTTTCGATCCCGGCCAGAAGCAAGTGGATGTGTCTAGCCACACTGATGAGCTGTGATACAGCGAAACAGGCTTGTATGTGGATGCCTAATATATTATGCTCTCATTACGAGTGAGCTCTCTAGAGAAGAAAATTTAAAAACAGTTTCCACTTCTGCGATATACCCATTACTCTTCAGAAATGAATTGATTACTTTCGGTGACTGGCATGTGTATACACTGCTTACAACACGTTAAAATTTCCCTTCTCTGATTCCACGCGACTATGACTTAGGGATTAGCGACTCCGACTGACACAGAATCGGTCAAGTTTCTAACCCGACCAGAAGCAAGTGAATGTATCTAGCCACACTGATGAGCTGTGATACAGCGAAACAGGCTTGTATGTGGATGACTAATATATATATATATATATATATATATTTATTGTTATTTAATCATTTCACCCCAAGCAAGGCATACCACTGCCACCATTGCGCTTGGGGCTACATAGGGGAAGGTAAAAAGAAAGCGTGGTTAGGAAATGTCAGAAGCGGGGGTGATAGATGGGTATGGATACGGCGGCTGGGGGTTGGGTGGATGAGAAGAGTGTTTGAAAGAATGGGAGCGAGTTAGTGTGTTAGGAAGTGTTTACTGACATTACATTTAAACTCCTGGAGATTGTAACCGGCGGGGAAGCAATCATGTGGAAGGGAATTCCACAGTCGGGAAGTGCGAGAAAAGAAACTATTGGAGTAGAAGTTGCTGTTGCATTTTAACGGTTTCACTGTAAAAGATTGGGATCTAGTTGCTAATTTAGTATCTCGTGCAAATTCGAATCTAGAGAGCACCAGTGATCTAAGTTCATCGGAGCAGATGCCGTGAAAGTATTTATAGAATAGACACAGGGAAGCCATGTCGCGCCGGTGAGAGCGAGTCTGCAGGCGGTCTGTCAAGTCGGCATCGGTCACATTACAAACCCTCCGCTGTACCTTGTCGAGTAGCACTCTGATTGAACACTCTGGACGAATGGTAGACTTTGAAAAATAGTAGCTACTCTGGCATATACGCATCGTTCATTCAGCAATGAATTAGAACACTCTCAGCTATCAGGCGTGTATAATGATAATATACACGCTAAAAAGTCTGCCTCCATCTACCGAACGCCCGTAGCTCTGAAGTAGAATCTGTTGAGGTTCAATCCTGGGTAAAAGGCAATCGGCTGTCTAAACGTACTGTGATACAGCGAAACAGATCTGTCTGCGGATTATTATATATATGTATATATATATATATATATATATATATATATATATATATGTGTGTGTGTGTGTGTATATATATATATGTGTGTGTGTGTGTGTGTGTGTGTGTGTGTGTATATATATATATATATATATATATGGTACATAGGTGCACAATACTCACATGAGTACATAATTTAATGAAGCAAATATGTCTAACCATGATAATTACTTTATGAGATCTTCAAAGGGGTGTAATGGTTAACAAGCTAGTTTCACTAAATCAACTCCGACCACGTCAGAGTCGGGAGTGTATGGGATGCAAATCCTATATCATCCAACTATCAAAGGTGAAGGAGATATTCGAAGTATCAGAAATGTGGTTCTACAGAAGGAGGCTGAGGATACCATGGACCAAACATGTACGCAACGAAAATATTTTCTAGAGGATGGAAACGAAAGGAAAACTTAAACTTGACACCAGAAAAAGATAGTTTAAGTTTCTGGGATATGTAATGAGGAAAGAGGGCTTGAAGAATCTGATACTCATAAGACAGATAGAGGAGGAGTAGAGACAGAGGAAAGTAACGTATGACATACTTGATAGTCATAAGCAAATGTGTTGTATCATGGAATGAAGATTTTTTGGTTGTTTTGTTTTATGGCATATCAACACCTCGGCGGGTCATTTATTACCAACTAAATCTTATTTTGTTTATTGCTGGTAATACCTTTTTCCTTCAACAAGTTATTGTTGTTTATTTTTATATAAATTTTGTGTCTAGAAATACTTTTTCTTTTATCAAGATTCATTGGGATTTGCTTTTAAGGGCAGGGTTCCCAAGTCCTACCCTGTTATTTAACCAATAACTGGAAGGAAGGGACGGATTAATACCTTTCCCAAGGGTATCAGTGCTTAAGTGAATGCAGGGAATTCGAAATCGGCTCAGCGATTTCTCTTTCCGAGACGATATCCCCTGCACCACAACGCATACCCGTCACTAAACGCTTACAGCACCCGGTATTCCCAAGCGTTCACCCATCTAAGTATTGACCAGGATCAACCTTGCTTAACTTCGGGGTTCAAGCGAGAACCGGTGTATTCAACGTGATATGGCCGCAAGCCGTGGAATGAAGAGATACAGAGTGAAATGGAGATAAACTACTTTATTACCAGTGTGGCACAATGAAAATGTATATGCAATATTTACGGTCTCTCGCAGTAGTAGGTGTTACGTGACGAAGTCCGTAATAATGACAATTCCCCGTGCTAAACGCACATTGTCTTTTATACATCCGGGTGACCGGATGTCACATGGTGCGAGCCAAGACGCAACAAAATGAGTGGCGGATCAGGGTTTCGGAGGAGTAACTAGAGAATGAGTACTAAAAGCTACAATTGATAAGGTGATGTGGAAGGTCATGATCACCTACGTCCTGAAAGGACACGGCGCATAGAGGAAGATGAAGATGAAGATGCATTCGCTGTCATATTAAAGGAGAGATATCACATAACAATTCCGTACTTTTTCTTTTGTTTCCCACGAAACTTCTCTGTCATTAAGTACTCTAATCAGATTTTGAAATGCTTCCTTGGCCATCGGATCTCAATGTCACACTTTCCTTCCTTTGTTAAAACACTTCCCAGCTATTTCAACTTATGTATCATCTGCGTATCTTATACTGTTCAGATTGTGACCGCCAGTGAAGAATCCTGACAGGACTTGTCGTTCTCTCAGATTTGCCTCTACTTGCTAATACAATACACTTCAAATTGTTTTCGAGGCACTAAAGTAAAAAGCATACCAGAACAGTTGCCATGAATATATTTGTAGAAAAATGCAGAGTGAAGCCACATCATATCGGTGAGAAAATGACTGAAGTCGGGAGGCAAGTCAGCATCGGTTGCCTTGCAGACTCAACTGTAAAGGATGTACTTTGTGGTGTAAAGGATATCGACTCAGGATGACAAATCGCAGAGACGAGGTTAAATTCATGGCATTCAATTACGCACAAATTCCCTTGGGAAAGGTCAGTCCCTTACCTTCCAGTTATAGGTTAAAAAATAGGACAGATTGGGTTCTATAGCTTTGGTTGGCAACCAGTTTCCCGCAGAAAGCAATGGTAACCTACTGCGGGATAATCTTTTACCCAGTCAGTCATGTCTCTTTCTAGACATGATCGCCCAAAGCGTATATCACGTATGGCACTTAACTGACTCGAATTCCAGTTGAATTTCTTGCATTTACTTACACACAAATACCCTTGGGAAAGGTGTTAATCCGTCTTTTTCTTCAGTTATGAGTTAACAGTAGGACAGATTGGGTCCTATAGCTTTGGCTGGCAACCAGTTTACCGCAGAAAGCAATGGCAACCTACTGCAGGATAAATCTTCTTCCCAGAACGTCATATCTCTTTCGAGACATGATCGCCTACCGTATGTATTACGAATGACACTTAACTGAGTGATAAACTCTACAGTAAGAGTGCCAAAAATATGTTCTTATTTAATATCAGGAAATGAACATTTATACTTGAAATTTATACTTGAGATAAACAGTGCATTTACTATTCTATTCCTATGTTTAAAAACATGGAATGGATTTTTTTTGTTTTTTTTTAAATTTGTAATCGGCATCTGCTGTAGAATCATAGACCCAAGATTCTTTTTCCTTGTTTAAGAATAGGGAATGGACATTTCTTTAAAAGTTTATACTCGACATCAGCAGACATTCACAGCTCCCAAATACTTATTCTTTTTTTAATAAAAGGAAATGCATATTGGCTTTTGAAATTTATGTTCGGCATAAACTGTACTTTCACAGCCTCGATATATCTTTCCTCTTTTTTAACAATAGGGACTTGATATTAAAAAAATGATTGATATCAACTGTATATTCACAGACCGAAGATAATATTTTGTTTTTTAACCATAGGGAATGGACATTTGTTTTTAATTTATGCTCGTCATCAACCGTGCATATATTTTTCCTCGTTTATACAAAAGAAAATGGACATTTTGGAAAAAAAAAATGTTTTGCACCAACTGTACATTCACACACCTAAGACTAAGATTATTTTTCTTTGTTTAACAATATTGTATGGACATTTTCTTTTTCACACTATGTCAGAATTAACCACAAGATTCTTTTCCTTGTTTAGCAATAAGGGCTGAACATTAGTTTTAAAAAATATGCTTGGAATCAAATGGAACTTAAATAAGCCAAGATTTTTTCTTTGTTTAACAATAAGATATTTTTATTGAATTTATATACGGCATGAACTGTACATTCACAGCCCTAAGATATTTTTCCTTTTTTTAAATAATATTGAAATGGCATTTGTTTTTCTGTTTATGCTAAGCATCAGCTGTACATTAACTACCACAGGATTCTTTTTCCTTCTTTTAAAATATAGAAAGGGCATTTGCTTTTTTTTATATTTAATCTCGGCCTCAACTGTACATTCACAACCTCTTTCTTTTAAAATATTGAAAGGCGTTTTTTTTTATTTAATCTTCGCCTCAAGTGTATTTTTTACAGTCCTACGATTCTTTTCCCGTGTTTAGTAATATTGAAAGGGCATTTGTTTTTCAGTATATGCGAAGCATCAGCTGTACATTCATTACCCCAGGATGCTTTTCCTTCTTTTAAAATATGGAAGGGCATTTTTTTTTGTTTTGTTTTGTTTTTTTAATTAATCTCGGCCTCAACTGTACATTCCCAGCTCTAAGATTCTTTTTCCGTGTTTATTAATATTGAAATAGTATTTGTTTTCAGTTTATGCTAAGCATTAGCTGTACATTATTTACCCCAGGATTCTTTTACTTTCTTTTAAAATATAGAAATGGCATTTGTTTTTTTTTAATTTAATCTCGGCCTCAACTGTACATTCACAACCTCAACATACTTTTCCTTTTTTTAACAGTAGGGAATGGACATTTGTTGTTAAATTTATGATCGGTGTCATCTGCACATTCATAGACCCAACATTCTTTTTAATTGTCTAACAATATTGAATGCGTATTTGGTTATAAATCTATGCCTAGCATCAAATTATATTCACAACCCCAAGATTCTATTTAATAATTTAACATTGGTAAATGCATGGTTTTTTTTAATTTTGACTCACCATCAACTGTACATTCATAGTCCCAAGTTATTTTTTTACGAACAGGAAATGGACAATAGTTTTAAAATTTTTGCTTAGCATCAACTGTAGATTTACAGCCCTGATATCCTTTTTCGTTACTGCACAACACGGAATGGTCATTTGTTAGTAAATTTATCTTTGGCATCAACTGTAGATTCACAGCCCTAATATCCTATTTCCTTTTTAATCATATGGAATGGAAATTTCTTTTTGAAATGATACTTAACTTTAATTGTATATTCAGAGACTAAAGATTCTGTTTCCTCCCCTCACAATAATGAATAGAAATTTGTTTATAAAATTATGCTAGGCAGCTCCAAGAATATTTTTCCTTGTTTAACAATAGGCAATGGACACTGGTTTTCTAATTTATGCTCAGCATCAACTGTACGTACACAGCTACAAAATACTTTCTTTTTTGTATAAGAATAGGGAAGAGACATCTGTTTTTAAATTTATGCTCAGCATCATTTACACATTCACGTCGTTAACATTCTTTTTACTTGTTTAATAATAAGGAATTACTTTTTTTAAAATTAATGGTCAGCATCAATTGTACAAACAAAGCCACCAGACTCTTTTTCTCTTTATTGACATTAGAGAATAGACATCTATTTTGTATCATCTATTGGCACCAATAGTACTTTCACGTCTATTGGTACCAATAGTACATTCACATCTATTGGCACCAATAGTACATTCACATCCATTGGCACCAATAGTACATTCACATCCATTGGCACCAATAGTACATTCACATCCATCGGCACCAATAGTACATTCACATCCATTGGCACCAATAGTACATTCGCATCCATTGGCACCAATAGTACATTCACATCCATTGGCACCAATAGTACATTCGCATCCATTGGCACCAATAGTACATTCACATCCATTGGCACCAATAGTACATTCACATCCATTGGCACCAATAGTACATTCACATCCCCATTATTCTTTTACTTTGTTTAATAATAAAGAAGGGGTATTTGCTTTTAAATTTATCCTTGGCATCATCTATATAACACTGCAAGTGTTCCTTATGCACACACGTTAAATGGATATCGACGGTCCCAGGATTCGAACCCAGGAATAGATATTTGGAAAACATCTGTGTGAGTATATATATTTTTTCTTCCCAGAAATATTTTTTTCTTTTTGGAGGGGTTGAGAGAGAGAGAGAGAGAGAGAGAGAGAGAGAGAGAGAGAGAGAGAGAGGTGGGGGAGGAAATAAACGCTGGGGTGAACGAGAGAAGTAGAGAAGCGAAACACGGCATTTACGAGATGCCATTGTTGATGATAACGATTTTATAAAAAAAACCCACGTGGCCGCGAAGGAAGAGAATTCTGTTTCTTTCTTTCTTGTTTGTCTGTTATTCTCTCGGAGAAAGAAAGGAAACGATCGACCAAATTGTGAAATTATCGTTAATTTTTTGAAAAAGACCACCCACGTAGGGATGTAATTGTAATTGACGCTGCAAAGTGAAAGTACTGAGTCAACGAAGTAGCGTCGGCTTAGTGAGAATTGTACGTGATTGATCTGAACCAGACAAACGTAGCTGACGTTATATTTTAATGGGGAGACATTCCGATGTCTTCCCACTCCGCGCCATATTAAAACGGTTTCAACAAAACAACGTAATTGAAAATCAAGGCAGAGAGACAGAAATTGTCAGCATAGGTACTTGAAGACAGTGGAAGAACGCGCGAATTGAAAGACGCGGAAACAACCTCCCCTTTCTCTTTCTCTCGTCCACGTGCTAGTGGCATAAACACCGCTTATAGGCAGAGAAAGAAGGAGATTGTATTACTTCTAGCAACAACAACATAGTAGCCGCAGTAATTTGTGAACTTGAAACAGTTGGATTGTATTTTATTTTTAATTCTTAATTTTTATTTCCTTTTTTCTGTTTTTCTTCTTTCTCTCTTGATGTACAGAAAATTACAATATAATCATTAGTCCTCATAGACTGGCCTTCATTACTGCCTAGTTGTTTCTTTTTGTTCTTGGTTGTTTCCCTTGTTTCTGCTTCTGCACCTAACCACCTCTTTATTTCAGTTGTTAAGAAGGTATTACGAAGACAACCATCCTTTATACGCAGATCCATAATTTCATTTGAGATCAGAAATCACAACGTGGCAGAGAAGGAGAAAGTTTTTTCGACTGATTATTTGACATTTTCGATCTCCTGGGTCGGAACGGAAGCGAACAGCTGCAGACTCAGTTGTGAGTAACTAACGGCCAGTTAGTGCACGCAACATAATTTTGAGACCAGGAGGGTTAGGGTGTCATAACTATACATTCATAGCCCATGAATGTAGTTCCATGTTTCACAATAGGGAATGGACATTTGTTTATAAATTCTTGATCGACGATAACTGTACATTCACAGCTCTAAGCTTATTTTTCCTTGTATAACAATAGGTGATGGACATGTTTTTAAATTTATGCTCAATATCAACTGTATATTAAGTACTTCTACTCAAATGCTGAAAAAAAAAACAGTAATGTAACTACTAAGCAAAACTTAATGTTACGCAAGTCGTTTTTTGGTGTCGAAAGACACGATAATTTGAAAATTCTTGCAAAAATCAATGAAATGTCAGATTTTAATAAAACTTTCAACATTTATTCACAAATGAACGCAATTATTTATGCACGTATTATTTTTAGAAAATCTTGGCAATTTTTCTATTTTACATCCATTGCCCCCAACTTCAATTAATTGCATAAAACTTCTAGAAATACCTTATCTATACTAATTTTTTATTTATTAGTTAAATGCAGGATTCATTGAGGAATGTAAATTGTGTAATTTTTTTAATTTCGGAACTATTTTTACGAAAATCTGCACCGAATAGTAAAATCAGAAATGCATTAAAACTAGGCTACTTTAAAAGTACGTAAATTTTTCATTGATTTTGTAAATGACATAAGTTTAAGATTTCATACTTTGAAGAAGAATAAATTTCGATGAATAATGAATTTTTATAGGAATTGTTTTTGTTTTTTCTTTGCTTATGAAATTTTCACACACCTTTTTAAATTTTTCCAGTTAATCAGTGTCTTCGGTTATTAAATCATTAAAAATAGACTTAAAAAATGAAAATAGTCTGTCGCTTGTATACATTATTTTGCTACAATTTTGAACGGAAATGTAGTTTCTTTTGGCATTCACACACACTAACTTTACCGACATATAAACACAATTAATTCGTCTATATTTTAAATACGCTTGATGCAAGCATTATTTTCGCATACATACACTTTCTTTTAAAAAAGATCACCCAATGCTTTATAACAAATAAAACGTATCTGAGTTATGAAATCAAGGCTCAATCAACATACTGTCTCTGTCATTTAAATTTAAAAAATAAATATCGTTCGATTTTACAATAGTTCTGAGAAAGCTTGTTAAAGTTACACATGTTAGATTAAAGACATTTCTTTCCTACCTGGTCTTTACATATTCTTTTGCGATTTCGAGTCATATATTCAACTTATATATTCACAAATTAGTATCATTAGCATCTCTGATACTAATCAAAAACCTAGTACATATATTGGTTTTACTACAACCACGCTCTCCCGTAGACTTACATGTCATTTTTCTGATCAGAGTACTATTAAACAACATTTCTCTGAAAAACATAAACATGTAGGTAATATTAGACAGATTTTGGTCAACAATACGGTGATCCTTATACACACAGTAAGAGGAACCTGCAGATATTGGAGGCCATGTACATCAAATCAAAACAACCAACACTCAATAAAATCAACTTTAAAACAGGAAATAACATATTACATTGCATTTGACTACATGGTTTTGTTGTCATTTCGCGCTATCCCGCGGCCTGACGTCATAAAACCGCATCGCAAACTTAAGAACTGCGTTTATTATTTTTGGTAACTATTGCCGTTGCCAAGCGGAGTTTTATGTCAACACAAAATAAAATCGTCGGTGATGGTGGATTTTATAATATTTCAGTTTAAACAACCTCTCTGAAGATGGCTCATGTGAGCCGAAAGCTTAGAAGAAAACCAATAAATAATTATCCAAATGTTGGAGAATTTTTGTCTTTATTTTCAACTGAAATTAAAGCAAAAATACGACGTTTAGAACGGCTCATGATTAAACATAATAGACATTCATTGTCTCTTATATTTAATAGCATATGTTTAGAAAATTACTTGCTGCCTCGATATACTAAATATATATATATATATATATATATATATATATATATATATATATATATATATGAAATGATTTATTTGAATACTATTTTTTTGATCGATACTCGTATTTAAGTAGATATTCTGTTTTTAATTAAACTGTATTCTAACAGTGGTCGATATTATTTGTTCATCAAAGCTATGTTTTTGATGGACACTCTACCTTCGGACGGATACGAACCCAGACGAATCATACCCGCGTCTGGGGAAAAGTAGACAAGACCCGATCTCGGTTAGGCTTGGTCTACGGGTAATTTTTACCTGATCGTACGCGCTCCGAATGCCTCACGGTATAAATCGGGTTTGTGTCGCACGCATCATTTGTAGGGAGTCTCTGTTGAATACTGAGTTAATCAAATCCTCTGCCCGAAAGCAGAAAAGAATCTAGACGAGTCTATGTCATAGTGTAGAGTTTTGTCTGGAGAAAAGCACCTCTGCTGTAGCCTGGTAATGAACTCAAAACTTTAAGTGTCAAGTCAGTAACTAACCAACATCTATATCCATTGGGCCTTGTGTCCTTAAGGACAAGAACAATTGAATTTTTGGGACTTATAAACCTAATGTCCCGTAACCCTTTTTACCAGAGTTCATATTGCAATTTTTTGATGTTAATGGTTTCCTCTAGTATTTTCGAAGTTAATGGTTTTCTCTAGTATTTTTACCAGAGCTCATATTGCAATTTTTGATGTTAATGGTTTTCTCTAGTAATTTTGATGTTAATTGTTTTCCCTAGTACTTTTTTATTGCAATTTTTGAACTAATGATTTTCTCGGGCACTTCGTATTACTGATTCTCATATTGTGTTCATCTCTATGCTTGGTCGGCTTAGGAGATTTTTTAGGCCGAGCTAAAAAGATTCGATGCTTCCAGCAAGGAATGGAGTTCATATACCCCAGTGATTGTAATAAAGGGTTCGGTTCGAAAGCGCCTGAAGAAGGCCTGAGCATAGAACGGCCGAAACGTCGTACGAATGGTAACAAAGATGAGGACAATAGTCCGAATAATGTAAATACTGTAAACATAATTTCATTTCCATTTTTTTAAAAATATCTAGGCATAAGCTGCATTTCGGCCAACGCTTCATCAGAGACCAGTCGGATGGATTAGGAAAGAAATATGGAAACAAAAAAAAATTAGATTAAGATACGTAAAGAAACATTATCTATTGGAGCATAAAAAGAAAAAAAGAAAACTCACATATCCCCGAATAAATGCAAGGATCTTATAAAATTCTTCTTCTGCTTGCACAATACAATCTAAGAACATTTTAAGCGTAAAGCTTCTAAAATTAATAAATAATGTTTTGAACTGCGGGTATGCAAAATGGAAAATGTGTCAGTCGAAAAACGAGCCGAGCAGAACTCATTATCATTTTGAAAAAAATGAACATAAAATTATGTTTATTTAAATCCATATATACAACGGTCTCTATTAAAATAGAGGCGATATATAGATATTCTGCACTACTTGACATAATAATTGCAAAAGAAGGAAAATATAAAAGATCAAGGCAATGTTATCAAAGAAACACGTGGCAAGAGATTTTATAATTGGTAGTAAAGTTTAATAAACGGCAGTAAAGAGAATGACTTGAGACGACGCTGCCTCACTATTATATCTCTAATGAACTGAACCGACGTTCTCTTGCTATTGTTTTGTCTCTCCATGAGCACGACAAGATGTTTGTATGTATATATATATATATATATATATCACTTTTCCTCAGACAGATCTGTTTCTCTGGACCACAGCTCATCAGTACAGTAAGACATCCGATTGCTTATATATATATATATATGTGTGTGTGTGTGTGTGTGTGTGTGTGTGTGTGTGTGTGTGTGTGTGTGTGTGTGTGAAGTCTTTGTTAAAATAGACAGGATGGTTATCTGTAGAATTTTTTTTCAGCAGAAGTATGCAAAATTTTTCGATTTTTCTTATTTCCACATTAAGGATACCGGTCTTTATGGGGATGATGCTGTCATTCTCTTCTGTAAAACAAATTCCAAGATGCATAGGCCAACTGAGACAGACACCGATGAAAATTTTCAAAAATCACGAGCGAAATTTTGACACAGCCACCAGTACTGAAGTGATCAAATTTGTACATGTGACCTTAAATTCTATATCTGGGTATTACAAACAAAACACTAAAGATCTCTATCGCCAGAGAAACGACGATTCTAACTCCAGAAATTAGGAATTATTTGATAATAATAAAATTAAATATATAAACGCATTCGAACTAAACAACCATAAAGTGAGTTTAGAATCGCTTAACTTCGGATGATCGTACGAGATCCAGTGCCAGAATGTTATATATATACATGAATGTTTTATTTTCGTTTAACTCAAGTTACGTGAAAAATTCATGATATTCAATTAAAAGCTAATAAAATAAACTCATTCATTATAATGACTAAAAGTTTATCCTAAACCGTTCAATATAGAATCCATAGCTAAATCCGCTGCTAAAAACGTCGATTCTCTGTGTAGGGCCAGGAAGACTTTTCTACCTGAAACCATCTTACACATATATAAATCTACAATCGGCCATTGCATTGAATACTGCTGCCATACCTGGTCGGGTGCCCCTACTATCCACTCTCATGCTCGTTTCTCCGACCACTCTACTCTCATCAGTATTCTCTTCCTTTTCTTACCCACTTCCTGACATCCCCTATAACCTGTCACTCTTTCTCATACTTGCTTCCCTTACAGCTACAATCTCCAAGAATTTAAATGTGAAGTCAATAGTCATCTCCTATCTCACTAATCTGCATCCTCTCTCTCTCATGCTCTTTTCTCCGACCACTCTACTCTCATCAGTATTCTCTTCCTTCTATTACCCACTTCCTGACACCCCCTATAACCTGTCTCTCTTTCTCATAATCTTCCTCCTATGTAACGCCCCTGCAAAATAGTGGCAGTAAAAGGCATTGCTTGGGGTGATATGATTATAAAAAAAAATTATATACTATTATAATGTGGATATAAAGTTTTGGATCAATTCTGCATTACAATCAATATATAAATTGATCCCTCATTTTATGGCCAGAAAGAAAAATATGAATACTCAGACAATTTTAGCCTAACGTGGACAGCCATGATTGCCTACGTGCTGAAAAGACAAAGCACAAAGAAGAAGCATATTATATCTGTCGATAAATTTGACGGGTTCTAACATGATTGAACACGAATGAGAAAGTTCAATATGAACTTACCGGACTACCCAATATATTTGAATAGATATGAAGTATCGTAAATGAATGCTATCAACCCCAAACACTTTCAGATTTGCTCGAAGACCTTTTTCTTTAAATGAAATTAATGCGTCTGACATTAGGTGTCATAACAAAATTGACACAGATTTTTTCCTTAGGGGTTGCTCTAATTTACCTATGTAATATATAATAATATTTGATATATTTTTTTTCTTTTCTCTCTGATGCGAATTCGCACGGTATGGGCTGGTAAATGATTTTGAATTAACAGCCAAGTCAATTCTGCTCCCAGAAATATATTTGATCTCGAGTAGACTTGATAGGAATTAGATTATTCGTCAACCAAAACCTTTATTCAAGGATGGACAGCAGTAACGAAAGAGAAAAATACCTACCACGAAAAAGAGTTCTGCCAAATAAACATTGTAGACAATTCTTAGCACAAAGAGCGGCTATAAGTATCAGATTATATGCTAATGAGTTTTTTCCTCCCTGTTTGGTAGAACCAATCAGAAAAAACTGCTCGGTGAATAAAAGTTGTTGCTTTTGTTTACCTGGGTAAATGATGTTTTGAGCTTTTGTGAGGGAAGGAATGTTTACCCATTCCCCACTTGAGTTAGTTATGGTATAAGGCCAGTTTTTAAAGTGGAGCGGAATAGCTCGGACGCTCGCATCAAAGTTCAAATATTACCTAGTTACTGTTGGCACATCCACCTGCGTAGGAAAAGAGAAGGGACGATTTGTGAGCTTGGTGAGAGTAAGTGCGTTTTTTGCTGTTGCGAAAGGGAGGTTAGATTTCTGACCCCGTTTTTGTTACTACGTCGCCTGCTGGATTGTTTATAACAGATATTCAATGGAGCTTAGCGTTTGCAAACAGGTTTTTTATTGTTTATTACTATTAACCCTATTGGTTGATACCCAATTCTACTTCTATGTGCCCTGTCTTTTTAGGATGTAAGCGATCATGGCTTTCCATGTCTTCCTATCACTGGTGGCTCTTTGCACGATTTCTCATGTAACATCTCGCAACCCCTGTTATGTCATCCACCTGATCAGGCCCTTGAAATATGTTATCCGCTGCCTATTCTCTGTATCTTTTTTCCTTCTATCTGGCCTGTTAATATCACGTTATCCAAGCCCTCCTCCCTCATTGCATATCCCAGGAACTTTACCTGTCTTTTCTTGATGCTCAATATTAATTTCCTTTTCGTTTCCATCCTTTCCAAAACCTCATCATTGCTCACATGCTCGATCCATGATATCCGTAGCATTCTTCTGTAGCACCACATTTCAATTGCTTCAAGTTTTTCCTTAATCTTTGATGATATTGTTCAACATTCACTGCCATATTGAAGAATTGACATCACATAGCAATGTAATACTCTTTTCTTTGTTTCTAGCAAAATTTTCCTGTCTCTTTATACTTTACTCAACTTCTAGAACGCGTTTTTCGCCATGCCAATTCGCCTTCGAATCTCTGTGTCTCATTTTCCGTCTTCTGATAGAACAGTTCCTAGTTATTTAAAGTTTTTTACCTGCTTGAATTTAGTATCCTCCACCTGTATTTAGCATTTTGGGCTGATCTTTTTGCTGATGACCATACATTTGGTAATTAAAAATGGCAAAAAACAAACATTTCATCTGGCGCTTGTAAAGCTAGCGGTAAGGAGGAGTCAGGTTCTTGCTAGAGCGGTACAGGGAACCGTCAATTTTCTCTCTGTCTTCAGCGATAGGTCGTATGCAAAAATTCCACTTCAAGTCTTGGTTGAGCTTAAAGCCGAAATGGCGCTAAAGCCACGGGTCTCTCAGGGTAAATCCGTTCGTCGTAATTGTCGATGGCTCAGTGTTCGATAATGGACTCGACTTGAGTATACATATACTCCTGCCATAGAGAGATCCGTTAGAGACATCAGAACTGATCAGGAAGTTACCCAACGATACCGAAGTTACACAGAGTATACCGCGTCAGTTGGCACAGTATACCTGATCTCCACTCAGCCAGAATAATATTACACGGATATACTATTTCAACACAGCTTTACTTCAAGACCTGTTTATATATATATATATATATATACATTTATCCCACCCACTGAGATTTTAGAATAAGATGAGAAGACAAATTAACTGCTATTCTCTGTTCGTTAGACATATGTTATAATATTGGAAACATTTACTTATAAGTGAATCTTGACAGCAACAGTAAAAGTGTGGGACCTAGATGCCAATCTAGTAGCACACTTATCAATCAACCTTTGTGCCCCTGCTAAGAATTACACTCTCCAATTTTATTTCAGCTTCAATATTTTTAATCTAAAATAAAAGTTCTAGGCCCCTCATTTCCAGAAACTCAAACTTTTACATTTGTCTACATTTCTAAGATGAGGTAATATTTACACTATTTACATTAATCGGACTATTTACCGCATCTTTGTTGCCATTTATACAAAGTTTCGGCCGTTGTACGCTGCGGGCTTCTTCAGGTGCTAGGAATTTCGAACCGAACTCTTTATTACAATCACTGGAGTATATCACTCTCATTACTTGCGTAATAATGCCTCGATTGGAAATCATGAGTTCTAACGAAATGGAAGTCATTAGTTTCAACTAACTCTGAAAGTTACGTGTTCACCACTGCTGCAGCCTTGTACTGAACCCACAATTCTTTGGGTCAAGTCCCAGGAACAAACCAACGTCTATATCTTTAAGGACACATGCCACAAAAGGCACATTCACATACCCCTTCAGATATGAGACTTGAAATGATGATTATATAAAAAAAGACAAGAGAGAGCATTTCGGGAAGCAAAATCAATATGGGGTGCAATGGACTGAAATGGAGTGGTAGAGCGTTTTCGAATGAAACAAGTCAAGCGCTATGGAAGATTACGAAAAATACCTCAAAGTTCAGTGTGCTTGCATCAGCTTAAAAATTTCACCATCAAAAGATTTGTCGGGAGATTGGCACATATTCAAGACGCTAATGCCTTTTAACCTTTTAGCAGCCACATCATCGATATATATATATATATATATATATATATATATATATATATATATCACATACCATTTCTTTCTCTTTCCATCTCTAGATTCTTTTTTTCTTCCAGACATATTGAAATGTTTCCAATTCAAACTATTTCTACAAACATCAGAATGAGTGTATTTGGGCACTATTCCCTCTCTTATACAGGTTTCATTAAAGACGCCTGGAAAGGCATTGCAATTAATCATTTTATTATATTATTTTTTCGTTCGTACTAGTGAATTATATTTTGAAATGTGTAAGAAAGTTCGATAGGTATATCCTTGTGCAAATTAGAACAAAACGAATAATGTCGTTCTAGGATCTTTCTCACATTCCATCACCACGCATACGTCGTCTCCTAGCGTTGTTTATCTCTTCCGACAACATTTTTCTTTAAGTTTTGAAGTGATTGATCCAGATTCTTTCTTCGCCCTGATGACACGACTGAGATTTGAAAGTTTGACACCAACAATTTCCCTGATCTGTAAGGCTTGCCGATGTGTTCATGCAGCGTTACAATTTCCGTAGGCTTCCTTAGAGTAACGGCCATCGCAGACAATGTCCGTAGTACAACTAATCAACAGTCGTGACAGTAGTTTTCTGAGCGTAATCATAATCGGACGCAATTCCGGTTGATGCAATATTTTTCAAAGCGGAACAAATGTTATCAAAAATAAATTCATATTACTGAACACCGTTGCAAATAACCAAATCTAAGAAAAAATAATAAATCGATTTCACCCTGTCACTCCAGTGGGTTTAAATTTGACATTATGTTAAAAGAAATGAAACATAAGCTGTTATTTCAGTTAATTTGAACAAGGTTGTAGATAGATAGATAGATAGATAGATAGATAGAAAGATAGATAGATAGATAATGAACCGATTGTGATAGATAGATAGATAGATAGATAGATAGATAGATAGATAGATAGATAACGAAAAATAAATTTAAACTCATTATCTATCTATCTATCTATCTATCTATCTGATTCTGTTCCTATCTATCTATCTATCTATCTATCTATCTTAAATCTGATATTTATTTTATTACACCTTATCTATCTATCTATCTATCTATCTATCTATCTATCTATCTATCTATCTATTCTGTTTTTATCTATTCTATCTATCTATCTATCTATCTATCTATCTATCTATCTATCTGATTCTGTTTTTATCTATCTATCTATCTATCTATCTATCTATCTATCTATCTATCTAATTCTGTTTTTATTCTTTTTTATCTATCTATCTATCTATCTATCTATCTATCTATCTATCTATCTGATTCTGTTCCTATCTATCTATCTATCTATCTTAAATCTGATATTTATTTTATTACACCTTATCTATCTATCTATCTATCTATCTATCTATCTATCTAAGTCCGTTCATACCTCCCCACTCTCTCTCTCTCTCTCTCTCTCTCTCTCTCTTTAATGTTCATATTGAAATATCGATTCTCATGCTTTAGCTACAGCTAGAAAATATATATATATGTTGTTGATCTACTTTAGTAATGAGCGCTTTAGTGTTAGGGTTTTCGTCTTGTTTTTTTTTTCTTACGAGTGCTTGACTTTTGTTCATGTATTCTTTTTTTACTTCCCCTCCTTTTCCCTCCGAGTTCGTTCTCGGTGAGTTTTTCAAGACGAACTTCAATATAGTACAACAATTACTAGTATTAGCAGAATTATTTATGTTACTATTAATATTTTTATAATTTTTATAGTTTATATATATATATATATATATATATATATATATATATTTCGACACCTACAATACAGTATAAGCTTATCATGTAGCCAATTTTCTATTTTAAAGACACCGAGACGTTTTTGAAATTCTATTGTTATAGCCGTGTTACTAATTAAACTAAGAAAGAAGACATTCAGTAGACTAGCAGATTGTGGTGTTTTGTAATACTTTTTCTAATGCCAATTCCATGGTAACAGGATATCGATCTTTAGTGAGTGTCCCATGAGAATAGCCGCGTTTTACAGAAATATCCGTTATGGTTAAACTCAGACTTGTTAATAGTTTTCTATCATTTCTGTTAAAATAGTCAAACCATTTCAGTTATTATCAAGAACAGGATGATGTCAGTAAAGTATAAAATATATTATTGGGTACAAGCGGGTATTTTTTGAGACGCTACAATTTACGTTTAATTGAAATATACGAGTACCACATAAAATACATCTCATGTGAAACAGTTTCGTTTTGAAGATTTTGATAACCACTAGGTGTAATGAAAGCTTTTAAACTAATCCATGGTCCTGGAGCTCAGACTCAGGCTAAAACTAATCCATGGTTCTGGAGCTCACACTCTGGATGTTGACACGAAAGACTAAAAAGCAATAGTTGTTTCCAGTTAAAGCGAAACCGTAGACTGAAAGAAAAATGAATGGATGTAAGTCAAATTTTGATTTCCTGGTATCGATATAAAATTTACTGCACTATTGTAAGAACTGCAACCTTGAAACTACTGAATATCGTTTCTTATGTCTTTGTCTATGAGTGTATCAAATTTGATTAAAATCGGACCATTCTTTCTATAACCGGATTTTTTCGATTATCGATTTTCGATATTTATCGGCGGTACCACGACACAAAACCTAGCTAAGAACACTCGCAGACGCTTATAGTACCACTGTGTAAATTTTCAAGAAAATCGGTTCAGCCGTTTCGAAGTCTATAGGTAAAGGACACACATACACACACACAGACACACACACACACACAGACAAAGTTCCATTTATAAATAAGTTTAGATTTTTTATTTGTAAGTACAAGAAAAATTTTTATAAAATGAAAAATATACATGGATAATTGAGATCAATTCTTTGGAAGCGTTCTGATTCGGAAAGACGAAACGCATGACGCGAAAACTTTCCAAACTCTTCCTTATAATATATATATATATATATATATATTGATTGATTGATTGATTGATTGATTGATTACTTAGTTTCTGGTCATAATAAGGTTAGACCACTGCACATTTGTATTAAAAAGTGTTCAATACAATTATATTGTTGAATTTTTGAATATTTTCCATTTGTAAACGAGTTATTACGCGACCTAGGTTTCTACCATGAGTGGTTCAACCCACCATTTAATTTAGAGGTAAAGACCAAAATAGGACAAATATTTTTTTAAACTGATAGACACTTTCCAAAAGGATCAGAACTAAACAAAATTTTCAACAGAAACACAATCAAGCTTCGTTATAGTTGCACTAGTAATTTAGATACTTTCATAAAAAAACAAAATGCCAGAAACTTAGATAGCACCATACAAAAAAACTACTAATAAAGAATGCAACTGCACGGACAAAAATAAATGTCACTTCAAAGAAGTATATATATTTAACAATTTATTTTAGTCTAGTGGGTTAAATATTCAATGAATGTTATTAAAAATATATGAATTCTTCATCAAGATACTAAATAGACTCAGTCAGTCAGTCAGTCAGTTAAGTGCCATACGTGATACATGCTTGGGCGATCATGTCTCGATGGAGACATGACTGACTGGGCAGAAGATTATCACGCAGTAGGTTGCCATTGCGTTTTGCGGTAGACTAGTTGCCAACCAAGGCTATAGAACCCAATCTGTCCTGTTATTTAATCTATAACTGAGGGTAAGAGACGGATTAATACCTTTCCCAAGGATATTTGCGCCTAAGTGAATGCAATGAATTTAGCTGAAATTCGAACTCGGCTCCTCGATTTCTCGTTCCGAGCCGATATCTAATGCACCACAACGCACATCCATAAATAGACTACTCAGATAAAAGTGTCCCCTAAAAATAATGGTTGAAATAATGGCAGTGAATGCTGGACATTATCATCAAAGATGAAAAGGAAAAACTTGAAGCAATTAAAATGTGGTTCTACAGAAGGATGCTGAGGATATCATGGATTGAGCATGTGAGTAATAATGAGGGTTTGGAAAGGATGAAGACAAAAAGAAAATTAATACTGAGCATCAGGAAGAGACAGCTGAAGTTCCTGGGATAAGGGTGGCTTGGAGAACCTGATACTAACAGGACAGATAGAGGGTAAAAGAGACAAGGGAAAGCAGCAGATAACATCTATGAAGGGCCTGTGCAAGTGGATGACAGAACGGGTGTTTCATGGTGTAAATAGTGAAAGCATGCTAAGAGGGACCTGGGGTAGGGAGACGTGGAAGGTCATGATCGCCTACGTCCTGAAAGGGTAAGGCACATAGAAGAAGAAAAAGAATAAAAATGTCAGAGTAATAAATAACAAAAAGCATTCCTTTCATTATAATATATGTGCGTGCTTGTGTGCATATATGTATATAAATATATATGTATATAAATATATATATATATATATATATATGTATATATATATATATATACACACACACATATATATGCACACACATATATATACACATATATATATACATATATATAAATACACATATATACACACACACACACACACATATATATATATATATATATTGTATAATTAAAAAGCTATTAAAAAATGGTCGCTGAAAAATATAAAAAATCTATTAATCTTTTTCTGTCTCTTAAACTTTCTCTCTCTCTCTTTCTCTGTCTGTCTGTATATATATATATATATAATCCAAAAAAGGAAGTGTATATAGGTAAAATCCTAATAACCAGATCATATTAAAATGAATATTAATTTCATCAATATTAAAAATGATCCAGATGGAGGGGTCGATATAAATACTATAATATATTTAATCAAGTCAAGTATTTGAATTAATAATTTTCTGTTTTGGATTGTTGCTGATGATGCGAGAGTTTTTCTCGCTGAAATATCTATTCAACGAAATGTAATTTTCGGAATATATATATATATATATATATATGGTTTTGTTGTCATTTCGCGCTATCCCGCGGTGTGACGTCATAAAACCGCATTGCAAACTTAAGAACTGCGTTTATTATTTTTGGTAACTATTGCCGTTGCCAAGCGGAGTTTTATGTCAACACAAAATAAAATCGTCGGTGATGGTGGATTTTATAATATTTCAGTTTAAACTACCTCTCTGAAGATGGCTCATGTGAGCCGAAAGCTTAGAAGAAAACCAATAAATAATTATCCAAATGTTGGAGAATTTTTGTCTTTATTTTCAACTGAAATTAAAGCAAAAATACGACGTTTAGAACGGCTCATGATTAAACATAATAGACATTCATTGTCTCTATATATATATATGTGTGTGTGTGTGTGCGTGTGTGTGTGTGTGTGTGTGTAGATTTATGTATGTATGTATGTTGTATGAATATTAGTCCACGATATAACAAGACGCAAATCTGTTTCACTTCCATTTAATTTATTTTTACCTTCTCTCTCTTTCTATCTCCATTTACTCTCTCACACCCTGAGTGAGAACTCTGGAAGAATGGTAGACTTTAAAAAAACAGTCGTACTCTGGCATCTTTGCATCGCTCATTCAGCAATGAATTAGAACACTCTCAGCTGTTTGGCGTGTATAATGATAATTCACACGTTAAAAGTCTGCTTCCATCTACCAAGCGCCCGGAGCTCAGTAGTAGAATTGCCGAATGACGCCAATTCGGTCGGGTTTCAATCCTGGGTAAAAAGCAATCGGCTGTCTAATCGTACTGATGAGCTGTGATACAGCGAAACAGATCTATATGCGGATGACTATATATATATATATATATATATATATATATATATATGTAGGCAGGTAGTTTGGAAGTTATGTATGTTGCATAAATATTAGTCCTCAATAAAACAAAATGCAAGGGCTTCAATATCCACGTTTTCATATAGCCATTGTTGACCAAACTGTAACTTAAATTTCTTAAAATCTAAAATATTTTATAGAAATTGTTTTTTAAAAAGCCAGATTCAGCCATATTAAAACAGACATAGTACTATTGACTTCAATAATAATAATAATAATTATTATTGAAGTCAATAGTACTATGTGCTTCCATATTGCCCTGACAGTATGTGAAGATTGTAATGTGTCTTTGATGATCAACAGAAAGCTATCGAAATACAAGGATCTTGTATGAATCTTGAAGGAAACACGAAAAGCACTACAACTTCTGTCTCTCTACTTCCTGCTTTCCTGCCTGTTGGAAATCTTCCTCTGTAGTTCCTATATTCAAAAACTCTGGAGAACCCTCGGACCCCGCAAATTACCGCCCTATCAGCCTTCTTCCGATCTTTGGCAAAGTGTTCGAGGCCATTATCAACGCCGAGCTCGTTCAGCACCTCACAGCACACAGGCTCCTCTCGGACAAGCAGTATGGTTTCCGCTTCACCAGGTCTACTGGCGATATGCTAACGACCATCACCGAGTATATATACCAGGCACTCGACAGTAATGGCGAATCACGAACCGTTACCTTGGATATCTCTAAAGCGTTCGACAGAGTTTTGCATGCTGGCCTTCTATGCAAACTGCAGAGTTATGGTATAGCTGGACAATTGTTTGAACTAATCCAGTCATTCCTATCTAACCGCACATTGAAAGTGGTATTAAACGGACCTACCTCCCAGAGCTACCATACGAACGCGGGTGTCCCTCAAGGCTCTATCCTAGGTCCTACGCTCTTTCTGATCTACATTAATGATCTCCCCGATACCATAATATCCCAAGTAGGTATGTACGCCGATGACACCACAGTTTACTCTCGCCTCGCAAAAATCTGGTGTGGGCGACAAAGCTAACCTTGCAGCCGAGCTTGGAAAGGACCTCCAATCCGTAGTGGACTGGGGTAAGAAATGGCTCGTAAATTTTAATGCTTCTAAAATGAAGCTACTATCAATTAACCATCATAGACAATCGCACCTACCTCCCATTAGCATGGACCAGGCTTACCTCCCGGAGAGTAAAACACTACGCCTCCTTGGTCTCACACTTTCAGCGGACCTCAAATGGAATGACTATATCGAATCCATTGCTAAATCCGCTGCTATGAAAGTCGGTTCTCTATGCAGGGGAGGTTTTTCCGTCTGAATCTATCCTGCACATTTATAAATCTACCATCCGCCCGTGCAGTGAATATTGTTGCCATATCTGGTCAGGTGCCCCTGCTATTCTCCTTGGGATTCTGGACAAGGTACAGCGGAGGGTCTGTAATGTGATCGATACTGACTTGTCAGACCGCCTGCAGTCTCTCTCCTACCGGCGCGACGTGGCTTCCCTGTGTCTCTTCTATAAATAATTTCATGGCTCCTGCTCCGATGAACTTAGATCACTGGTGCCCTCTAGGTTCGAATTTGCACTAGATACTAGATTAGCAACTAGATCCCAGACTTTTACAGTGAAACCGATAAAATGCAACCGCAAATTTTCTCCAACAGTTTCTTTTCTCGCACTTCCCGACTGCAGAATTCCCTTCCACATGACTGCTTCCCTGACGGCTACAATCTCCAGGAGTTTAAATGTAATGTCAATAGACACCCTATAACATACTAACTCGCTTCCATTCTTTCAAACACTCTTCCCATCCTTCCAACTATCTATCACTCCACTTCTGACATTTCCTATATCTAACCACTCTTTCTATTTACCTTCCCCTATGTAGCCCCAAGCGCAATAGTGGCAGTGGAATGCCTTGCTTGGGGTGAAACGATTAAAAAATAACAAAAAAAATCATGACGGTATTAACATTTCTATTTGTAGTTGCCACCCTTGTTTTGATAGACTTATTAATGTGATCTCTACTAGCCTATGTCTTAAACAAATACAAAATAAACAGTTCTCATGAGTGAAATTTACACTTTGCGAAGTGTTTTATCTCTGAAAAATGTGTGTGATCATCGTTTGTGGTTTTATTTATAATTTATTTTATTAGTTACAAAAGGTTGAGTGGAAAATGTCATGATGGCATTTCTAACCTTAGGGCTTTTGTTCGGACACGGACGGATATGTGTATACAACAGAAATCAAAGGAAATAATAATAATAATAATAATAATAATAATAATAATAATAATAATAATAAATATGTAAACAAACACTGGTAGGAAAATAACCCAAATCCGGTTACAGAAATAAATGTCACCATTCTATGGGATCACACCATTTGCACAGACAGAAAAATTAAAGCAAATACACCAGACATTATTGTTAAAAACCAGAAAGAAAAATCTTGCCTATTAATTGATATGGCTTGTCCAGCGCATTGAAACATAGCAACCAAGGATTTCGAAAAACTGTCAAAATATAAAGACCTGGAAATTGAAATAGAAAAATGTGGAAATTGAAAACAATAATCGTTCCAGTGATAGTAGGTGCACTTGGAATGATAAAAAATGGAAAAAACAACACATTTAAAGAATTCCTGGAAACCTCAGCTTGAGAGATATACAAAACATTGTCTTTTTAAGTACAGCCCACACACTAAGGAAAAATTTGTCTATGTAACGCTAGGGATGATAGGGAAGATAGAAAAAACATGAAATGGAGCCATAACAACTCAACACAACCTGCTTTAGGTCTTCCCGCAGAATTGGCAGGTAGTGCGGCCAAAACAGAAATAAAAATATGATGACAAATGACAACATAATAACAGATATATTGGACTTTTGTAAAAATAATCAATTATAATTTTTTTTTTAAAAAGGTTTTTTTTCCTGGGGGAAAACAGTCATTGAGGCTTTTCATTCCAACCAGGAAATTCCGACTAAAGCTTCATTCATCCTCTTGGTTCTCTCCTTCTTCTTTGCACGCCTTTGCCCACAGAAATCCCTTCCTTCGGCTTTACCGGACCTACACGTCCAACAACGATAGGCGACTTTTTATTTGCTGATAGAATGAAGCAGCCTATAGTATCTCGCAAATTTGGATCTAAAAACTACTGAAATCTTTGCCAAAGCATGCATAACAACAGCAAACCCTCGACCCTTCCTCCATTCAATCAATTTGTGGTCGTCACATCCACTCTCTTATACAGGTTTTATTGAAGACGACTTACAAATTAAAATTAAGCTTTTAATGAAATTCGTACAAATTGTTTTTGAAGTGTATAAAAACGGTTTAGATAAAAATACAATGAAAAATACAGTAAAAATATATTATTTGAATATATATATTAAAAAAATAAATTTTCTTTTTCTTTCACATTGAAGATAAAGTAATTACTAGGGGAAATTTGAGTGTTACAAATGTATTTTCATTTCATGTAAATAATACGAGTTGCATATTCTTAGTGCTCTTAAGTATAATCAGATGATTATGTTGGATTTTATATTCTTGTTATGATGAGAATAGGAATTTATTAGGTCATTTGTGTTGATGACTAAACTCAAGTAAAATACTTGTTGGCATCTAAACTCACTATAAATTTACTGCTACATATAA
This sequence comes from Ascarosepion bandense, assembly GCA_037127315.1. Taxonomy (NCBI): domain Eukaryota; kingdom Metazoa; phylum Mollusca; class Cephalopoda; order Sepiida; family Sepiidae; genus Ascarosepion; species Ascarosepion bandense. The sequence continues at coordinate 2,335,097 of JBBBDQ010001406.1, read as the reverse complement.
AACAATGAAGAACTTTGTTAGTACTAAAAACAATAGAAGCCAAACAATGAAGGAGAAATTTACTCCATTGCTTTTAATGCTTGTCGCAAAAATACATAGGTGAAAACCCAAGAAACTAAATATAAGATGACATGGACGGAAAAGAAACATTTTAGAAAATAATACTTCAAATTCGTAATGAGACTAACCACAATTTCAGCGTAAAAAATTCTACTCTTATCAAAAAGGAAAAAAAAAAAGGGACTACGACGTAAATTTCTAGAAAATGTCTTGATCGAAAGGCCAGCTACAGTAAATTTTCTCCCGATCAAAATTCCTGGTAGATCTTCTCTTATCAATGTGTGGAGCATCTAATAACAAAACAGAAGAAAAGAAAAAGGAAAATTAAAAATTAAAAAGAAGTTTAAAATTCCCATCATCCTTCGTTCATATGGAGTCTCACCAACCAATTCAGTTCGGTGATGCCGTAAAGAACGACATTTTTTACCATTTTTCACGCACACGCGCATACACACAAACAAACAAACACACACACACACACACACACACACACACACACACACACACACACACACGTATATATATATATATATATATATATATATTGTTGATTTTTTTATCGGGTCTAAGCTTTCGGCTCACATAAGCCATAAAGCTTAGACCCGATAAAAAAATCAACAATTACTGTGATTTCTTGTTGTCTTTCAACGATATCACCATCAAGTATATCTGACGGTATGAACGGATCCTACACAAAATTAATAGACAGAACTTGTCTATATTATTCAATCAAACCTGAATTAATGAAAAAATTCTGCCAAAATACACACACAATATCTATATATATCTATATATATATATATATATATATATATATATATTTAGTATATCGAGGCAGCAAGTAATTTTCTAAACATATGCTATTAAATATAAGAGACAATGAATGATTAAACATAATAGACATTCATTGTTTCTCATATTTAATAATATATATATATATGTATATATATATAAATTCTATTTTAGAACATGTACAATTTTTTTAACCACTACAAATTGTACATTTTGTTTCGACATCGAAATCACAATGTCTCATCAGGTGGTGTGGAAAGGAACAGAAATCCTTTTTTCTTATATTTGGCGAGTTGTGTGTGGGATGTTGGTGGGGGTTAGTGATAAGGGAATAAGTCTTGTAAATTGTTAGAATCTTGAAAAAAGTGGGGTGAGTAGGGAATATAGTTGATTACTGAAGGTGTCGGGAATTTTGTAGACAGATTTAACATTAGAAAATGGGGTACATGTTTTATGGCCGCATGGATAAACTTTATTCTTTGGGTTTATTAGAGGGGTAAAGTAAGGAAGTGTAAAAGGGTGTGGAAGGATGGGATTGGACCTGTCTTTAATGTTTATTTGTACAACTACAGAATATTTTTGCATTTAAGCACATTTTTACAATTAATTTAATTTTGTATATTTAACCTTAATTTTGAGTTTAGGAAATCACTTCTTTCTATAAAACTATAAATTAGATCGCAGTTTTTGGTGTTTAGTTGGTAAGATTTGATGTAAGAATGTTATTTGTACTATAAAGGTATATCGTCTCCAAGGGGTCCTAGCTTTTGCTATTGTAGCATTTTTTAACATGATTGTAAGGTTAGTTCATTAATGTGTTTGCAGTTTACTGTGGTTTCCTTCCTCTAGTTTAAAATTTTGTTGCTATTCATGTGTTTAATGATATATATATATATATATATATATGCTACACGTATTTCGACTCTAAAGTTGACTCTCTTCAGGCGAATATATATATATATATATATATATATATATATACATAAAGAATCACAAGATAGCCAAAACCTACCGCGGTTTCACACAACGGCTGTTTTTTCTTTACTGCGGAGTATTGTATGTCTTGTCTTTATTCTGCGGATTTCTTTTTTTTCCCCACTCTTATCCAACGCCTTAGTGCGACGGATGGTAACGGAATTAGATTCTGTCGGTTATTCGTTTTTCTTAAAGTTTTTCTTAAAGTTTACCTTTGTAGAATTTTAGGATTTAGATACTTACAGAGTCAGTTTAGGTATTAGTTTGAATATATATATATATATATATATGTGTGTATGTGTGTGTGTGTGTGTGTTTTCTTTTCATTCGAATGTCTTACGTTTTTCTTCCTGCAGCCTGAGAGTGTCATAATCTGCATAGAGTAGAAGTGAATCAAAATCGCTGTAAACAATTTTGAAGTATAAAAACGAAATGAAATTTCGCAAGTCAGTGAAAAACATTCTTTACAAACAACGAAGGTGACAGAAGAAACTTAACGTGCGAGTTTGAAAAACCCAACACGCACGCATACATTTAAACTCTGTGACCTGCTCAACAATTGACTCATCTATTTATACACGATACATTGGCCATCATAAAAGCAAACGGATCTCGACATGAGCAGTCACAATTTTATTCGCCTGAAGAGAGACAACTTTAGAGTCGAAATACGTGAAGCATCATAAATACTATTATGGATACTTAATATATCATACAAAAAGCAAGTAATATTAATAATAATAGCAACAATAAATTTAAACAAAATGTTCACGCTTTCTCGCATTTTTTATTTTCTCTCTTTCTCTCTCTCTCTCACGCACACAAACACACACACACACACTCTCTCTCTCTCTCTCTCTCTCTCACTCTCTCTCTCTCTCTATATATATATATATATATATTATATATTATAAGGAAGTGAAAGAATAGGTAGATTAAAACCGACTGTTCATGCATTTACTTTTATAAAAAATGCTCAATACAATGTAGAGCTTAATATTGTATTACAATATTACAATGGTTTATAAAAGCATTATATCACTACACCAAAATTTTCATTGTTCAGAACAATACTTTTCTTCTTCAGGTGACATTTTAAAATAAATGCCGAAATTAATTTTTTTTAGAAAATATAAGATTAATTTATTATCATTTAGAAAATTACGGAGTGGCAGTTAGAGAATATGCTTATTATGTTGGTATGTTTATTTTTAACCAAAATGTTGTTGCTTTTTTAATCGTGTCACCCCAAGCTAGGCATTCCACTGCCACTATAGCGCAGGGGGTTACATAGAGGGATTGGGTATGGGAAATGTCAGAAGGAGGGTGATAGACGACTTAGGATGTACATAGGGAGAGACTTGGAGAGAGTGGGTGTGAGTTAGTGTGTTAGGAGGTGTCTATTGACCTTACATTTAAACTCCTGGAGGTGGTAGCCGTCGGGAAAGCAAGCATGCAGTAGGGAATTCCACAGGCGGGAAGTGTAAGGAAAGAAGCTGTTGGAGTAGAAATTGCGATTACATTTCATCGGTTTCACTGTAAAAGGGTGGGACCTAGTTGCTAATCTAGTATCTCATGCAAACTCACATCTAGGAGGCACCAGTGATTTAAGTTCGTCAGAGCAGAAGCCATGAAAGTATTTATAGAAGAGGCACAGGGAAGCCACGTCACGCCGGTGAGAGAGATACTGCAGACAGTCAGCCAAGTCGGTATCAATCACGTTATAGATTCTTTGCTGTATTTTGTCAAGAAGCCCGAGGAGAATAGAAGGGGCACCCGACCAGATGTGGCAGCAGTACTCAATACACGGGCGGATGGTGGATTTATATAATTGCAGGATAGATTCAGGCGGAAAGAATTTCCGGGCCCTGCACAGAGAGCCGACTTTTATAGCTGCGGATTTAGCAATGGATTCGACGTAGTCATTCCACTTGAGGTCCGCTGAGAGTGTCAGGCCAAGCAGGCGTAGTGATTTACTCTCTGGGAGGCAAGCCTGTTCTATGCTAATGGGAGGGAGGTGCGGTTGTCTGTGGTGGTTAATTGACAGCAGTTTCGTTTTGTGTAGATAGCAGCAAAATAACAGCAATACAAGTGTTTTTTTTTTGTTTTTTTTTCAGTCGCCTTTACATGCGTAAATATGTTTTTCAACAGATTTATGCGATAAATTCGTATAGGATGGATTCAGTTACGAGTGGATTAGTTTCGGTGATAGTGACTAAGTGCTTCTTCTTAGATTCTTCTGTTTTTCTCTAGAAAAAAACGCGGAGACGTTTTTCATTGTCTTCGGCTTTCAACTTCTGGCATTCGTCTATCTACTTGAAGAAATCTTTCTTGCGCTTGGAAGGCTTCACTTGTTTAATTCTGAGATTAATTCTTTTAGGGATGATCCTGCATATTTTACTTTATGATGACAACGACGGCGTGTTTGCTAACGTTGCACACTTGACCGGTAAGTTCGTGAAGATGTCCGGCACACCTTTCTGGAGAATCAGTCCTCTTTTGTAAACTTTCCTGTAAGTGGGGAGAGGAAAAATTCCATACTTACGGAAAGGGCAGGCGAACATGTAGCGAGTAGCATCACGTTAACTTTTGGTGTTGGACATTTTTTATTCTGAGCGCTTTTAGTCACACCTATATATATATATATATATATATATATATATATATATATGAAATGATTTGTTTAAACATTATATATATATATATATATATATAAGAAAAAATTTAGGCAGACGCCTTATTTCATGGTAAATCGGAAGTGTAGTCCTATTTCTGGCAAACCATCATCAGCTTCAGTCTTTATTGTACAGAAGATTTTACACCAAGAAATTTGTGAATTTCATTCGTGTAAAATCTGTTGTACAATAAAGACGGAAGCTGATGATGGTTTGCCTGAAATAGGACTACACTTCCGATTTACCATGAAATAAGGCGTCTGCCTAAATTTTTTCTGATATTTGCTCTATATGTATTTATATGCATTTATATTTAGAGCTCGCTTAGAGAGTTATCCTACCTCTATATGTACAGGATACTTATTTGGATTCTTCTATACCCACACCGCATGCGTATATATATATATATATATATATATATATTTTAAATTTGAAAAAGAAATTATTCGACTGGCGGTCGAGAGCGAGAGAAAATTTACTCGCTTCAAAATCATTTTACTTTACCGACTCTATTTTCTTAACAGTCGCCTGAGTAAACATAATCGCTGAATCGCTGACAGAAAAAAATGAAATTTTAATTAAAATTTCCAACATGTTAGAAGGGATTTTAAAAATTAAAAAATAAAAACAAAATTTGTTCTTGTCTCTTAATATTAGCAGAAAAATTTTGATGATAAAACTTTGTTTTTATTAAGTTCAGAGCCCTTTTAACATCATGATATACTGTTTTATTATTTTTTTTTTTTGCCAATTGAGTGGAGGTACCTAAATTCGTACTTTATTTGTTCCGTTTGACTTATACCTCCATCTCATAGGTGATAAAAAAAACAAATCTTATTTTCTCAAGGATTTTCCATAAAAAAAAATTGCTTCTATTGTACAAGTAACTAACTTTTATACAAGTTGTGTAATTTGTTCTTTGGTGCGTGGTTGAAAGAAGTATGCGTATTTTTCTTTCTTTCCATTGTTTGTTTTTACTTTTCGAAAGCGGGGAGGAAATATAGGATAATATTTTTCCAAATTAATTTTTGAAATCTGTGAGCAATCTGGTGATAATTTCGCTCTACTCTGGAAGCCTTAATTACACGAATGTTTACACTGACCGGGGCGATAAAAACAAGACTTCAATATTGTCACTGTAGGTAATTCTAAGTAACTTGTAAATCTTCAGTTGCATACTTTTGGGTAGTAAAAGGAATCAGATTTTCTTTTATTTTTAATCGACCCGCGGGCGAGTAAAGCAATAAACTTTAATCGCCCAGTTAAGTATAGGCTGAGTCGATCGGTCAAGTGAAATCTCAAAGGATATATATATATATATATATATATATATATATACAGGATTGTCATCAGTCGGCGATTCTATATTTGACCTATGAGCGCTCGGTATATATATATATATATATATATATATACCGAGCGCCCATATCATAGTCAGCTACACAATAATCCTCACTCATACACACAGTAAAAAGAACCTTCAGATATTGGAGGCCATCTACATGATATTCAAGCAACTCACACTTAATAAAATGACGTTTAAATCTGGTCTTAACACATTACATTGCATTTAAATATATGGTTCTGTTATTATTTCGAGCTATCAAGTATTGTGATGTCATAGAATCACAAATTTACAAATTTACGAACTGCGTTTGCTATTTGGTAACTGTTATCGTTGCTTAGCAAAGTTTTATGCCAACACAAGATAAAATCGTCGCTGATGGTGGATGTTTTTATAACGTCCTTGTAACCTCTCTGAAGATGGATCATGTGAACCGAAAGCTCAGAACCAACTTAATAAAAAATTATCCAACTGTTGAAGAATTTTTGTCTATATTTTCACATGAAATTAAAGCCAAAATACGATGTTTAGTAACAGCTCATGATTAAACATAATAGACATTCATTGTCTTTTATATTTAACAGTATGTTTAGAAAATTATCTGCTCAATTGATACACCATATATATATATATATATATATATATATATATATATATATATATATACCAAGCGCCCATAACTCAGATGTAGAATCGTCGATTGATGACAATCCTTGTTAGTACTGATGAGCTGTGATACAGCGAAACAGAACTTTCTGCGAATGGCTAATATATATATCCAGTCCGTAAACGGCGATGATAATAATAACCAATTTAAATGACGTGATGAATTTTCCATTATGCATATATACTATTTTCATTGATGTCCGTTAAACTACACTCTTTCTTGATCGGAGTGACGATTGTGACCGTCAGCGCATAATGGTGGCTGAACTCGGGAAATATTAAATATATAATCGATATGTATATGTTGCACATTGTCACATGCAACTGACTATCGATCTATGCTTTTTTACCACATCAGATTGAAGTTTATTTTCTCTCTATTTAATCCGGTATGTGTCTGAGAATCGTTGAAGTATTTCTTTTTTTTTTGGAAACGTTTGTATTTTTTAAATGCAAACATTTACGCTTATTTTGTTAGGTAACTAAAAATAAAAAAAATAAAAAAATATAAAATAAAATAAAAAAAACATCGAATTTACTGTATTTTTAGTTACGACTTTACGTTTCATGATGAAGGAGCAAAAGTGAAATTGAAACGTTTGTGCCGTACTCCATGATCGAACTGCTAAAAATAATATAATTTTTATCCTCCATGTGGGTGTGTATTCTATCGATTTCCGATTGTCATAAATTTTATCTCATGTTATGAGATATTTTCGTTTTTTTACCTGACGTGCTTCAAAAATGTTGATTGGATTACATAAATGCATTCGGTAATGTTTATATACTGTGTTTCCTTATAAATCAATTATCGGCATTTATTGACTGCGCAACCCTACTGTTTTCGGTAGAAGTTTATGAAAATCTTTCTTTCTGAAATGGAGTTTTGTAGGAAACTAAATTTCTTAAAATGCTCGCTTTTTCCATTATTGATGGGTTTTTCCAGTCTAATCTTTTATTTGAAGTGGTGCAGAATGAATATGTAATTATATTCCTTTCATGTTACATGATCTATCCATTTTAGTTCTTGCTACTGCTGATAGTCTTGAACACCGCAAATTACTACGAAACTAAAATATCAACATGAAACTAAAGTTAAATTTACAACGTCAAAAACATTAATTCAGACAGTGCTCGATATATAATATAGAGCTGTGAATATTTATTATAAATTATAGTTTTAGAACATGTACAATTTTTATCCACTAACAAGTGTACATTTTGTTTCAACATTGAAATTACAATGTATCATCAGGTGGTGTGGAAAGGAATGGAAAGCCTATTTTCATATATTTGGCGAGTTGTGTGTGGGATGTTTGACGGGGTTAGCGACAATGGAATAAGTCTTGTAAATTGTTCGTTAGAATTTTGAAAAAAGGGATATATATAGATATATATTATAAGTTTGTTATATACATATACACCCCCCCCCACATATATATATATATATATATATATATATATAATAAACTTATAATAATATATATTATATATATATGTATTATTACAAGTTTATTTATATACATATTCTTGGATCAATCTCCCGTTTAATATAATAGATATTTTGCACATTGTCAAATACGGTTGACTATCGATCTTTGTTTTCCACTGAATATTGTTGTTTGTATATTCCTCTCCATTCAGTTCCATGGGCGATTCTGAGTGATGGTAGATTTTGTTGGTCGAAAGACTATTTTTTATGTGAACAACCATGTTTATTTTTTTTTTAGCAAAGGAAAAAAAAAACATTGAATATCGGCGCCTAACTGTATTTCTAGTTACGACTTTACGTTTCACGATGAAGGAGCAAAAATGAAATCGAATCGTTTGTGTCGTACTCCATGATCGAAATGCTAAAAATAATATAATTTTTATCCTCGATGTGGGTGTGTATTCTATCGATTTCCGATTGTCATAAACTTTATCTAATGTTGTGAGATATTTTCATTTTTTTACTTGATGTGCTTCAAAAATTTTGTTTGGATTACATAATTGTGAAGCCTTGAGGTGCGGTTAATGTTTCTTTGATTCGGCCTTGTGTCAGACTTAACGGAACTCCCTACAGCTTGCAAATTTTATCCAGAATTATCATCATCAGAATTATCATCATCAGAATTATAATCATCAGAATTATCATCATTAGAATTATCATCATCAGAATTATAATCATCAGAATTATCATCATCAGAATTATAATCATCAGAATTATCATCATTAGAATTATCATCATCAGAATTATCATCAGAATTATCATCATCAGAATTATCATCATTCAGAATTATAATCATCAGAATTATCATCATCAGAATTATCATCATCAGAATTATAATCATCAGAATTATCAATCATCAGAATTATAATCATCAGAATTATCATCATTAGAATTATCATCATCAGAATTATCATCATTAGAATTATCATCATCAGAATTATCATCATTAGAATTATCATCATCAGAATTATCATCATCAGAATTATAATCATCAGAATTATAATCATCAGAATTATCATCATCAGAATTATCATCATTAGAATTATCATCATCAGAATTATCATCATTAGAATTATCATCATCAGAATTATCATCATCAGAATTATAATCATCAGAATTATCATCATCAGAATTATCATCATCAGAATTATAATCATCAGAATTATCAGAAGGTTTTCTTCAGAGGGTTGGTTTTCGGCAGGTTGGAATGCGTGGAATAGCCTAAGAATAAAATATACATTTTGAATGTTAAAATAGAAATTTATTAAAAGGAAAGAATAACACAAGTTGTAGAAGTTCATGTGATAAATAGAAACATTATTAAGAAATTAAGGGTAGAGTTCATATTCAATGATAAAGTTATGGGTATCAAGATTTGTAGAAAATGTTCGTAGTAGTAACTGTCGAAAGAGTATATGCGTACGTACGTATGTATATGCGTTTGATTCGTAGGAATGTCTTTTGATGGAGAAGAAGAAGTAGAATGAATCAGGAGAGAACAGGGTGTGACCTGACCTTATCTACGGGTCGATTTGTTGAAGTTATATTTTAGTGTTGTCTTTCTCGCTGCTTCCATCTGATTGACTCATTGACGCTGATCGGGGCCCTTATATTGTCATTAAATTTTTTACACTTGATCGCTAGGTCTCTCAAGTTTTGCTAGTCGCCCCCATTGGTCAAAAATCAATTTAACACCTACTTGCGAAATATGGTTTTGACTTTTACTTTAAACACATGATCAATCCTTTTTCTATTTGGGAAAAAAACCAGGATTTCACACGTCATTGTGAATTTTGTAAAAGTGAAGCCGAAAGTTGATTTTAATTTTTAATTTCTTATCCCATTACAAATGCATACAGTAATTTTAATATTATCTGTTTTCTTATGAATCAATTTTTGGCATTCATTGACCGCCTAACCATATCATTTTCGGTTGAAATTTATTAATATCTTTCTCCAGAAAAAGTTTTTTTTTTCGGAAACTAAATTTTTCAAGTCCAGTGGCTCTGCTCGCTCTTTCCAGTATTGATGGAGGTTTATAATATATACACAGTGGAACCTGTCGTATGCGATCACCCCTACTGCCATCAAAATCTGGTCGCATACCCGCAGGTGGTCGCTCACTAAAAGCTCATAGTCATGACCTATTTACGTCAGTAACTTATATACTACTAACCAGAATGTACATATTAGAATTTTACTATGTAATCTGGTAGTAAATAAATAAGAACATAAGAAGATGGACTAACTTTATAGAAATTTATTCAGCATAATTCATTTTAAAATTTTAAAAACGTATTTACAACGGTCAACATGAAACTAAAATATTTATTCACAAAAAATATTTATTAAGTGGACTTTTTAAAAAATCAGTTATTGCTTTCCTTTTCGTGCCTGTACTAAAATATGTAAGTTGGAAAAATTTTTTTTTTTTTTAGAAATGAAAGATAGCAACAGAGAATCTGCGATAATACATGGAAAAAAATAAGCAAAACAAAACATACAAAAAAATTGACAGCGATCGTGGGTGGGGGGTAGAAAAACAGAAAGATAGAGATAGATATACCCACATAGAAATAGGGTAGATAGATACACAAAAAATAAAGGAACGAAACAGATAGGCAGTGATTTTTACACGTTAATGTTAGTCGCTAGTCGCGTTCTGGAGGTGGTCGCTCACTGAATGTCAATTAACATTTACAAATCGTCGGTGCATAGAAAAACGGTCCTTAACAACAGGTGGTCGCTGACTAAGAGGATCGCATACGGCAGGTCCACTGTATATGTTAATATATTTATAAGATTTTATATATATATGGTTATATTTTTACAAGTTTATAAAATATATATATATGTATTATATTTTTATAAGTTTATAATATATATATATATATATATATATATATATATCCAGGTGAATACAAAACGAAGAAAATTTACAACGTCAAAAACATTAATTTAAAACAGTGCTCGATATATAATATAGAGCTGTGAATATGTATTATAAATTATAGTTTAGAACATGTACAATTTTTTTTTTATCCACTAAAAAGTGTACATTTTGTTTCAACATTGAAATTACAATGTCTCATCAGGTGGTGTGGAAAGGAATGGAAAGCCTATTTTCATATATTTGGCGAATTGTGTGTGGGATATTGGTTGGGGTAAGCGACAATGGAATAAGTCTTGTAAATTGTTCGTTGGAATTTTGAAAAAAAGGTATATATATATATATATATATATATATATATATATATATATATATATATATTATAAGTTTGTTATATACATACACACACACAACACACACACACACACACACACACATATATATATATATATATATATATAAATCCTACTACTACTATATATATCTATAATAAACTTATAATAATATATATTATATATATATATGTATTATTATAAGTTTATTTATATACATATTCTTGGATCAATCTCCCGTTTAATATAATAGATATGTCGTACATTGTCAAATGTGGTTGACTATCGATCTTTGTTTTCCACAGCATATTGCTGTTTGTATATTCCTCTCCATTCAATTCCATAGGTGATTCTGACTGGTTGTAGATTTTGTCGGTCGAAAGACTATTTTTTATGTGAACAACCATGTTTATTTTTTTAGCAAAGGAAAAAAAAACATTGAATATCGGCGCCTAACTGTATTTCTAGTTACGACTTTACGTTTCACGATGAAGGAGCAAAAATGAAATCGAATCGTTTGTGTCGTACTCCATGATCGAAATGCTAAAAATAATATAATTTTTATCCTCGATGTGGGTGTGTATTCTATCGATTTCCGATTGTCATAAACTTTATCTCATGTTGTGAGATATTTTCATTTTTTTATCTAACGTGTTTTAGAAAAAAAATCTGTTGATTGGATTATACAAAAGCATTTGTTAATTTACGATACCAAGATTCATTTGAACTGTTACGAAAACATTTGCAGTTTAATTTAAAACTAGAAAATATATTCAGATCATAAGAATTATTTGAGATTATAATGGTTTATTGATACGTCATACTAATTAACCCATACCTCGTGGGAGGAGGTATATTCATACCTTTTCTAAGGGTATTTGTGCACAAGTGCATATAATGAAATCGACTGAAATCGAAAATCGGTTTTCTGCTTTCAAATTCCGAATTTTTATCCATAACACCACCTGCGCATCCAACGTTTCAGCACACGTGATTCCCTAGCGGGCACAGATCTAATTACTGATCAGGGTTGATGTTGCTTAATTTCGGTGATCGTAAGTGAACCAATGTTTCATCGAGTTATGGCCGATTTATTTTTAAACGGTGTTAGAATTATCCAGAAGGAACCGCCAACATACGGACGTACTTTTGAGTCTGTACACAAACATCCTTAAAGTGTAAATCGTTTATTTGCTTCATCGTCAGCTACAATCTCCAAGAATTTAAATGTAGAGTCAATAGTCATGTCCTACCTCACTAACTTGCATCCTCTCTCTCATACTTTTTTCGGTCCTCTCAGTACTCTCCTCCTTCTCTTACCCACTTCTTGACACCCCCTATAACATGTCACTATTTCTCATACTTTTGCTCCTTTGTAACCTTCTGTGCACCAGTGTCAGTAAAGTGCCTTGCTTGGGGCGACACGAAAGGAAAAAAATATCTCACTAACCTGCATCCTCTCGCTTTCATGCTCTTTTCTCAGCCCACTCCACTCTCATTAGTATTTTCTTCTTTCTCTTACCCACTTCTTGACACCCCCTATAACCTGTCACTCTTTCTCATACTTTTGTCCTATGTAACCCCCTGCGCAGTGGCAGTAAAATGCCTTGCTTCAGGCATATGATCATAAAAAAAATCGCCCGCAAAAAATAAAATGCCTTTACACCCGGAGTTATTCGTCGAGGTTAACGTAAGAGAACTCCATACTTTAGTAGGGGTTATTGACGGTGGTGGCAGTCCTAACAATAAAATATACGCAAATAACGCTATTCTGATCACAAACACAGAAGGCAAACTGTAGGGCATCCTAGAGAAAGCAATAAAATATTTACTCAATTATTAGAATTGAGCGATATCTGGACGTGATGTGGTCAGAAAGTTTGTCTCGCTAGAACCTATTATAGGTGATTCGATTCTCACTAGGTGCCCTATCCATTCGGCCTTGTTCCGTATCTAAGCGGCGCTTGCGAAATCAACTCTACGGAAATTTGTATTATTTTCATTTTATAAAACGTTAATCAATTGACAATTTGTTAATTTACGAGACATAAAAAAAAATATCAGTGGAAAAAACAAACTAATAAATAAATAGTATTTGTCTATATTTCTGAGATGAAGTAGTATTTACAGTATTTACATTATTCGGACTATTGTCCTCATCTTTGTTGCCATTTGTACGACGTTTAATAATATATCATTCTATTTGTCTATATTTCTGAGATGAGGTAGTATTTACAGTATTTACATTATTCGGACTATTGTCCACATCTTTGTTAAAAAAAAGGGCAACAAAGATGAGGACAATAGTCCAAATAATGTAAATAGTGTAAAAACGACCTCATCTCAGAAATATAGACAAATACCCCTTAATTCAGAAAATATTTGTACGAAATATATGTTCCACGTTCTGCAATGAGATTTAAATATCGTAAGCCATTTTTGCAAGCCTTCTTTTTTATTTTATTTTTTTTAATCGTTTCACTCCAAGCAAAGAGTATATGGAAGGGAGTTCCACAGGTGGGAAGTGCGAGAAAAGAAGCTGATGAAGTAGAATTTTCGGCTACATTTAGTTGTTCTAACTGTAAATTGCTAGGACCTTGTTGCCAGTCTGGTTGCACGAGTAAATGTTTATGGTGGAGGCACCAGTGACTTAAGTACATCGGAGCAGATGCTATGAAATTATTTGTAGAAGAGACAGAGGGAAGCCACATAGAGAATGCTTTTACGAATAACATAAACATTCAGGACCGTTTTCAATTTCGTTTCCTTTGGCATCATTAATTTTATTGTATTTTTGGGTCAAGATAGCTTACAGGTTTTTATTTAAGATTTTTTTTCTCTAGCAATAGGTGAGAGCGAAGATCACATTGTCCAGTCATTGGATAAAGAATAGATTTAATTTTTAATGGTATGTCTTTTATGAATGTGTTGCATTCCTTCAAGACTTTGGATGTCATTTACTTTTCCTAGTAGCTATCAATATCTGATTATAGAATATTTATTTCTAATACGTAACGTCGTTTGTAAAATAATGTCCAATTTTAGAATAAACATTTTGCGTTCTAATATATTATGTCGTTCTAAATATAATGTCTGATTTTTTAATGAATTTTAATTGTGTTCTAATATATTATTGTAATTGTTTCACATTAAATATCGTATAAATTCCCAATTATGAAAATGTCGTTTTGTTAATTTTATATCGATTTCTTTCGGAATTTAATTTAAAATTGGCGAACACTATAAAAGCAACATTTTTTAAACGCACAGAAAACGAGAGAAACTGAACGCCATAAATCCAGTTACTATAAATAAAATTAAAATAACCTTGTCTACTGAATTATTTTAATAACATAGAGAAATGTTCGTAAGAGGTAGATTTGACGAGAAAGAAAGAATTGAAGTATTTACCATCACCAGCTAATACCTCACAAACAATGGACTATTCCGTTTTGATAGCGTAGAATGAATGGCAAAAGACATTCACTATTTGGTTTCAGCGAAAGAAAGAAAGAAAGAAAGACGAGAATATAGAAGTGTTTATCGTCTGTTTCAGGGAAATGCAAACAAATGCCACAAATCTTTTCATTTGTACCTTCTTACTTCTTAAAATAACGACCAGCATTCATATTAATGATCGTTATTTCAATATTTTGTTAAATTTATTAAACTCAAATTTCGGAACGAGAAATCGGGGAGCCGAGTTCGAATTCCAGCTGAATTCATTGCATTCACTTACGCGCAAATACCCTTGGAAAAGGTATTAATCAGTCTCTTCCTTCCAGTTATGGGTTAAATAACAGGACAGATTGGGTTCTATAGCC
This sequence comes from Ascarosepion bandense, assembly GCA_037127315.1. Classification (NCBI taxonomy): domain Eukaryota; kingdom Metazoa; phylum Mollusca; class Cephalopoda; order Sepiida; family Sepiidae; genus Ascarosepion; species Ascarosepion bandense. The sequence continues at coordinate 2,320,046 of JBBBDQ010001406.1, read as the reverse complement.
TAGGTCAGCAACCAGTCTACCGCAGAAAACAATGGCAATCTACTGCGGGATAATATTCTGCCCAGTCAGTCATGTCTTTTTCGAGACATGATCACCCAAGTGTGTATCACGTATGGCACTTAACTGACTGACAATATAATAGTTGGAGATATGAGTAAAACCTCCACTGGGCACAAGGTGGGGGATCGGTTTTCTATTGTCATGAAGTACTAAACTGAGCCCCCACTAATTATACTTAATATAATAATGTAATATAATCCATCTCTTCTCACTTCAGCTGTAGGTCAAAGAAAAGACAGATTGGGTTCTGGCAACCAGTCTACAGCAGAAAGAATGGCAACCGACTGCGGGATAATATTCTGCCCAGTCAGTCATGTCTCTTTCGAGACATGATCACCCAAGTGTGTATCACGTATGGCACTTAACTGACTGACTGAATTAACGGTGTGATATGGGAATTTCTCTGGATATTTTCTTGTCATTGAAGTCGCCATGAGCTTATTCAATCATTAACTGAAGAATTAATATTCATCAAGAAATAACTCGCTTCCATGAAGACCCCGATAATTTCCACCGGTAACTATTAAGAGATAAAGCCTGCTGCTCTCTACAAAGGAGGATCTGTAACGTGGTTGATACTGACTTGGCAGACCGGCTGCAGCCGCTCTCTCACCGGCGTGATGTGGCTTCCCTGTGCCTCTTCTACAAGTACTTTCATGGCTTCTGCTCCGATAAGCTTAGATCACTGGTGCCGCCTAAGCACGAATTTACACGAGATACTAGATTAGCAACTAGGTCCCACCCTTTTACAGTTAAACAAATAAGATGTAACCGTAAATTCTACTCCAACAGCTTCTTTTCTCGCGCTTCCCGCCTGTGGAACTCCCTTCCACAAGTCTGCTTTCCCGACAGTTACAATCTCCAGGTGTTTAAATGTAGGGTCAATAGACACCTCCTATCACACTAACTCCCAACTATTCTCAGAACACTCTCATCTACCCAACCCTCATTCTCAGTATCCTTACCTGCCTATCACCCACCCTCTGACATTTCCTATATTTAATCATCCTTTCTCCACTCTACGTAGCCCCCTGCGCAGTAGTGGCAGTGACATGCCTTGCTCGGGGTGAAACGCTTATAAAAAAAAAGAAAAAAAAAGTTCACCACTTCGAACCTGAATCAAAGATTAAAATAAAACAGTTCTCTATTCTTGAAGGAAATCATACTGGCAGCGTCTGTTGGCGATTCTTAAGGTGTAATGGTGATAAACTACCTGGAAAAGGGAATCTGTGTTAATGCACAGTACTATGCATCAATTCAAAACGAAGACAGGGGTGTCAAGAGACGGAGACAGAGACCGATGTTAGGTATGGTCTTGCGCCAGTATAATGTGCTCGTTTACACTGCTCAGGTTGCAGTGGCTGAAACGGTCAACTGTGGCTTTGAAATTCTAGCTCATTTTACCTTAATCACCAGAATCTTAACTCATTGAAGGTCATAACCAATGATTTGGGGGTAAGGTTATTTTTAAACATTTTTTTTTTCGAGTATCAAGATTCATTGAGATTTTTTTTTAAAGCAGGGTCTCCTAGTCCTACCCTTGTTATTTAACCCATAACTGGTGGGAAGGGACGGATTAATACTTTTCCCCAAGGGTAGCAGTGCCTAAGTGAATGCCGGGAATTCGAACTCGGCTCACTGATTTCTCTTTCCGAGCCGATATCCACTGCACCACAACGCACATCCGTCACTAAACCCTTACAGAACCTGATATTCCCAAGCGGTCACCCATCTAAGTACTGCCCAGCCTCAACGTTGCTTAACTTCGATGATCGAGCGATAACCGGTGTATTCAACGTGATATGGCCGTAATGTCGAAGGACCTCTCAAGTATAAATCTCATTAGCCATCTCAGTATCCACACACCCAACCCGAATAAGGCAAACAAAACAAAGCGATCATCCTCGACCTTGAGGGATATCCACGATGAACGGCTCAATATTTTGCCCAGTCGAAATGCGGAAATTCGAATATTGAAGAATACTGGTTAGACTTATAATTTGAATTATACGCGCGAGTGAATTCCCACTGAGAACATAATAAAAACATGGTGTATTCCTTCGCTTAACAGGTCTCTAAAGACGAAATGGGGAAGATATTAATCAAATTAATCGATGATCCCATCCCTGAAGGCTGTAACACTCATGAAATATTTAGCCCCCATTTCTTCTTCTTCTTCTTCTTCTTCTTCTTCTTCTTCTTCTTCTTCTTCTTCTTCTATGTGCCCTATCCTTTCAGGATGTAGGTGATCATGGCCTTCCGCGTCTCCCTATCTCTAGAGGTTTTCTCCTGTTACTCCACGCAACCGCCGTTCCTGTCATCCACCTGCTTAGGCCCTTAAAATATGTTATCCGCTGCTTTCTTCTGTCTCTTTCTCCTTCTATCTGGCCTGTCAGTGTCAGCTTCTCCAAGCGCTCCTTCCTCATTGCACGTCCAAAGAACTTCAGTTGTCTCTTCCTGGTGCCTAATATTAATTTCTTTTTCGTTTCCTTTCTTTCCAACACCTCGTCATTGCTCACATGCTCGGTCCACGATATCCGCATCATCCTTCTGTAGAGCAACATTTCGGCTGCTTCAAGATTTTCCTTCATCTTTGTTGATATTTTCCAACATTCACTGCCATATTGAAGAACTGACATCACATTGCAATGTAATACTCTCTTCTTTGTTTCTAGTGAAAGTTTCCTGTGTCTTAATACTTTACTCAGTTTCAGGAACGCGTCTTTCGCCATGCCAATACGCCTTCGGATTTCTGTGTTGAACTTTCCTTCTTCTGTTAGAACACTTCCCAGGTATTTAAATTTTTGTAGCTGCTTGGATTTTATTATTCCCAACCTGTATTTGGCAGTTGCTCTTTTTACTGATGACCATACTCTCGGTTTTATTGCTAAATATCCTGGAAAAAAATTTTTGTTTTCTTTGTATCGCTCAAGAAAAATACGACTCTTTCTGACAACTGAGACCACATAAGGATCACTGATGATATATCTCGGATGGCGCTATACAATCCTTTGCTGTCTTGAAAGTTTTAAAAATTAATTACTATATTTGAGAAAAGCTGCCAAACCGAGACTCATTTCAATAGACGCAATACAATCTATTAACCATCAGAGAAAATCGCTCCTACCCACTCCCATTAGCATGGATACGGCTAATCTTTTACCGCCTGAAACAATCCATGCACATATAGAAATCTACCAACTACCCGTGCATTGAATACTGCTGCCATATCAGGTCGGGTGCTCTTGCTATCCACCTAGGGGTCCTTGACAAAATTCAACGGAGAATCTGTATTGTGATTGTTTCCGACTTGGCAGCACACATATATAAATCTACCATCCACCCGTGCATTGAATACTGCTGCCATATCTGGTCGCATGTTACTGCTATCTACCTAGAGGTCTTTGACAAAATACAACGGAGAATCTGTAATGTGATTGATCACGAATTGGCAGCTCACAAATATAAATCTACCTCCGCCCGTGCATTGAATACTGCTGCCATATCAGGCCGGGTACTCTTGCTATCCCCCTATGGGTCCTTGACAAAATCCAACGGAGAATCTGTAATGTGATTGATCCCAACTTGGCAGCTCATATATATAAATCTACCATCTACACGTACATTGAATACTGCTGCCATATCTGTTCGGGTGCTCCTGCTATCCACCTAGGGGACCTTGACAAAGTCAAACGGAGAATCTCTAATGTGATTGATTCCGACTTGGCAGCTCACATATATAAATCTACCATCCACCCGTGCAATGAATACTGCTGCAATATCTGGTCGGTGCTCCTGCTATCCACCTAGGGGTCCTTGACAAAATCCAACGGAGAATCTGTTATGCGATAGATCCCGTCTTGGCAACTCGGATACAGTCATTTTCTAACCAACGCAATGTGGCTTCCCTCTGTCTACCAATACTTTCACAGCTTCTGCTCCGATGATCTTTGCTCCTTGGTGCCCTCTCTATAGAAATTTACTCGAGCCACTGGCAACTAGGTCCCACACTTTTACTGTGAAAGCAATAAATTGTAAACGCAAATTCTACTCCACCAGCTTCTTTTCTCGCACTTCCCACCTGTTGAATTCTCTTCCATTTACTTGCTTTCCCGACAGCTATAATCTCCAAGAATTTAAATGTAAATCAATAGACATTTTTCTCACTAACCTCAGCATCCTCTCTCTCATGCTCCCTTCTCCATTCACTCCACTCTCATCAATATTCTTATCCTTCGCTTACCCACTTCCTTTATCTTATTGTACACTTTATTCGATAACATATAACCCCCTGCAAAACAGGGGCAGTAAAATGCCTTGCTTTGGGAGTTATGATTTTGAAAAAATCTATACTATTATAATGTGGATATAAAGTGGGAGATCAATTCCACATTACAATTAATATATAAACTGATCCCTCACTTTATAAGCACAGACCTCCTTATATTACTCACTTCTTAACACCCAATATAACCTGTCACTTTTCTCATAAATTTCCTCCTCTGTAACCCCCTGCAAACCAATGGCAGTAAAATGCATTACTTGGGGCAATAGGATTTTTAAAAAAAATCTATTCTATTATAATGTGGATATGAAAGGGGGGATCAATTCCACATTACAATTAATATATAATCTGATCCCTCACTTTATAGCTACAGTCATCCTTCTGTTACTCACTTCTCGACACCCCCCTATAACCTGTCACTCTTTCTCATAAATTTCCTCCTATGTAACCCCTTGCAAAACAGTGGCAGTAAAATGCCTTGCTTAGAGTGATATGATTACAAATGAAAAGCAAAAACTACGGATTATTTTTTTCGTATCTCAAAAACAATGCGACAGATGGAAATAATTTAATTACTTTTCTTTAGTAATCCTTTTACGTTCTTCATCTTCGGCATCTTTTCGTCATATTTTTATATATCTATAAAAGTACTAGCAGTATAGACCGGCGTTGCTCGGGTGTAATGAAAGCTTTAAAACTAATCCATGGTCCTGCAGCTCAGATTCTTTGGACGTTGGCACGAAAGACTAAAAAAGCAATAGTTATTTCCAGTTAAAGCGAAACCGTAGACTGAAACACACACACACACACACACACACACACACACACACACACACACACACACACATATATATATATATATATATATATATATATATATATATATATAAAATCAAAACAACCAACACTTAATAAAATTACATTTCAGTCTGGTCATAATTCATTATATTGCATTTAGACATATGGCTCTGTTAACGTTTCGGTCTCTCACACGATGTGATGTCATTGAACTGCATTACAAATTTACGACCTGCATCTGCTATTCAGTGACTTTTATCGTTGCTTAGAAGTGTTTTATGTGAACACAAGATAAAAATGATCTTTGATGGAGGATATACTTATGATAACGTCCCTGTAACCTATCTGAAGATGGCTCATGTGATCCGAAAGCTTAGAACCAACTTAATAAAAAAATATCCAAATGTTGGACAATTTATGTCTTTGTATTCACCTTAAATTAAAGCCAAAATACGATGTTTAGAACGGCTCATGATTAAACATAATAGATATTCATTGCCTCTTATATTTAACAATATATATTTAGAAAAGTATCTGCTGTCTCGATATGCTATATATATATATATATATATATATATATATATATATATATATATATTGGGATCTGATATACATCTAATATAGATAGGCCTTCAGATATTGGAGGCTATCTACATTAAATCAAACCACCCACACTTTTCACATGTCAATTGGTTCACAACTCATTACTTTGCATTTAGACGTATGATTCTGTTAACATTTCAGTCTCTCATGCGGTCATATATGAGGTCTATGAGGTCATATATGAGGTCTAAGAGGTCATATATGAGGTCTATGAGGTCATATATGAGGTCTATGAGGTCATATATGAGGTCTATGAGGTCATATATGAGGTCTAAGAGGTCATATATGAGGTCTATGAGGTCATATATGAGGTCTATGAGGTCATATATGTGGTCTATGAGGTCATATATGAGGTCTATGAGGTCATATATGAGGTCTAAGAGGTCATATATGAGGTCTATGAGGTCATATATGAGGTCTAAGAGGTCATATATGAGGTCTAAGAGGTCATATATGAGGTCTATGAGGTCATATATGAGGTCTATGAGGTCATATATGAGGTCTATGAGGTCATATATGAGGTCTATGAGTTCATATATGAGGTCTAAGAGGTCATATATGAGGTCTATGAGGTCATATATGAGGTCTATGAGGTCATATATGAGATCTATGAGGTCATATATGAGGTCTATGAGGTCATATATGAGGTCTATGAGGTCATATATGAGGTCTATGAGGTCATATATGAGGTCTAAGAGGTCATATATGAGGTCTATGAGGTCATATATGAGGTCTATGAGGTCATATATGAGGTCTATGAGGTCATATATGAGGTCTATGAGGTCATATATGAGGTCTATGAGGTCATATATGAGGTCTATGAGGTCATATATGAGGTCTATGAGGTCATATATGAGGTCTATGAGGTCATATATGAGGTCAATGAGGTCATATATGAGGTCTAAGAGGTCATATATGAGGTCTATAAGGTCATATATGAGGTCTATGAGGTCATATATGTGGTCTATGAGGTCATATATGAGGTCTAAGAGGTCATATATGAGGTCTATGAGGTCATATATGAGGTCTAAGAGGTCATATATGAGGTCTATGAGGTCATATATGAGGTCTATGAGGTCATATATGAGGTCTATGAGGTCATATATGAGGTCTATGAGGTCATATATGAGGTCTATGAGGTCATATATGAGGTCTATGAGGTCATATATGAGATCTATGAGGTCATATATGAGGTCTATGAGGTCATATATGAGGTCTATGAGGTCATATATGAGGTCTATGAGGTCATATATGAGGTCTAAGAGGTCATATATGAGGTCTATGACGTCATATATGAGGTCTATGAGGTCATATATGAGGTCTATGAGGTCATATATGAGGTCTAAGAGGTCATATATGAGGTCTAAGAGGTCATATATGAGGTCTATGAGGTCATATATGAGGTCTAAGAGGTCATATATGAGGTCTATGAGGTATTATATGAGGTCTATGAGGTCAAAGAACCGCATAACAAACTTACAAACTGTTAATCGGCGAACGTTCTTGTTGCTTCCCAATGTTTTATGTCAGCACAAGATAAAATCCGTCGTTGATGGTGGATGTTTTTTATGTTAACATCCTTGTAACCTGTCTGAAGATGGCTCATGTGAGCCGAAAGATTAGAACCAACATAGTATAAAAAAATATCTAAATGTTCGACAAATTTAGTCTTCATTTTCACCTGAAATTAAAGCTAAATACGATGTTTGGAACGGCTCATGATTAAACATAATTAGACATTCATTGTCCCTTATATTTAACAGTATATTTTTAGAAAATTATCTGATGCCACGATAATATATATATCATGGACTCGCCCATCGATTTCGATGTATGAGGGTCTAACCTTAGTAAGACATCCACACAGAGATTTGTTTATAGTGGTGAAGGCATTGTGTTGTACCATCCACACTTTTTAGAACTGGTGACAACAAACAATCGGTGCAGAAATCCGCCACAGATCGCATGAACAGCAGACCTCAATTATTTAGCCCATAATTGGAGGGGACGGACGGATTAATACCTTTCCCAAGGGTACTAGTGCGCAAGTGAATGCAGTGTGCTCGACTGGAATTGGAAATCGGTTCAACGATTTCCCCCTCCAAGCCGACATCCACCGCACCACACCGCACATCCGTGAACGCTAACAGCACCTGGTATTCCCAAGTGGTCACCCAACTAAGTACTGACCAGGCTCAACGTTGCTTGATCGAGCGGGAACCGGTGTATTCAACGTGACATGACCGTTATATATATATATATACATATATAACTGTCATGTCACACGTTGAATACACCGATTCCCGCTCGATCAAGCAACAATATATATATATATATATATATATATATATATATATATATATATATATATATATATATATATATATATATAGCGTATAATGACGGATGTGCGTTGTGGTCTACTGGATATCGGCTCGGAAAGAGAATTCGGTGAATTTGAGTTCGAATTCCAGTTGAATACTCTGCATTCACTTAAGCACTGGTACCCTTGGGAAAGGTATTAATCCGTCCCTTCTTTCCAGTTATGGGTGAAATAACAGGGTAGGACTTGGGGACCCTGTCCTTAAAAACAAATCCCAATGAATCTTGGTACTTGAATAAAAAAAAAAGTATTACTAGACACAAAACTTATAAAAACAATAATAATGTTTTGAAAGGAAAAAGTATTACCAGCAATAAATAAATAAAATTTAGTTGGCAGTCAATGACCCGCCGAGGTTGATATCCCATAAAACAAATAACAACTTACTTAAAATATTTTCCTTTCTTATATTTCGTACCTTAACTACGTCCCAGGTTTCTCCAAATATATGTATAGGATATATATTTATTTATTGACATATCCCATTTGTAAACGAGGTATTACGCGACCTATTTTTCTCCCATGTGTGGTGTCATCAGACGATTATACCAAATCGCCTGAAGACACGATACATTGTAGAAACCTAGGTCGCCTAATAACTCGTTTGCAAATGAAAAATATTCAAAAGTTCTAAAATATAATTGTACTGAACACTTTTTAATACAAATGTGCACTAGTCTAAATTTATTATGACCAAAAACTAAGTAATTAAACAATAAATCAATATATATATATATATAGATGCATGCTTCATTAATTAATATAGATAAGTTTTGTTGATTTATTTTATGTAAATCTTTTTCATATCGTCTGATAAGCTTAATAGCATTATCGTTAAAAGAAGAAAGAAAATCAAAATATTGATACATGTTTTTATTTAATCCTTTCTGAGCTTTCGGCTTACATCAGCCATTATCAAAGATGACAATTGTGTTGGTTGTAATGAGCAGTCCTCGGACGAACGATAGTGGTAGTCGTCTATTTTGTTTTTGTGGAGGATTGGCGAACACGTGCGTGCATGTTGGAAGCGAAAACCGCACTACAGCTTGAGGCGCCTCAGATGACCGCCATATATATATTCAAATGTTGGACAATTTTTTTCTTTATTTTCACCTGAAATTAAAGGCAAAATACGATGTTTAGAAATGCTCAGAGAGTACCGTTTCTCCAGGTAGGCCTCTAATCGACATTATTCGGAAGAGTAAGTCTCACTTGTTATTCATTCCTCGTATCGTTAAAGAAAGAACACAGGCGTGTCCGAAAAATTGACTTTAAAATCTTTCTCTCCACATTTCAAGTCAGAAAAAGTATTATATATATATATTTTATTTCCAATATATATATATATATATATATATATATATATATATATAATCTACAATTAGATTGTAGTTTGTACATATTCTAAATTATAATTTTATTACCAATATATATATATATATATTCAGTATCCGAAGAAACATTATTCTTAAAAAAGTGCTCAATACAAAGTAGAGCTAATAATATTTATTCAGAAATTATGACATGGACATGTTACAATATCACTACAAAAGTAGCTATTTTGTGTCTTGTCAAGTGATGTGGTCTATCTTAAAATATACCACATCACTTGGTAAGACACAAGAAGTGTCGAAACAAAAAAGCTACTTTTATAGTGATATTGTCACATATCCCTGTTATAATTTCTGAATAAATATATATTTTCATATATACAAATAAATATGCAATACATGCACATATATAGTAATATATATTTATATATATACATTATATATATAAATGTATATATATATATATATATATATAAATATATTTCATTCCTTATATATGTTATATATATATATATATATAAATATATTTCATTCCTCATATATATATATACATAGATATATATATATATATATATATATATATATATATAAAACCAAGTATAGGGTTGGAATGGATGGAATAATATTCAGTATCCGAAGAAACACAAAAAAGTGCTAAATGCAAAGTAGAGGTAATGATATTTGTTCAGAAATGAATATATTATAATATCCCTAGAAAAGTAGCTATTTTGTTTGGACACTTATTGTGTCTTAGCAACTGATGAAGTTTATTTCAAGTTGAAAGGTTTTAAAATGTTAAAAACAAGCTAAAGCCATTTAATCCGGGTGACATTGTTGTATAGACAGTGTGGACCAATCAAAATAAAGTAATATATATATATATATATATATATATATATATATATATATATATATTAATCTGTTTCTATCTCACTCAGTATATATATATATATATATATATATATATATATATCTGTGTGTGTGTGTGTGTGCGTGTGTGCGTGTGTGTGCGTGTGTGTGTGTTTCTGTGTGTGTGAATAAAAAAGGCAGAGAAGAGGAAAAATATACGAGTTATATATTCTCTGACCTTGTGTGTAATTTCACCCAGAAGTGTATTTACACTGAGCAGGTGTTATTAAACAGCAAAAATACAAGCTGGATAAGAAAAAGAAAACAAATATTGTTTTTAAAAGTCAAAGAATGCAAACGCCTGGTGACAGGCGGAATAGTTTTAAGACAGCTGCTTTCAAAATTCACGAAATATAAAAACATGAGTTTCTTTACATTTAGATACATATTGTTTTTGGAAAATGAAAATTCTTCTTCTATGTGCCTTGTTCTTTCAGAACGTAGGTGATCATGGCCTTCCACGTCTCCTTACCCTAGTGATTCTTAGCACGCTTTCTGCTGTTACAACACGCAACCCCCGTTCTGCTATCCACGTGCTCAGGGCAGTCAAGTACGTTAAACGCTGTATTCCCCTGTCTTTATCTGGCCTGTTAGTATCAGTTTCTCTAAGCCCTCCTTCCTCATTGCATGTCTCAAGAACTTTAGCTGTCTCTTCTTGACGCACAGTATTAATGTCCTTTTCGTTTCCATCCTTTCCAAAACCTCATCATTACTCACCTACTTGATCAATGATGTCCGAAGCATCCTTCTGTAGAACCACATTTTAGTTGCTTCAATATTTTCCTTTATCTTTGCTGATATTGTCCAGCATTCACTGCCATATTGAACAACTAATATCTCTTTTTTGGTTTTATCAAAATTTTCTGGTCTTTTAATACTTTACTCAGCTTCTGGAATGCGTCTTTCGCTATGCCAATTTGACATCGGATATCTGTGTCGCACTTTCCGTCTTCTGTTAGAACACTTCCCAGGTACAGGGCCAAATTTGCGTTAAAGGAATTATGCATTAATGAATTAGAACACTCTCAATTACTGGTGTATGTTTACAATGTATACCACACGCTAAAAGACTGTCTTCTATCGAGCACCCATAGCTTAGAGGTAGAATCACCGACAGATAGGTATTCGGTCGGGTTTCAATCCTGGCTAGAAGCAATCGTATGTCTAACCGTAATGATGAGCAGTGATGCAGAGAAACCGATCTGACTGCGGAGGACCATATATATATATATATATATATATATATATATATATATATATATATATATATTACAAATTAGTGAAAGAACACATAGATTAAAAACCCACTGTTTAAGCATTTACTTTTATAAAGAGTGCTCGACACATATTAGACGATTCATAACCTAATTATTAAATCTCTATTCCTACATAATTCTTAATTTTGATTGAACAATATTGACACACCTAAAGCGTTTTCTCGAACCACCACTCCCTAATTTTTGAATAACCATGAATTCATCTTATATTTTAAAAATGAATCATTTTCACCATTGATGTTGTCTTATCACCTGAGGAGGAAACAGTTTTGTTCTGAAACATGTACATTTTTGTGTAGTGTTTTTATACTTATATAAGATATTGTAATTAGAAAATTACAATACATATATGTTAAATTATATCCGTCCATTTTTTCACAAGTTTTATCTATCTATCTATCTATCTATCTATCTATCTATCTATCTATCTATCTATCTATCTGTTTTATTCACCCTGCTTGTCTGTTTATCTATCTATCTATCTATCTATCTATCTATCTATCTATCTATCTATCTGTTTTATTCACCCTGTTTGTCTGCTTATCTATCTATCTATCTATCTATCTATCTATCTATCTATCTATCTGTTTTATTCACCCTGCTTGTCTGCATATCTATCTATCTATCTATCTATCTATCTATCTATCTATCTATCTATCTATCTATCTGTTTTATTCCACCCTGCTTGTCTGTTTATCTATCTATCTATCTATCTATCTATCTATCTATCTATCTATCTATCTATCTATCTATCTATTGCTTTACATGTCGGCCTATTTCAGTTAGTATCTATCTATGTAGTTTTTAACAATCTCTCTCTCTCTCTCTCTCTCTCTCTATATATATATATATATATATATATATATATATATTCAGTATTGTGCAAAAGTATTAGGACACGAACTACATTATCTTACATGAGGCATCAAAATAAAGTATAAAAACACCCCTGTCCTAAAACTTTTGCACATTAACGGTAGTGTGCAAAAGTGTTAGAACAGCGGTGGTTTTTCTAAAAAGCCATTGAAATGCAAATATAGGGTGATAAGCCAAGTAAATTGCTAATAAATATTGATTCTTTTTAACTAGGTGTAAAATAAATGTATTAAAAAGAAGTTATATTAAATGTTTTCTATTTTCTATCAAACAAGTTATTTTGAAACAACTCATTACCCTGTTATCCTTGGATATGACGGACTTTCTTTCTTATTTCCCCCCCTCTCGAATTGATAAATCTAATGTTACTTCGCAAGACACATAATGAAGGCTGTAATCAAAGCAAATGTCTATTATACTAAACTAGCAGAATAGCCCGGTGTTGCTCGGGTGTAATGAAAGCTTTAGACTAATAATCCATGGTCCTGGAGCTCAGACTCTTTGGACGTTGTCATGAAAATCTAAAAAGCAATAGTTGTTTCCAGTTAAAATGAAACCGTACACTGAAACAAAAATGACTGGATGTTAGTCAAATTTTGATTTCCTTCTATCGATATCAAATTTTCTGCACTATTGTAAGAACTGCAACCTTGACAATTCTGAATATCGTTTCTTATGTTTTTGTCTATGAGTGTATCAAATTTGATTAAAATCGTACCACTCCTTCTATAACCCAATTCGATTTTCGATATTTATTGGGGATACCTCGACATAAAACTTAGCTAAGAACACTCGCAGACGCTTATAGTACAACTGTGTAAATTTTCAAGAAAATTGGTTCAGCCGTTTTGGAGTCTATAGGTAACAGACACACACACAGAGACACACACACAGAGACAAATTTCCATTTATAAATACGTTTAGATATTAAATTTATTTTATAACAAGTATTTCCTTCTTGTTAAAGCATTTGTTTAGTAACTCAAATAAAATTACGTGAATTTAATTGTTTATTTTCTGTCAATCTGCCTCATAAGAGATAAAATAGTTCTTGTCCTAATACTTTTGCAAAGTACTGCATAAATATATATATATGTGCGTGTGTGTGTGTGTGTGTGTGTGTGTGTGTGTGTGTGTGCCGGTCAGTCTCTGCCTATATCTCTCTTACTCTCTCTCTCCTTCTGTTTTTCTCTCTCACTCTGTCTATATCTACAGTAATAAGTTTCTCTCTATGTATCTATCTTCTAAAGTATATATCTATGGAGATTTATCGTAAGTTTAACATATAATAAATTCATTTTATACATATTCACGTGACGAAGAGGCTTAAGGTCACAGGAATATATTTATCTTTTTGTGGAGGCGTGCATGAGTCTGCGCGCTTTCGCTCCAGCTGTTGTTTTTTGTTAATCAAATGGTACTTGCAATAAACACCAGATGTTTGCGAGCTGCGAAACTTACACAACATTAATGCACGCGTTTTATCGACATACTAGCAGTATAGCCCGTCGTTGCTCGGGTGTAATGAAAGCATTAAGAGTAATCCATGGTCGTGGAGCTCAAACTCTTTGGACGTTAGCACGAAAGACTAAAAAGCAACAGTTGTTTCCAGTTAGAAAGCGAAACCGTAGTTTGAAAGAAAAATGAATGGATGTAAGTCAAATATTGATTTCCGGTATCGATGTCAAATAAGCTTTCCGTTGCAAACTGAATTCTGAAGACTAAATAAGTCCTCTGAGTAAATGGTATCATAGCTGAGACAAAGAAATATAATTATACCTACTTAGAGCCAAACCCAAAGCAAAAATCAAAATAAAACGGCTGAAAACCTGATTTTGATCAGACCCGATAGAATAATACTATCGATTTCCAATATCGAAGACAAATAAGTCATCCAAGGATAAACTAACCTAAGTAAGTCCATGAAAACTTATCGTACCCATCGGGAGTAAAATTGAAGATAATGAGCCATATTGATGGCTGAATATCGGTTTTTGATAAGATTCTATAGAATATCGGGGGTATGAATTTTTATTGAGATTTGGATAAAAAATAGGGATTTGTATAAAGGGCATACAGACATTCAGACAGACAGACACAGACACACGCACACGCACACACACACACAGCTTGTCTTATATATATATATATATATATATATATATATATATATATATACATTTTTCAGCGAAGCCTTTATACAAATGGTATCTTGACTTCCAAAATCATCTCCATTGAAATATACATTTAAATCTTTAATTTCGGGTAGTGTTCAATCGTCAAAAAATAAACATGTTTAAGAACAGTTTAAGTGTGAGCGAGATGCGACACAAGGTGACTTTTAACGTGGGGAGTCCGACTCGTACAGACGGGCGAACGAACAAAAATTCTCCAGGCTCCTCAACCGCTGGTCCTCTGGTGCAATTGGATGGCGCGGCGGCGAGACACTGTTCCTCGGGACCAGACATCTACATATTATAATTTTTTTTCAGATGCACCTTTGCCCTCGCGGACGGAGCTACAACTGAGCCGCACTCTGTTTTGAAGGACAGAGACGCAACTGAGAGATGATTTTTGGTCTCCAACCGACACAGAAATTTGCCAGGTAAGAAGTAAGAGGAACAACTGATGAGAATATGTGGCGAAGATAACGATTAACACTTGTCTTGAATAGGTTAAGAGTGTTGTGATGGGGATAACATCCTCTTGGCAAAAGTTCCACAGAGCAGTGGTTTACGGGGGTGGTGTTTCAGTAAAACTGACTTATGGATGGAATACGGAGATAATGAGAGTTGTTTGATACAATATAAATAAAACTGCGGGTCCAAGCCATGGATGTTAGGCCTGGCGAAACCAAAAATAATTATCTCCAATCACATTCCGTGGACGTTGGAATAGAGCAAGGAGAGGTTTATCAAATCCAGGCTTTTGGGGAGAAGTTAGAGTATGCAAAAAACTTTCTCAGCCAAAAAGACCTGGAGATGCTTTTGACTCTATCGAATTAATAAAACATCTGCTTCAGTTTCCTTTCTTTTCCCCTGCGGTCAGTTTTAGACCTACGAGACTGCAGGGTGTAATCATTTTCTAATTTTTCACCGATTCGATAATTTGCAGTGGTATGCATTAATATGGACACACACACACACACACACACACACACACACACACACACACACACACACACATATATATATATATATAGAGAGAGAGAGAGAGAGAGAGAGATGATGAAGAATACATATATATATATTTTTCTAAACATATGCTG
This sequence comes from Ascarosepion bandense, assembly GCA_037127315.1. NCBI lineage: Eukaryota > Metazoa > Mollusca > Cephalopoda > Sepiida > Sepiidae > Ascarosepion > Ascarosepion bandense. The sequence goes on along the minus strand of JBBBDQ010001406.1, from coordinate 2,304,256 downwards.
TTAAATATAAGAGACAATGAATGTCTATTATGTCTAATCATGAGCCGTTCTGAACGTCGTATTTTGGCTTTAATTTTAGTTGAAAATAAAGACAAAAATTCTCCAACATTTGGATAATTTTTTATTAATTTGCTTCTATGCGTTCGGCTCACATGAGCCATCCTCAGAGAGGTTATTTAGACTGTAATACAATAACATTCACCATCACGGACGATTTTATTTTGTGTTGACATAAAACTCCGCTTGGCAACGGCAATAGTTACCAAAAATAATAAACGCAGTTCTCAAATTTGCAATGCGGTATTATGACGTCACACCACGTGATAGCGCGAAATGACAACAAAACCATGTAGTTAAATGCAAAGTAATGTGTTATGTCCGGATTTAAAGGTGATTTTATTGAGTGTAGGTTGTTTAGATTTCTAAATTTATAGATATCTGCAGGTTCCTCTTATTGTGTGTAAGGATCACTGTGTTGTTGACCAAAATCTGTCTGATATAACCTACATGTTTATGTTTTTCAGAGAAATGTTGTTTAATAGTACTCTGATCAGAAAGATGACATGTAAGTCTACGGGAGAGCGTGGTTGAAGCAAATTAATAAAAAAATATCCAAATGTTAGAGAATTTTTGTCTTTATTTTCAACTGAAATCAAAGCCAAAATACGACGTTTAGAACGGCTCATGATTAAACATAATAGACATTCATTTTCTCTTATATTTAACAGCATATGTTTAGAAAATTATTTGCTGCCTCGATACACTATATATATATATATATACATATATATATATATATATATATATATATATATGATAAAGTATATACAAATATATATATATTTGAAAATATTTTTGTAAGTACAGAATCTAATTATAGAAATAATAGTGTGTAGCTTGATGTTACACATTGTAAATGATATTAAAAAACAAGTAACCGGTTTTGCTCTCACTCTTCAGGCCTTTACGGGTGATTTTAATCAGAATTGAAATAAAAAAAACTGTGTCTCGAGAATGAGGGGGATGAAAAAAAGTTGTGACTGTAAAAATTGTTTTATTCACAATTTATTTTTCTTTCATCCCCCTCATTTTCATGACACACTTTTTTTTATTTTAATTCTGATTAAAATCTCCCGTAGAGGCCTGAAGAGCGGGAGCGAAACCGGTTGCTTTGCTTTTTAATATCGTTTACAATGTGTAACATCAACCTATATATATATATATATATATATATATATATATATATATATATTAATAATCGGTTATCTGTGAAGGGCAAGGACATTTTTTCCGTCTGAATCTATCCTGCACATATATAAATCTACCATCCGCCCCTGCATTGAATACTGCTGCCAAATCTGGTCGGGTGCCCCTGCTATTCTCCTCGGGCTTCTCGACAAGGTACAGCGGAGGGTCTGTACTGTGATTGATCCCAACTTGGCAAACCGCCTGCAGTCTCTCTCTCACCGGCGCGACGTGGCTTCCCCGTGTCTCTTCTATAAATACTTTAACGGCTTCTGTTTTTTTTCTACTGATGTGCAGGGGGCTTCGATGAACTTAGATCACTGCTGCCCCCTAGATACGAATTTGCACGAGAAACTAGATTAGCAAATAGATCCCACCCTTTTACAGTGAAACCGATAAAATGCAACCGCAACTTCTACTTCCAACAGTTTCTTTTCTCGCACTTCCCGATTGTGGAATTCCCTTCCACATGATTGCTTCCCCGACGGCTACAATCTCCAGGAGTTAAAATGTAAGGTCAATAGACACCTCCTAACACACTAACTCGCTCTCCCATTCACACACTCTTCCCATCTGACCAACCCTCATCCTCGGTATCCTTACCCATCTATCACCTTCCTTCTGACATTTCCTACATCTAACCACTCCTTCTCATTATCTTCTCCTATGTAGCCCCATGCGCAATAGTGGTTGTGGAATGCCTTGTTTGGGGTGAAATGATTAATATATATAGTACTAATATTATATGCATAGTACTGATGAGCTGTGATACAGCGAAACAGATCTGTCTGCGGATGACTATTTACGCTCTCACACTCTGATTGAGCACTCTGGAAGAATGGTAGACTTTCAAAACCAGCATTGAATTAGAACACTCTCAGCTATTGGGCGTGTATAATGATAATATACGCGCAAAAAGTCTGCCTTCTTCTACCGAGCGTCGGTAGCTCAGCGATAGAATCGACTAACGCCAATTCGGTTGGGTTTCACTCCTGGATTAAAAGCACTCCTGTCTGCGGATATATATATATATATATATATATATATATATATATATATATATATACACCCTTGTACAAATTAATTGAAACAACAGTTTTAGTTAGGTTTCTTTAACATACGGCCTGTTTTAGACCGAGTGGTGTGGCAGAGAGTAACCGATTTCTATTATTTCCTCAGTAATATGAAACTATTTTTAGGGTTTATGGCGAAATTTGTGTGGCCTTGGAAAATGTTACGTCATCCGTAATTGTTTCAGTTTTTTATCGTGCCCAGATACAATAGTCTCGATTGTCGCTCAGTTGTCCCAAGGGACATTGCCCGCGATGGGCGTTACTCCAAGGAAGCGTACGAAAATTGTAAAAGCTGCACGAACACATTGGCAAGCCTTACAGAGAGATCGCGGATATTGTTGGTGTTATCCCTTCCACTATCAGTCGTGTCACCAAAGCAAAGAAACAACTGGATCCATCAATTCAAAACATAAATTCAAAACATAAAAAGCAAATACAAGTCCTAAATAAAAACAATATATATATATATATATAGGAAAAACTATTTAAAAGTTGTGCAATCAACCGGGTCACACTTTAGAAAATTGCAAATGTTTACTAATAGACTGCGATTTTAGTTCTACACACGCAAAAAAAAAGAAAAATACTGGATTTTAAAATTAAATACACAAAAGCTAGGGTTAGATTGGGATTTAGGTCTTTTGAATCTTTACAAATATTTCAATAGCTAAACTTTTTTAGATACATTCAAAAAAGATTTTTAGCTAAAACAAATTTATAAGTATTATTAAAGGTAGGTTTACGTTTACAAATATTGAAAAAAAAATCATAAAAACAAACTCTCCACAGACGCGTCACGTGATGTAAACAAACGCGTCACGTGATGTAATTAGACTCTCTCCACAGACGCTCTCGCGAAATACGTTTCTAATTCAAATTTTAAAATCATTTGTTTCTGATGAAGGAACGAGGGCGGTCTGAAATATAAAATATAATAATAGAAATAAACAAATACTGTCAAAAAAATACATTTTTAAACTCACAACTTTTTAATAGTTTTTCCTATACATATTAAGACAGTATACGTGGATCAACACTATGTTATATATATAAACCTGGTTTGAATACAATCAATTTCGATATTTCCAATAACGTACTCAAATGTCTGTAAATAGACCAGGGACCACAACATCACTATTTTGCCACTGTCTTCGGTCATCCGCCACGGTAGGGATGGACTTATATTTTCAATTCAATTCTCTTTATTGTCAATAGCTTAAATGTTCTATGTTTACTGTGTGTTAATATTTACTCTTTGATAATGGCTTATGTGAGCCGAAAGCTTAGACCCGATAAAAAATTCAACAAATACTGTGATTTTTGTTGTCTTTCAATGACATCACCATCAAGTATATCAGACGGTATGAACGGATCCTACACAAAATTAATAGACAACACTTGTCTATATTATTCAATGAAACCTGCATTAATATATATATATTTATATATATATATATATATATAGAGAGAGAGAGAGAGAGAGAGAGAAAGAGAAAGAGAGGGAGGGAGGGAGGGAGAGAGAGAGAGAGTGTATGTAAAAAAAATTTCCGAAATTTATTTTCGTTGAATGGCCATTTCAGCGAGAAAATTCAACGAATTTAAATTTCGGAATTTTTTAACATACTATATATATTTGACTCTGTAAATAGATAATACTATTTACATCGAGCACTCCACCTTAATCAATTTTAATATTAATAAAATTAATATTAATATGATCGGGCTTTGGGAATTTTTTTCCTTTTGCTCATCTTTTTTGATTTTATATATATATATATATATATATATATATATATATATATATATTATAGAAACCCACCCCTACTACCATAATAGCATTATTTGTAAAATCTGATTAAACTACCATAATTTATGTATTCTTATGTTTGTTGTTGATTTAATATTAGTAAAAATTCATTTTTAATTTTTTTTGCTAAAAGTTTTGTATTTATAAAGATATTATTTAAACAAGTTTATTAAACTCAGCAGTCAGGACTGCTTAAAATTTTAATTGCTCAGTTACATTCTATGGTTCAAAAACTGTTTCGGAACAAAATGGCCTCTTTGAGGTTGATAATGCACTCATTCATACTGCTAAAGTTGTAGTAGAATAGCATAAAGAAGATTCTAATGAAGCAGAACATCTTATTTAGCCACTATAGTCCCCGTATTTCAACGTTATTGAACATTTCTTGTTCATTTTAGGAAAACAAACAACAACGGTAGAGTCAATATTCTCCACCACCATCATTGAAATAAATCTGAGACTATTTTCACTGAAGAATGGGTAAAATTACTCTAGAAACAATTCAAGCTGTGTACGAGCCGATTTCACGCAGAATCTAAGCTGTAATTACTGAAAGGTTTGTCTTACTCTTTACTGAAAAAAAAAAATTTTTTTGGCAATTTCAAATGTGTTTCCATTTAGTTCAACATATATGTATCACTTGTGATATCTTTGTCATATATTTTTTACTTTGTCATATCTTTGTCACTCGTTCACTAATTTAAGTGAAAAACAATTTTAAAAACATTCTGTAACCGTTTCACGATGACATCCGATAACTTTTCAAACTTGCTAATTGCTACGGGTGTATCATTCAATTTATTTCATCACTGGCATAGAAAACGTCTGGAATCTCAGTCATTTCAAGTCTCTAACGTCCTTGTCCTGATTATCATATTTCGCCTATCCATCCTGAACTGATGTTCTACTGGTTCATTGAGACAAGCTCCCCGAAAAGACCCCTTAATTGTCTGGATAAAATTGTGTTGTTTTTAAGCTTCTATATGTCATGGCGGTATAACTCATCAAACGGAATGAACGCTTCCAACCATTACATATACCTCCCCTCACAAAAGATGAGAGGAGATAGCCTGGAAGTAGCCTGAGAGATTAGCCTGACGAGAGCGTCCAGAACTTAGCCGATAGTCGTCTATGAACACTGCTACGGTAACGACGATTACGAGTCCCAGTTCGAGGGTCGTATTATAGTATGACACACTAAACAGTATTATCGTTCTACTAACAAGGTTCCAAGTGTTGTATTTTTCCGTGTTTAATATATATTCGTTATTTCCTAATTTGGTAGTTTTTATGTTATTCTTGCTGGACCTTTAACCGGGTCCACGACACTATATATAATTTTTTTTTTAATCATTTCTCCCCGAGCAAGGCGGTAACGCCACTGATGTGCAGGGGGTTACGTAAGAGTGAAAAGATTGAAAAAGAGAAAGCCGGAGACCACATCCTAAACAGGAAACAAGGGATGAGCCTCTTCACTAGACGTTCAATAGATGTGGGTGGAGTGTGAACCGGACGATAGTTTAGTCTAACTACTCCAATTAAAAAAAAAAGAGGAAAAGAATGGAAATGAGTACAAGATTGGAAAAGAGAAAACCGGAAACCACATCCTAAACAGGAAACATGGGATGAGCCTCTTCACCCGTTCAATAGACGTGGGTGGAGTGTTATCCGGGCGATAGTTTAGTCTATCTACTCCAATTGAGAAAAAAAAAGTGAAAAGAAGTGTGAGAGAAAGCCGAAAACAACATCCTAACCATGGAACAAGAGATGAAATTAAAATCAAAATATGGAAATCACAAACATAACGTGGAGTATAGTCAAATTAGTCAAACCTTACAACGGTGGCAAAATATGTAGACTGTGCCAGGAAAAAAATTAGAGATTTTGTTATTCCCAAACAAAAACGAACTATTGAATAAAAAATCAGAAATTATGAAAAAGTGTAACCATATAAAAAAAAATACCTCTTAGGTATGGTTAAAACGTCATAATTTCTTGTAATTTTAAAAATTGTCCGTTCAAAAATTGCCTGCCACGTGAGCGTCAAAAAAAAAATCACCATTACGTGAGCGTTCTTAAAAACAAAACAAAACAAAACAAAAAAAAAAGGGTAAACGATAAAAACGGTTATTGGAAATCGTCCAAAATATACCAGTCATTGTAGAAACCTAGGTCGCGTAATAACTCGTTTATAAATAGAATATATACATATATATGTAATTTCTTTGCAAATCTATTTAAAAAGGAAAATTAGACTGATTTTTCTCCAGTTTCTGAAAGGATTTTTCTGTTGGTGAGGGGATGTGTTATCCCCCGTGGGGATTTTCACATCGAAGTGGTCATTCAACATCATTGAATTAATCCTTTTTTAATTTATATTTGCTCTGTAATATTTTATTACATGGAGCTCTCTTCCTGTATCATTTTTTAATATTAAAATCAATTTTTAAGATTAATTAGGATCGGGTTTTTGGAATTTACCTTCCTGCTTTTTTCACTTGGATTAAAGTATCTGAATTAAAATATATATATATATCCGAGTGAGTATAGTATAGAACGAGGAGAGAAACGAAAAAAAATTTTTCCGTCCAAAATATTAATTTAAAACAGTGCTCGATATGTGATGTATAGAGCTGTGAATATTTATTATAAATTATGTTTTAGAACATGTTCATAATTTTTTCTATATATGTCCTCTTTTCTCAGCAATCATATGGTTATTTCAATGTTGGGTTACAAACATTTCATCGGGAGGAAAGAGCAAGAGTTGGAATCATCCTCTGTTTATATTTGGTTCGTTGTGGGGTTAGTTGGGGTTATTGATAATGAGGGAATGTGTCTTTTGTTTTTACCGTTAGACTTTTGAAGAACTTGGTGTGTAAGTGCGAAATTGTTGATTAATGGTATTATCTACTGGACGGTACGTTTTTATCGGTCGGGTATATCTCTTGCTCTTGCTCTTGTGGATGTGTCTAGCCACATTAATGAGCGTGGATACAGCGAAACAGGCTTGTACGTGGGTGACTAATATATATATATATATATATATATATATATATATATCCGAGTGAGTACAGATCGAAGAAAGAAAATTTTTTCCCTTCCAAAACATTAATTTAAAACAGTGCTCGATATATGGTGTATAGAGCTGTAAATATTTATTATGAATTATGTTTTAGAATATGTACATAATTTTTTCTATATATGTCCTCTTCTCAACAATCATATGGTTGTTTCAATGTTTGGACTCCAACATTATATCGGGAGAATAATATGTTGGAGTCCAAACATTGAAACAAACATGAGTGTAGAGAAGAGGACATATATAGAAAAAATTAAGTACTTGTTCTAAAACATAATTTATAATATATATATATATATATATATATATATATATATGTATGTATGTATATGTGTGTGTGTGTGTGTATATGCATGTGTGTGTGTATAAGTGTGAGCATGTACGTGGATATAATTCATACTTGTGCCGCAAACACACATTTATATTGAAGAGCAACTGACAAGACACTTAGACTAAGAATATATTTTATTTTCTAGCAATGTAAGAGAGATAATACTTTAGGACATATAGTGTATAAGAATTGCTCTTGGTAAGTGTGTGCATTTAGAATAATTGTACTGTTAACATATTCTCAATCTGAGCTATTTTCGATAAAATATCAACTACCAGAGTCTGTAAACAAATAGATATGAAGAAGTGAGTAACTTATTTCTAAAGAAATACCAGCCGCTTAATTCGTTTTCTTTTCATCGTGTTGAACCGAGTACACATTTTGGATTATCTGTTATCGATTTAGCCAATCCATTATAAACCAGTTATATATTTTTCATTTTGTCCACGCCGTTTATATATATATATATATATATATATATATATATATATATATATATATATATATATATATTTCAGCCGTCATTTACGTACTTGCAGCGACCTCATTGAATATCAACTAGCTTAAGTGGGTCTTGATTTATGTAGTGGCTGAATAATAATAATACCAACGAGTATATATATATATATATATATATATTTCTTGGGGTTCTTTTTAAATGAGAGACAAAATTTTTGTAAATAACCGTTAAAAATGTCTATTCTAAATATGGACATGTGAGCGTCTGTGTAAAACAAAATTGGGAAGGATATTTTGAAGATCAACTGTTGTACCATTTGGGTCCGACAAGCCTCAATAATAACAACATTATGCGGTGAACTCCACCCACATCTATTGAACAGGTGAAGAGGCTCATCCCTTGTTTCCTGTTTAGGATGTGGTTTCCGGCTTTCTCTTTTCCATTCTTTTTACCCTTACGTAGCCCCCTGCGCATCAGTGGCGTTACCGCCTTGCTTGGGGTGATATGATTAAAAAAAAAAAAATTACCCATTGAAAATGTAGGGAACTAAAACTGTCTTCTAAATTATATTACTGTGTTAAATTAAATAAATGAATTTAACATTGAGTTTTTTTTAGTTCGTCTCTATCGGAATTTACCTGGATGGTATACCCAGTGTGCTACGTTATATATATATATGCAGTGTATATATATATATATATATGCAGTATATATATATATATATATATACTTCGCGTTTTGGAGGCTGTTTGCCTAAAGATCCAGCAGCCGAGCTTGTGCAGGCAGAAAGAGCATTTCCTTCGCTCCTTACAATTACTGGAGAGTTTGTGAGTGTAACATTTGTCTCTTTTATTTCACTCTTGTGGAATTATATGTCTACACCCCACCTTACATTTTAATATTTTTTAAATCGTGGAGCCGAGTTCGCATTCCAGATGAATGCATTGCATTCACGTACACGCAAGTAACCTTGGGAAAAGTATTAATCCATCTATTCCTTCCAGTTATGGGTTAAATAACAGGACAGATTGGGTTCTATAGACTTGGTCAGCAACCAGTCTACAGCAGAAAACAATGGCAAACTACTGCGGGATAATCTTCTGCCCAGTCAGTCATGTCTCTTTCGAGACATGATCGCCCAAAGGGTGTATCACGTATGGCACTTAACTGACTGAATGTATCATACAAATTGCAGGTAATATCAATTATAACTATATTTAAACAAAATGTTCAAGGCTTCTTACATTTTTTTCACTTAAAAAAATTCTCTCGTTGGAACAAACACTATTTCTGTTTTAAACACACACACACACACACACACATATATATATATATGACTATGCGCCCTCCTGAAGGATACGAACCTGCGTCTCCCAGGCGAAAGCATCAATAGATCGGAGGTGTCTCAACCGCTCGGCCAAGAAAGACTAACAGGCATATAAATCGCCAATATTGCATTTTAACACACACTTTACTGATTTTTCGAAATATTTTCTAAACAAGAGTTCTCGATTATTCAGGTCAGTAGATTTTTTATAATCATATTGCCTCAAGCAAGGCATTTTACTAACCACTGGTCTGCAAGGGGGTTACACTGGAGGGAACTTATGAGAAAGAGTGACAGGTTATAGGGTGTGTCAGGAAGTGGGTAAGAGAAGGATGAGAATACTGATGAGAGTAGAGTGAACGTAGAAAGGAGCATGAGAGAAAGAGGATGCAAGTAAGAGAGGTAGGAGATAACAATTGACTTTAAATTTAAATTCTTGAAGACTGTAGCTGTAGGGGAAGCAAGTAAATGGAAGGGAACTCCACAGATGGGAAGTGCGAGAAAAGAAGCTGGTAGAGTAGAATTTGCGTTTACATTTTATTGGTTTCTCAGTAAAAGGGTGGGACCTAGATGCTAATCTAGTGGCTCGCGTAAATTCATATATTGAGCTAAGTTCATCTGAGCAGAAGCCGTGAAAGTATTTGTAGAAGAGACAGAGGGAAGCCACATTGCACCGGTGAGAATGTGACTATATCTGAGCTGCCAAGTCGGGGTCAATAACAATACAGATTCACTGTTGGATTTTGTCAAGGACCCCTAGGTAGATAGCAGGAGATAGTAGATATAGCAATAGTATATATATATATATATATATATATATATATAAATTAGAGAAAATTTTCAAAATTCAAAGGTGTCGGATGTACATTTCGACATAGGATCTCTAATAGAGACTCTACATAACGTCAGCGACATTGTTTTTCCAAATGGCGAAGGCCCTGGGGAGTTAGAGTGTGGAGGGGTTTTTGGTTAACAACGGTCACAAAGTGGAAAAGGACAGAGCTGGTAGTCGCGGGGTTACAGGGTGTTGAAATGGTATATTTAGGAAGGGGAGGAATAGGAGTTCATATTTTATAAAGATAGACAACTAAATGAGTTAAATTACTTTTTTAAAGTTAAGATTTTGGGGCTGTTTGAAGAGGTGTATTTAGGCGAGAAGGAATGGGTTTCAATATAAGATTTTAACTTTATTTGATTAAACCTTTTAGGTAGAAGCGAGTTAAATGCCAATTACAGGAAGTTATCAGTTTAAAAATTATTAGAGAAAAAATATTAGATAAAAAATATATATATTTACATATATGTGTTAACCAAGGAAAAGGGGTTTAGTAAAAGAATCCATATTTTCTAAAGATAGGCAATTAAAGGAGCTTGGGATAGGAAGGTAGGAAGGTTAAACTACTTTTTAAGGTTAACGTTAGGGTAAAATTAAGATTAAAACTTAAATTGAATCCTTTTAATTTATATTCTAACCTCTAGTCAACGGGGATTTAAATTCTAAATTTAAGTATTCGAATAATTTGCCTTGTGGCGGCACTTACTGATGAATTCCCTCCTAAGATTCAGTAGCCGGTGTTGGTGGGGGTATTTTAATATTGAAATTTTTTCCAGTAAACAAAGACAGCACCTATCACGAAAATTCCTTGGAATACGGGCTGAACCTATCAGTTTCCGGCTAATTTCAGGATCCAGCCCTTCCTCTTTCATTTTCCAGAATGCCCGCGAAAGGGCTGTCTGGTACCTCTGACCTTTCTCTCCCCCCTTGCAACTGTCATTACACCTGCATTTTCATCTTTCTATTGCTTCTTTCTAATTGGTTTGTAATCCTCTTTTCCCTCCTCTAATTAATTTTCTTTTAGTTATATAGCCCCCCGCACATCAGTGGCATTTTCGCCTTGCAAAAAAAAAAAAAAAAAAAAAAACATCTACCAGATGCACAGCATGAGATTACTACTTGCTTTTGGTAAGATTAAATTTTGCTAATGTCGCCTATTACGAAATCGTTTGTACTGACAATTGTTGTAAACGATCCACTTCTCATCGCCCGCGGCAATTTACTTAAAAAAAACGTGCATTTTCATTGCGTTTATGCAGCAATTCACGGATCCAAAATTATTTTAACTCAGTTCATGTGTTACCTAAACACTGTAGAGAATTCAGTAACCACGATTCAATAATTGTTCCTGGATGATAGATTTTGATAAATTTACTGTTTCCACAAATCCCAACGTTGTTAAATGCGTTATTCTCAGCGTTCTTCATAAATAAGGCAATTGTCACAAACTCTAAAATTAGAGAACGACTTCTATAGAGTTTTGTCACCTAAATCACCTTAACCGTACACAGCACATAACATTTTTGTTGATTCCATGGCAAAGAAAAAACATCAAGTTTCTAAAATGAAGCGTGTAATCTTTCATTTTTATAGGAACGCAAAATTGATGCAAAATAAGTAAATTTTTAAGAGGTAGTTTGAAGTGTGCTTCAATCGGAAACGTAAACATATAAACCATCTTTGTAAATATGACGAGTTCTAGAATGGTGCAACATGATCGACTAAAAACAAGCAGGATTTTTTTCCAGATAAACACGTTGCTTGTCATCTTAATGACCCCCCCATATATATATATATATAAAATAAATTTTCAATATTCAAAATTGTTGAATGGAACATTTCACATGAAATCCCGAAGTGAGATTTCACATATTCTCAGCAACTTACATATTTCAAAATGGAAATAAAAATGGAAATAAAATAAGAATAAAATATTTTATATTAGCTCTGTAATTTTAATTACATTGAGCTCTCCTCCTGTATCATTTTTTAAAATTAAAATTTAATATTAATTAGGATCAGGTTTTTGGGATTACCTTCCAAATTTTCCGTTTGGACTAAAGTATTTTAATAAAAATATATTATATATATATATATATATATATATATATGTTTCATTTGTAAACGAGTTATTACGCAACTCAGGTATCTACTATATGGTGTCTACAGGTGATTTACAATAACTGATTTTACTGTTTTTTAAAAACACTCACGTAACACGTTCATAAGAAATCCATGTTACGTGAGTGTTCTTAAAAAACGGCCAGGTCAGTTATTATAAATCGTCAGAAGATACCAAATGGTAGAAACCTGGGTTGCGTAAAAACTCGTGTACAAAAGAAAAATATTAAAAAATTCTACAATATAATTGCATTGAACACTTTTTAATACAATTCTTTACTAGTCTGATTTCATTATGACAAAAACTAATTAAATAATTATATATATATTTGCTAAAAAACAAGTAGCTACTCTAGCATCTACGCACCGTTCATTCAGTAATGAATTAGAATACTGGCGTATAGTCACATAGTATATCCCATAGCTCAGAATTAGAATAGCCAACTGATGTCTGTTCGGTCGGGTTTCAATTCTGGCTAAAAGCAATCGGATGTCTAACCGTACTGATGAGCTGCGAAACAGATCTGTCTACTGATGACTACGACTATACGGATATATATATATATATATATATATATATAAGTATATGTATGCATATATATATATATATATATATATATATATATATATATATATATATATATATATATATATATATATGTATATATATATATATATATATATATATACACGAAACATCTAAAGTGATCCAAAACCTACCGCGGTTTCACACTACGGAATCGTCAGGGAAAAAGGCTGAAGTACTAAAGATAAAAAGCAAATAAATAGACTTTCACAAAGAATGGGAAAAACCATGCCAACACAAGAAAGGGGAGTAAAAGTACTAAGCAATGAATTTATTTTTTTGAAACTTGCATTTATTTAAGATTTCAGTTTTAGCATTAAGTAGATTATGGGCGGGTTCGAATAAGGCTATTGCTAGTTTTTCCTCGCCGTATAAATGACAGAATTTTCTGCCTTTATTATAATCTGTACATTTTTTTTATTATTTCCCATTTTAAAATGGGGTCTTTTTAAATTTTAGATTTTATGTTCCAAATGTAATCAGCTAAGGTAGTACTATGCCTATATTTTTCATTTTTGAAAGAGCTTTTATGATTGTAAAATCTTACTTTGAATGATGCATGTGTTGCACCAATGTACGTTTTGGGATATTTGCCATGCTCATCTTTGTAAACTTTGACACTATAGACCACGTTGGATTGATTGCAATTACCTTTAATCGGACATTCAGATTTTACTCTACAACTACATTTATTACTGGAGTTTTTATTGTTAGCGGTTGCTTTCATTTTCTTTTTGTTACAACTATTAATTATTTTGCCAATATTTGGAAGGCACGAATAACTAAGTTTGATAGTATTTCTGTTAAATATTTTTTTAAGGGGACTATTATTATTGAAATGTTTATCAATAAGATTAAAGAACATATTTCCAATTTTAGATTTAATCTCTTTGTTATATGGGGGGGTTAAACCATGTAATATTTCTATATCTTGTTTTATTAGTTTTATCAGTATTGTTGTTCAAGAATTTAAGGACATCAGTGTAATTTAATTAGTGCAGTTTGATAAATATTTTTATATTTATCAAAAATTTCAAAATTAGACGAATTGGTAGATAATCTGTAAGCTATACTATTGGGAATACTCTTAAGTATATGAGTGGGATGATTAGAATCCGTATTTGCAAAAATAGGGATATGATTGTTTTTAATATATGGTGTAATATATCCGTTATTTAATATAAGTGTAATGTCTAAATAGTTAACTATCCTAATATTATATTCGATTTCAATTGAGAAACCGTAAGTTTTAAAAAAATAGTTGTAGGTTTTTTCTAATTTTATCGCCTATTTGAGGTGTACAGTGATCTACCATAATTAGACCATCATCACAGTATAGTCCATGATTATGGAAGTCAATGATTTTATTCAGTTTATGGAGTAGGAAGCAACCGATCAGCTCCGCGACCCACGCACCATCATATTCCCCCATAGGATTATCAAAACCTGGGCATCAGTTTTTTTTATCCATATTTCATCATTATAATATAGGAGGGCTTTACGGTAATGTCAAATCAATTCTAATTCCGCTGTCGAAATATCATTGTATTCTTTAGCTAAGTTTAAAGCCTCTGTGAGCAATTTAGCAGTTATAGACGGATAAAAATATTTTATATCATATTTAATAAAGGCAGATTTTTTATAACTTTTTAAACTTTTGAACAACTTAATGCAATCACCTGTAGACTTCCACTGGTTAATATTTAAAAACATTCTTAAATTATCACAAATTCTTAGAATGAATACTTTACTAAACTTTCCCAGTTCAGTTTTAGTAGGATTAAGCAGTCTAAATTCAGAATGGTTGGGGAATGATTCTTTGTGGTCTTTAATAGTTAAGAAACCATTTTTTAGAGCTAATTTTTCGACCCTATTGAGCAGCTTAAACTTAGCAACCAATACAATAGCCTCTTTATTCAAATTTGATACTATGTCGTGTGATATTTTCTTATAGTGTTTAGTTACAGTATTTTTCAATTCTCTGTTGTATTAAGATTTGGACATTTTATATGTTATTTGATTTATCGCCTTTTATATAAATATTATTATCTTTACTGCATAAGTTTAAAGTTTTACTTAAGTTTCGTTGGTAATTATTTTGTTTAATTTTTCTATATTTAATTCTTCTAATTAAACCTATCAAATCTTTTTCGAAATATTCTAGTTCTTGACAATACGGGTGATGTTTATGTGTTTTAAATCCATAATCGTTAAACTTTTCACTATTGTCAATATTATGTAAGAAAAAAATGCTCTCCATCTTAACTTAGATAAAAAAGCTTCGATTTTCTGCAGTAATAGTAACTCGTAAAAATGTTTTTTAGGTATGGGGATATCCTTTAGTGAACAATCTAAGATTATTCGTTCCATTGTAATAAGGTTTAATGTGCTCAATAAGAAAACCCAGAGCTTATAATGATAATAATAACTACTTAGACTCTGTAAGGATGCACTCCGTAAATTTATGCCAATATAAACTCTCGAAAAAACCATTAACAAACAGAACCTAAATCCGTTACAATCCGGCGTACTAAGTCGTCGGATAAATGGGGAGAAAAAAAAGAAACCAGCGGAACAAGAACAAACATTCAAGATTCCGCAGTAAAGAAAAAAAACCAAACGGAACCAAACACAAGAAAAAGTGCCATATATATATATATATATATATATATGGCACTTGACAAATATCCCAAAACGTACATTGGTGCAACACATGACTCATTCAAAGTAAGATTTTACAATCATAAAAGCTCTTTCAAAAATGAAAAGTGCCATATATATATATATATATATATATATATATATATATATATGGCACTTTTTCTTGTGTTTGGTTCCGTTTGGGTTTTTTTTTCTTTACTGCGAAATCTTGAATGTTTGTTCTTGTTCCGCTGGTTTCTTTTATATATATATATATATATGGCCACGTGTGAACTGAAAAATTATATAGCCACGAATATGACTGAATGTTCTTAATGGGAATAAATTGATACACACTTTGATTGATATATTATTATGTTAAATGTCTGTGTTATTTTTTTTTATTTTTACAGTTACGTCCACGTTGAACAAGGCCTCGAGCCCGCTGAAGGTAGATCGTAATATTAGGAGTCATTTCCGCAAACAGAATCGAAGATAAAGTTTAACTCTACACGAAGGTTAAGATTTTAATGATCGGGGAAACATACGTTTGCGAGTTGGATCCACAGGGCATTGGTTTAAGGGGAGAATCTGTTCGAGTTGAATTTACTTCCCACCAACGGAACACGGGCGAAATGTGGGTGTCATGCTACAAGGCGACTTGGTATGGGGTAAGCGCGCAGGTAAGTCCTGGCCGAACAAACGAATCGGGTTGGTCTGCGAAATCTCTATTGGAGAAGAGATAGAGAAGTTCCCTGCCATAAATGATATTCTCTGAGCTGAGTGTTGAATTATTTTTTTAGGATGTGCGTTGTAGAGCATTGGATATCGGCTCGGAACGAGAAATCAGGGGACCGAGTTCGAATTCTAGTTGAATTCATTGCATTCACTTACGCGCAAATACCCTTGGGAAAGGTATTAATCCGTCCATTCCATCCAGTTATGGGTTAAATAACAGGACAGATTTGGTTCTATATCCTTGGTCGGCAACTAGTCTACCGCAGAAAGCAATGGCAACCTACTGTAGGATAATCTTCTGCCCAGTCAGTCATGTCTCGAAAGAGACATGATCGCCCAAGTGTGTATCACGTATGGCACTTAACTGACTGATCTCAGGCACTTGAATGATTCCAAAAATAATGGAGATAAATTTTGATTCCGTAAAACGTACATTTTGTTACTGTAAAACACACACACACACACACACACACACACACACATTTTCTTCTTCTATGTGCCTAATCCTTTCAGGACGTAGGCGATCAGTCTTCCACGTTTCCCTATCGCTTGTGGCTCTTGGAACGCTTTCTCTTGTAACTCACAGTCCCCGTTCTCTCATCCACCTGCTCAGGCCCTTCAAATAAATTATCCGCTGCTTTCCCCTGTTTCTTTTACCCTCTATCTGGCCTGTTAGTATCAGGTTCTCCAAGCCCTCCTTCCTCATTGCATGTCCCAGGAACTTCAGTTGCTTTTGCCTCATGTTCAATATTAATTTCCTTTTCGTTTCCATTCTTTTCAACACATCATTGCTAACATGCTCGGTCCATGATATCCGCAGCATCCTTCTGTAGAACCACCTTTCATTTGTGTCAAGTTTTTTTCTTCCTGTTTGTTGATATTGTCCTACATTCACTGCCATATTGAAGAACTGACATCACATAGCAATCTAGTACTCTCTTCTTTGTTTCTAGTGAAAATTCGCATGTCTTAATACTTTACTCATCTTCTGGAATGCGTCCTTCGCCATGCCAATTCGCCTTCAGATCTCTGTGTTGCACTTTTCGTCTTCTGTTAGAACACTTCCCAGGTTTTTAAATTTTTATACCTGCTTGATTTTAGTATTTCCCACCTGTATTTAGCATTTTGGGTTGCTAACGGAATAACACATGCAGTTCAACAAACACAAGTCTTTTTTTCTACATTTTAATATTCAACCGTTGCTTTATCACACATCACACGTATCTGACCAATGCAACTATTTCTCAATTTACATACTGTCCCTTAGATTTTTAAATCATTCGCCTTTGAAGAATCTCCGAAGAAGCTTGTTATAATTGAAACATGTTCTTTATTTATTCAATTCATCATGTCGGATTTTCATATATGCCTATAAATATGTAATACATGCAGATATATATTAATATATATATATATAACTATATATATAAATATGAATATATTTCACTTCCTTAAAAATATCAATATATATAGTCATCGCAGACAGATCTGGTTCGCTGTATCACAGCTCGTCAGTAAGGTTAGATAGCCGATTGCCTTTTACCCAGGACTGAAACCCGACCGAATTGACGTCAGTCGGCGATTCTACCTCTGAGCTACGGACGCTCGGTAGTAGGATGCATACTTTTTAGCGTGTATATTATCATTATACACGCCAAATAGCTGAGAGTGTTCTAATTCATTGCCGAATGAACGATGCCTAGAAGCCAGAGTAGCCACTGTTTTTCAAAGTCTACTATTCTTCCAGAGTGCTCAATCAGGGTTTTAGACACCATTTTCTCTTTTAAGCAAGTCTAGTAAAAAATGACAATGATATTTGGTAACTTTTTTCGTTGGCTGCTGGGTCATGTACACTACCGACCATAAATTTGGGAACCATTTATATTTATTCTTTAAGAGAAAGAAATAACAAATTTTATGACTTAGAAGAATAAATATAGATATATTTCATTGTTGCTCACAATTGTACAATAATTTAAAACCAAAATTAACATAGAGTAATTTCAAATTTAATTAAAGTTAATTCATATTTTCTTTTCATCAAAGAAACCACCATGAGCCTTTATTGCTGCAGAACAAATCCTTGGCATTCTTTCTAATAACTTATAAAAATAAGTTGGTGAAAGTGATTTCCAAGCATCCGGCAAGCATTTAAACAACATTTGTTCATTTTTAGGAAGTTCATTTCGAACTGTACGATCAATTTCATCCCTTATTCTCCTTCTTTAATAATGGTTTCTTAACTGCTACACAGCCTTTAAGCCCAGCAGAATGAAGTCGTCTCTTAACAGTAGTAACAGATACTGGATGTTGCCGAGTAGAATTCATTTCAATTGTTAAATCCGGGGTGTTTTTTTTCTATTCCTCTTTCTAAATATGATCAAGTGTCTATCCTCTACAATAGATGTAACTCTGGGCCTACCAGATCTTTTTCTATCAATATTTAGCTCAGTTTCACGAAGACGTTAACGGCAAAACTGCACGCCATTTTTTGGTAGGCTTAATTTTTTTTTAGCTATAACACGTTCAGAATAACCTGCTTTCGAAAGAATTTCAACCTGAGTTCTTTTTTCAATGCGAATCTGTTTCTTCCTTGCCATTTATACCGTAGTAATATGGTTTACAAAAATAAATTATACTGTAGTTATAACATCAGAATAAATCTGAATTTTCGGCAAAAACTTGATTCACAATAAAAGGAGTCAAGTAGTAAACTGAGTAAATGTTTACTTTAAAGTTGAAAAGAATATTTTTTTTTTACTTGACATCTGCACAAGAATAAAAAAATACAAACTCGGCAAATTTGATTCTGTTAAATATTTGGGTGGTCCCAAACTTATGGTAGGTAGTGTAATTATAAAAAGTGTGTATTTAATTAGCAATCCCTAATTTATACAACTTTCGTTAACAAGAGACAATTTTTAAACAACATGACTCGACAGCCAAGAAGAAAATTAATCAGAGTAAATTGTCAGTCATTTTTAACAAAACTTCCATATACGTCTATTGAACAGGTGAAGAGGCTCATCCCTTGCTTCCTGTTTAGGATGTGGTTTCCGGTTTTCTCTTTTCCAATCTTTTCACTGATTTATTTTTTTATTTTTTTCAATTGGAAATACATATACTAAACTATCGCCCGGTTCACACTCCATCCACGTCTATTGAACAGGTGAAGAGGCTCATCCATTGTTTCCTGTTTAGGATGTGGTTTCCGGTTTTCTCGTTTCCAATCTTTTCACTGATTTCTTTTTTTTATTTTTTTCAATTGGAGTAGATAGACTAAACTATCGCCCGGTTCACACTCCACCCACGTCTATTGAACAGGTGAAGAGGCTCATTCCCTCTTCTCTGGTTAGGATGTGGTTTCCGGCTTTCTCTTTTCCAATCTTTTTACTCTTATGTAGCACCCTGCGCATCAGTGGCATTATCGCCTTGCTTGGGGTGATATGTTTATATATATATATATATATATATATATATATATATATAGAAAGAATGAAGATAAATTATAAGCCCATAGGTTTGCTGTAGTAAATAAAGTGGTAGGAAGATATTGGTTTTATAGAGTTAAACTAGCAGAATTTTAGTAGTAATTTCTTCTTTGGTAGTGGAAGTTAAAAACCAATGTAACCCAACCCCCTTCTTTTACTAGACTAAACCTCTGGAATTTTTTCTTATTCTTTGTTTGTATGGGGCTGAGAATGCCTGTCTTAAAATGACATGCTGAAAATTGCTATTTCCCCTGTAATTTTTATCTGAATTTACAGATAAATAAATAAATGAATATATATATATTTACAGATAAATAATTAAATAAATAAATAAATAAATATAAATCATGTATATAAATATATAAGGGAATATGTATAATTTCAGCATATAAATTGAATATTAACCATTAAGTATATAAATTTATGAAAAGTGACGAGAGATGGCAACACCTATTCCACGAAATTTATCATTAAATTGCATTTCCAAGTTTCTAGCAACTCGCGAATAAAAGAAAAAGAAAAAACCGAAATATATTTATCTACCCTGATCAACTCATTCGTAGGCCGAACCCACTCGAAGCAGTAGCGACATACATTTTAATGTTGATGCGTCGCCTAGCAGATTAGCGTAATCTGTTCACGTGGGAAACAGGTTTACCTGCTAGTGAAGACAGAAGTTGTAAAAGTGCTGTAGATTCAGGTGATTTGTTTAAAACTGAAACGTCTTTAAACAGTTATAAGTCGAACATAAAAAAAAGGAAACAAAATTAAGATGAAGTTATTCATGCTTCTTCCCGAAACATGTAACATGTAATTATATTTATATTTGTTTACAGACGACAGAAGTTGATGTTTTACTAAAAACAGCTCAAAAAAAGAATTTGTGAACTGTACACATTTTTATATATAAACATACGCACGTATGTTTATATATAAAAATTTGTACAGTTCACAAATTCTTATGCTCTCATTATGATTGAGCTCTCTGGAGAAGAAAATTTTGAAAACAGTTTTCCAATTCTGCTATATGCGAGACTCTTCAGAAATGAATCGAGTTCTCTCGGTGACTGGCGTGTGTATACACTGCTTATATAGAACACGTTAAAATGTTCCTTCTCTGATTCCATGCGTCGATGGCTAAGGGAGTACCGACTCCGACTGACACCAAATCGGTCGAGATTCGATCCCGGCCAGAAGCAAGTGGATGCGTCTAGCCACACTGATGAGTTGTAATACAGTGAAACAGTCTTGTATGTGGATGACTAATATATATATATATATAGCAAATCACACAGGTAGATGTATATATATACATTTTCATATTTCCAAGTACGGGTGGAATAAAATTCCTTGTCCAAAGAAACACTATTTTTAAAAAGTTCTCAATACAAAGTAGAGCTAATAATATTTATTCAGAAATTATAACATGGATATGTTACAATATCACAACAAAAGTAGCTATTTTGTGTCTTGTCAAGTGATGTGGTCTTTATCTTAAAATATACCACATCACTTGGTAAGACACAAGAAGTGTCGAAACAAAAAAGCTACTTTTTATAGTGATATTGTCACATATCCCTGTTATAATTTCTGAATAAATATATATTTTCATATATACAAATAAATATGCAATACATGCACATATATAGTAATATATATATATATATATATATTATATATATATATATACATTATATATATAAATGTATATATATATATTTAAATATATTTCATTCCTTTTATATATATATATATATATATATATATATATATTCAGGTTTTTTTCTTTTTTCCATTCTTCTCACTTTGTTTTTCTTTTTTTCAATTGGAGTAGATAGATCTATCTATCGCCCGGTTCACACTCCACCCACGTCTATTGAACAGGTTAAGAGGC
Organism: Ascarosepion bandense; assembly: GCA_037127315.1. Lineage (NCBI taxonomy): Eukaryota > Metazoa > Mollusca > Cephalopoda > Sepiida > Sepiidae > Ascarosepion > Ascarosepion bandense. The sequence continues at coordinate 2,282,626 of JBBBDQ010001406.1, read as the reverse complement.
TTATCCCTTGTTCCCTGTTTAAGATGTGGTTTCCGGCCTTTTTCCTCTTTTCCAATCTTCTCATTTTGTTTTTTTTTTCAATTGGAGTAGATAGATCTGTCTATCGCCCGTTTCACGCTCCAACCACGTCTATTGAACAGGTTAAGAGGCTAATCCCATGTTCCCTGTTTAGGATGTGGTTTCTGGCTTTCTCTTTTCCAATCTTTTCACTATTATGTAGCCCCTGCACATCATATATGTGGAAGCGCTATCTATCTATCTATCTATCTATCTATCTATCTATCTATCTATCTATCTATCTATCTATCTATCTTAGTTTATTGATAACTGTCTTTCGATCTATGTATCTCTCTGTCTGTTTGTATGGCTAGATAGAGCCTGGAATAATAAGATGCGTATATGCTGAAACAAATCTTTTTTTTGCATTTTCTAAGAACATTAAGGTTTGCAGCAATGGTCTTCCACGATTGTACAGTGCCTACCGTGAAAATCAGCGTTTGAAATTATGATTATTTTCTCAGGGCTAAAACACAACAAATAAGTTTGGAAAAAAAAACGAAATACGAAGTTGATGCTGGTTTTAATGTATGCGATAAAATTCTTAACGGTCGTTGAAGTTAATGTCGACTTTCATATTTACGTACACATTGTTCCTAAGATTATCCAATTTAATGCATAAATTTAAAATACTTTGAAAGTATAATTTACCATATATATATATATATATATATATATATCCAGGTTTAATGGAAAATGACAGACAACGAAATATCATTAACGGTTTTATATAACTTTTCATGTGTTCCCCTAGCTAGCTAGATAGATGGATGGATAGATAAAGTTATTATTAGCAAACATATAATATTATTAAAACATGTGTCTGCAACTCAAACGCTTTCAGGTTATTCCGGTCATATCACGTTGAATATATATATATACATACATATATATATATATATATATATATTGAGGGAGAGAAAGATTAATGTATAAACATATATATATGCATAATCTTATGTATATATGTATATATTGAGGGAGATAGAAAGAGATTAATGTATACGGATTATGATTTTCTGTTAAGAACTAAAATTGAAAATGAAGAAAAATTGTCTGTCATTTTCAATGAGACTTGCATAAAAGAGAGATTGTTGCCTAAATGCACAATATACATATATATATATATATATATATATAGAGTGAGAGAGAGAGAGAAAGAGAGCGAGAGAGAGAGAGTCATCCGCAAACAGATCTGTTTCGCAGTATCAGAGCTCATCAGTACGGTTAGACATCCGATTGCTTTTATCTAGAATTGAAACCCGACCGAATTGGCGATTGTCCAAATTCTGTGAATTCATATCTTCTTATATGTATAAATATATAACTGATGGATAATGGATTAGTGAAATCGATAACAGTTTAGCCAAAAAGTATAACCAGTTGAAAGCGATAAAAAGAAGACGAATTAAGCGGCTTATATTTCTTCGGAAAGAGGTGAGACGCTTCTTAACATGTATTTGTTTACAGAATGACGGAAGTTGATATTTTATCGAAAATAGCTCAGATTAAGAATGTGTTAACAGTACAAATATTTTGCATGCACATATACAAGAACATGTTTACATGATTTTTTAATCATTTCACACCAAGCAAGGCATGCCACTGTCACTATTGCGCAGGGGGTTACATAGGGGAAAGTGATGAGAAAGAGTGGTTAGGGGGTTACGTAGGGGAAAGTGATGAGAAAGAGTGGTTAGGGGGTTACATAGCGAAAAGTGATGAGAAAGAGTGGTTAGGGGGTTACGTAGGGGAAAGTGATGAGAAAGAGTGGTTAGGGGGTTACATAGGGAAAGGTGATGAGAAAGAGTGGTTAGGGGGTTACGTAGGGGAAAGTAATGAGAAAGAATGGTTAATTATAGAAAATGTCGGAAGGAGGGTGATAGACGGATAAGTATACTGAGGATGAGGGTTGGGTAGATGGGAAGAGTGTTTGAGAGAATGGATGCGAGTTAGTGTGATAAGAGGTGTCTATTGATCTTACATTTAAACTCCTTGACATTGTAGCTGTCGGGGAAGCAAGTATATGGAAGGGAATTACACAGGCGGGAAGTGAGAGAAAAGAAGCTGTTATAGTAGTAGTTGCAGTTACATTTTATCTGTTTCACTGTAAAAGAGTGGGACCTAGTTGCTAATCTACTATCTCGTGCAAATTCGTACCTAAGTGGCACCAACGATCTAAGTTCATCGGAGCAGAAGCCGTGAAAGTATTTGTAGAAGAGGCACAGGAGAGCCACATCACGCCGGTGAGAGAGTGACTGCATTTGGGCAGCCAATTCGGTATCGATCACGTTAGGGATTCTCCGTTGTATTTTCTCAAGAACCTCGAGAAGAATAGCTGTGGCACCCGACCAGATGTGGCAGCAGTGTTCAATACACGGGCGGATAGTAGATTTATATATGTGAAGGATGGGTTCAGACGGGAAAAAACTTCCGGGCTCTGCACAGAGAACCGATTTTCATAGCAGCGGATTTATCAATGATAAATTTAATGAAAACAGATTTGGCAACGCCGTATTCAAAAGTTTTGCGCGGCCCCCTTATGAAATTCACAAACCCTCCTGCTCTCGTAGGTTACCTTATGTCTTTGCATTTGTATGATCACACACACACACGCATATATATATATATATATATATATATATATATATATGGTTTAAACTAACAGAAATATATGACACATTTTTGCAATTATTTTTTTATAAAGTGCTGGATAAAAATATAGAGGATTTATAGATATATAGTTATCATGAGTGTTGTTCAAAGTCAGTTAAAAGCCATACGTGATACACGCTTTAGGCGATCATGTCTCAAAAGAGACATGACTGACTGGACAGAAGATTATCTCGCAGTCGGTTGCCATTGCTTTCTGCGGTAGACTGGTTGCCAGCCAAGGCTATAGAACCCTATCTGTCCTGTTATTTGACCTATAGCTGAAGTGAGAAGAGATGGATTATATTACATTATTATATTAAGTATAATTAGTAGGGGATCAGTTTAGTACTTCATAACAATGGAAAACCGAACCCCCACTTTATGCCCAGTAGAAGTTTTAATTATGTTTCGAACTATTATATTCAGTCAGTCAGTTAAGTGCCATACGTGATACACGCTTTGGGCGATCATATCTCGAAAGACTGGGTAGAATATTATCCTGCAGTAGGTTGCCATTGCTTTCTGCGGTAGACTGGTTGCCAGCCAAGGCTATAGAACCCCAATCTGTCCTGCTAATTAACCCATAACCGGAGGGAAGATTCCAAAGGTTATTTGTGAATGCAAGGAATACGCAACTCAAAAGATTTCAAGTTTCGGTGTTCAAGGCACCATCACCAGACCGCTCTGTCATATTTAATAAAACATGCATAAAAGAGAAATTCCTCCCTAAACACAGACATAGAGAATATATATATATATATATATATATATATATATATATATATATATATATTAAGTAAGGTTCCTTAAAAATTACAGACAAGTTGGTTCAATTTGTTGTAGAATTTTCATCAGATGTTTTCTCTTTTCAGCTATTACCTAAAAATTTCCATCAATAAATTTGTAAAATTTCTGCATAATTTAAGTTTGAAAAATAAAGATTTATTAGATCCCATGAAAAATTATATAATAAAAATAATCACAACAACAATTTCTATATTATTTGCTATTATTTTAGAACATGTGTACATTTTGTTCTGACATTGAAAGAACAGCTGAGACATTGTTCTTTCAATGTTGAAAAAATATATTAGTTCGTAGTATGTTTATGTTCTTAAAAATTATACATAATAAATATTCATTAGTTATTTTATATTAAACACTGTTTTAAATTAAAATTTTGAAAGATGTAATTAATTTATTTGTTGTGATGCACTTTGATTATATATATAAATATATATATATATATATATATATATATTTGTATATTTGTGTGTGTATATATATATATCTGCGTGTGTGTGTGATTATGTGTGTGTCATTGATCACATGCCTACGTTCTTTTATTGAAGCTTGACTGCATGTAATAATCGAACTTTTACACACCCACCTACTAACACGTGCACTCATATATATATATATATATATATATATAGAATAAACAAATGTTAATTTTTTTCTATTGCAACGTGTTCCATTCTTCGAGAGAATTATCATATATGGATATGTGCGTATACACACACACATGTTTATATATATATATATATATATATATATATATATATATATATATATATAAAAGATAAAAGTTAAAGATTTTCTATTCCAAGAAACTTCGAGAAATTTCTCAAGACAATTCTTATATTGTCTTTACGGATACATATATATATATATATATATATATATATATATATATATGTCTGTGTGTGTGTCTGTGTGTATATGTGGATGTAGGTGGGTGTGTGCCTTTATTTATATTTTTATATTTATATATAAATATATTTTTATAAAAAACATTTGTCCACATGAACATATATATATATATATATATATATATATACGGTTAACAATGATTATATATATATATATATATATATATATATATATATATATAACATCAGTGATCGTTTACTAAAACCGAACGAACTATAAATATATATATGTATATATATATATATATATATGTTTAATTTTTTTTATATATGTACGTGTATATTCATAAACTTATTGATAAATAAATAGATAAATTGATTGATTACATGCAAAGAAGTTTGAAATTATTCCGGGCCCTATTTACTGTATATTTATAAATTGTAGCTGATTTTGATATCAAAGTTAAACGCTTGGGGCAGATATTGAAAATTCACTTCGCATTTACGCAATTGTAATGTACCTGATCAAGTTACAAGACAGCTGACCATTGAACGTTACCCTTGTAAGAGTGAATGGAAAGAATTGCTATTTTGCGTTTAGTAAAATCCCCCACAATCATGTCCACTTTCAGTTTAATAGCAAAAACGAAAAATAAATTAGAATATGTAATTATAAATTTTAATATTCCCATCACCTGAACTGATTAGTCTGTATACATAAACTGACACTTTTACGTGCTAACATATAGGCAAATTCTTTTA
>JBBBDQ010001406.1:2100000-2265000 GCA_037127315.1 Ascarosepion bandense | reverse complement strand
GAGAGAGAGAAAGAGACAGACAGACGGATGGAGACAGAGCTCTATAGAGAAAGTGGTGATGGATACATAGATAAATGCATATCTAAAAACATAGCAAAACACACACACACTATATATATATATATTTTAATTCAGATACTTCAATCCAAGGGAAAAAAGCAGGAAGGTAAATTCCAAAAAACCCGATCCTAATTAATATTAAAAATTTATTTTAATATTAAAAAATGATACAGGAAGAGAGCTCCAAGTAATAAAATATTACAGAGCAAATATATATTAAAAAAGGATTAATTCAAAGATGTTGAATTGCCATTTCGATATGAAGATCCCCACGGGGGACGACACATCACCTCAGCAACAGAAAAAAAGTTTCTGAAAGTTTTTTTCTGTTGCTGAGGTGATGTGTCGTCCCCCGTGGGGATCTTCATATCGAAATGGCCATTCAATATCTTTGAATTAATCCTTTTTTAATATATATATATATATATATATGTGTGTGTGTGTGTGTGTGTGTGTGTGTGTGTGTGTGTGTGTGTGTGTGTGTGTGTGTAGAAAGAGAGAGTGAGGGAGAGAGAGTGAGACAGAGAGATGAAGTTAGTTAACTGGATATATAAGTCTTAAGAGTAAAATATTATTATATAAAATATCACGTATAACAGATTATCTTCTTATTTTGGCTACTGTATTGATAGATTAATATTTTGCAAGCACATATATATGTATATTTAATATACATATATTATAATATACCCGGTAGAAATCCACGCATTTTTATGATTGTATGGGTGTGTGTAGAAGAAGTATTAATAACTGCTAAGTAAGCACATTTCGAGACGTGCAAGTAGAGGGTGATAGTAAGCACAAAGGAAATAATGAACTGGGTAAGTGAATGTGAAAGAGAAATACGGAGGGAGAGTGAAGAAGCTTGTAAAAGATAAGGAAAACAAGAACAGATGAGAGAGATTGAGAGAGAGAGAGAGAGAGGGAGAGAAAGGAGAGAAAACGAGAGAGAAGAATGGAGGAACATGGAAACAGAGATAGAGTGAGACAGACAGAGCGAGAGAGAGAGAGAGAAAGAGAGATAGAAATAGAAAACTGGTCGAGACTGAGAAACAAAAGAAGGATTTCACATGTGATTATACATATATATATATATATATATATATATAACGTAGAATATTTGGTATTTAAATCAGGTAAATTCAAGAGGACTCAAGAGAACTCAATGCTAAATTTATTTAATTTAACAGAGTAATATATTCTAGAAAAAATTTAGATATTCTGCAATTTCATGGGTAATACGTATTTCACAGGCAAACCTGCTTGTTAGAACCAAATGATACAATAGTCAATATTCAAAATAATTATGAATTATTTTGAATATTAACTGTTGTATCATTGAAAGGTTTGCCTGCGAAATACGTATTACCCATGAAATTGTAGAATATCTAAAAAATTTTCTAGAGTATATATATATATATATATATAAATGAATGTATGTATTTATATTTAATTATATATGATAAAATTTAGTATTAAAACATGCTATATTCGTAATGTAAACGTGCTCAATAGCAGGAATCGAGTTTGTACGTTGTAAATACACAACCAAGTGACATTCTGATTATGCAAGAATGTAATCATCACCACTCATGATTGAACACTCTGTCACCTCTCGCAATGGACATAACTGTTCACACGCCCTATATACACAGACACGCACGCACGCATATATATATATATATAACGGAAATTTTAGTTAAAACTAACATGGAAAAAGACCTATGACCACATTATAAATAAAAATCATCAGGTGTACTTTGTTTTTAAATTTTCTTGTTTTTTAATTACTCAAATTCCATTAAACAGCATATTAAATCCGCACACACACTAGTGAGCGTACCCTCCATACACATACACACACCTCTATCTATCTATCTATCTATCTATCTATCTATCTATCTATCTATATCAATATATATATTTTCCGACACACTCGTGAGTATGTTTTTTAAAAACATGCAAATTTATATCTGTTGCATTGCATGTAAGTAGTTTTTAACTGTAGATATATAGCCTTTAATCAGGCATATATATATATATTCGAGGTGCAATGGCTAAATTTAATTTTGCGTGTGCGATGAGTAAATTGTCGTCTAAATTACGCAAAAAAAAAAAATACAAAATAATACTGACATCTAATTTTGACAGCTATATTTAACAAAATCTCACAGAAATATCTCGACATAGTAAAGAGCAATTTTTTTCCATAAAACCGCCATTGGCATCCACAACAGCCTCCGGATGTCTTCGGAATCTCCTGCTCCTCTGCTAGACTGTCTCCTTGTCTAAGTTGCTGAATGCTTCCATAATCCATGACTTCAGTTTATCTTTGGTCTCTCACTCGACTCAGTCAGTTAAATGCTATACGAGATGCACACTTTGGGCTATCATGTATCGAAAGAGACATGACTAACTGGGCAGAAGATTATCCCGCAGTAGGTTGCCATTGATTTCTGCGGTAGACTGGATGCCAGCCAATGCTATATAACCCAATCTGTCTTGTTATTTAACCCATAACTAGAGGAGAGAGACGGAATAATATCTTTTTTCAAGAGTATCTGTGCGTAATAGAATTTAAGGAATTCAACTGTAATTCTAACTCGGCTCCCCATTTTCTCGTTCTGTGTCGATATCCACTGCACCACAACGCACATCCCTCGCTCGACTACACTCCACAGATAATAATCAAGTGGGTAGTGGACTGGGGAGTTAAGTGGCAAGATTGCAAGGTGTCTGGGTTTTTATGATACAAGCACATTCCGTGAAAAAAACATAAAAACAAAACAAAGAAATACAAATAAGTCAACTATTGGTACTGAATGTGTGTCACTTTATTTCTCTACAAAGATGCATGCAAATTCCGGTGGGTGATCACATTTATCGTGAATGCATCCCGATACGGAAAATTATACATGCTCCTTTTAGTACAACACATATAACTACTAATATATATATATATATATATATATATATATATATATATATATATATTAGTCATCCACATACAATTAGTTTCGATGTATCACAGCTAATTAGTGCGGCTAGACACATCCACTTGCTTCTGGCCGGTATCGAAACTCGACTTATTTGGTGTCGTTCGGAGTCGCTACACACCGAAGCCATAGGCGCATGTAATCAGAGAAAGGGAATTTTAATGTGTTGTATATAAGCAGTGTATACACACGCCAGTCACCAAAACAACTCAGTTCATTTCTAAAGAGTAACGCATATATCGCAGACGTGGAAAACGTTTTTAAAATATTCTTCACTAGAGAGCCCTATCGTAAAAAAAGAGCATAATATATATGTGTGTGTGTGTGTGTGTGTGTGTGTGAACGGCCGTTTCCGACAGAGATCATCTAAATACTCAAGCAGATAAGGAAACTTTAAAATGTCAAATAAAGCATTCCATATATATGCATATGCATATATACAAAACATTATATATATATATATATATATATATATATATATATATATATATATAAAGCGTTTTCTCCAACTCCCACTCACTAATTTTTTAAATAACCATGAATTCATCTTATATTTTAAAAATAAATCATTTTCAGCATTTATTTTAACATTATAATAAAATTACAATATATATCGCCTACTGACGCCAATTCGGTCGGGTTTCAATCCTGGGTAAAAAGCAGTCAGATGTCTAACCCTACCGATGAGCTCTGATACAGCGAAACAGATCTGTCTGCGGATGACTATTTACGCTCTCACAGCACTCTGGAAGAATGGTAGACTTTGAAAAAACAGTAGCTACTCAAACATCTACACATCGTTCATTCAGTAATGATTTAGAACACTCTCAGCTACTGGCGTATGAATACATGGTATATCACACGCTAAAAGTCTGCCGCCTTCTACTGAGCGACCAGAGTTCAGAGGTAGAATCGCCGACTGACACCAGTTCGTTCGGGTTTCAATCGTGGGTAAAAAGCAATCGGATGTCTAACCGGACTGATGAGCTGTAATACAGCGAAACAGATCTATCTGAAATTGACTATATATATATATATATATATATATATATATATATATATATAATTCCTTGCTTCAGAAATTCAGCAGAGATTTATGTGATTAAATGAATCTTTGCAGCTAGTGATGAATGATATTTACTTTTAATTTATAAATGAATACATGTGCATGATATATATATATATATATATATATATATATATATATGCCAATCAATGTATTTGCGTGTAAATGTATTCCGTTCTAAGAAAAATGTTGGTATTGACACACGTGCACACACGCGCACACACGCATAGATACTGTCGCACAAGCACACACACGCGTATATATATATATATATATATATATATATATATATATACGTAGGAAGATATTATGAAGCTAGAATACATTTAAACAAGATTAACAATGAACAAATAAATATATCTATATATATATATATACAGAGAGAGAGAGAGAGAGAGAGAGAGTGAGAGAGAGAGCGACAGACAGACAGAGAGAGAATGGGGGGGGGGAGGGGGGGGGGAGAGAGAAATTTTAACTGGAAAGAGAGGGAGGGATACAAGTGAGAGAGAAAATAACTGAAACAGTAAAGGGAAAGAAAAAAGAGAAAGAGGGAGAAAATGAAAGACAATGGAAAGGATAGATAGATAGATAGATAGATAGATAGATAGATAGATAGATAGATAGATAGATAGTGAGAAAGAGGATTGAGAGAAAGGACGAGAACAGAGCTATACATAGATTTTATCAGCAGAAAACTGTGCGACCAATCTGTGATATACGTATAGATCTATGGACAGAAAGACTTTTTTTTAAGGCTAAGATAGATAGATAGATAGATACATAGATAGATAGATAGATAAAGAGAGAGAGAGAGAGAGAAAGAGTGACAGAGAATTCGCTATATTTGAAGAAACATAGATAAGGCGGTAAATATGAAAAAAATATGATACCTGTCTATGTATCGTTATGTATGTATGTATGTATGTATGTATGTATGTATCTCTCTCTCTCTCTCTCTCTCTATATATATATATATATATATATATATATATAGCTAGTTCGTTATTCAGCATATTGGTATGACAAGATATAACGCTAGATAAGATACACGCACACACACACACACACACATATATATATATATATATATATATATTCATTTCATCTACTTCTAATATATATATATATATATATATATATATATTGCTGATAATGTAATGACAAGCTAGCTTTAAGAAATTAAGATACACTGCTATATATATGTGTGTGTGTGTTTTTGTTTATGTATACATGCGTATAGTTGGTTTGTTTGTTATCTAGCTATATATATATATATATATATATATATATATATATATATATATATATGTGTGTGTATACACAAAGACTTATACACATAGAATAGATATATAGAGGATTATGAAGAGATTGACTTAAATACTCAGCCAGAATGCTCATCGACAGAATGTCTGACAGACAGACCTACAGATAGAGCTGTCTAGTTAGATACATAGATATTTTCTGCAAATATATACTTTGTGTATGTACACACACACACACACACACACACACACACACACACACACACACACACATATATATATATATATATATATATATATATATATATATGGTGACCGACATAGATTTAAACAGAATGAGATCGATAGGTAGATGTATTGGTATTTTTGCTAATATTTTTGTGTAGATATATGCTTTCATACTTACTGTCTGATATATATATATATATATATATATATATATATAGATAGATAGATAGATAGATAGATAGATAGATAGATAGATAGATAGATAGATAGCAAGAGCTTGGCAGAAGCATATACCAGGAGATAGATAGATAGATAGATAGATAGATAGATAGATAGATAGATAGATAGATAGCAAGAGCTTGGTAGGAGCATATACCAGCAGATAGATAGATACATACATATTTCTGACAATATTTATTTTTTATGCGAATCTGTGTATGTTTCATGAATGCTGGCAATATTTGCTGTTGATCTCGTCTGTGTATTTATTATTGCGTTTTCTGAAATCTATCATTTTATAGTTGCATTCTGTTCTTGGGAACGGTTACCTGATGTTTTTAAATTCTTCTCCTGCGATTCTCTTAAATGGCAACAAAACACCAAGCATCGAGTGAAATCTAAATAGAGACCGTTACCCCCAAATGTATGCGTGTGTCTTTCTAAGCGGGTGTCTGGACAACGTAGAAAGACATTAACATACCGATAAAAGCTTTATCACTGTACGTAAATATATACATAACATATTTAACTGAATTTTTTCTTTCCTCCTTGTACGTTTTTTAGTGATATTATCAATATTATTTTGGTAATAGAATTAAAATTGGTTTTCTCATGTGTGCTTTCCAATACCGACACACGTCGGCCCAGCTAGTAGCTACCTCCATGTAGGAGTACTCAATGAATTTGTAGCCAGGGTGGCTGTAGTAGCATTACAAATTCTAGTAGCAGTGATTGCAATAGCAGTTATGTCAGTAGTAGCAGTCTGAGTTTTGTAATTCACGCTGAATGTAATGACCACTAAAGAAACAATGATGACGGAAAAAAAATCTAACTTTTTTTTAAACAGTTTTCTATCTAACGTTTCGGATATATTTATTTCTACCGTCTATGCTTTTAAAATGCGTTAATACAATCTTTTTGTAATATGGACACCCCCTTTGTTGTTTCCAGGCGTTATTTTCGTAAATATGTGCTTATCTAACAATTATTTTGATTGAAAACATTACACGCATCCTTAGATCTCGATTTAGGATTCCGCTAATTAATTATTTCAATTTTAGGTATAATTATTCTGTGCGTTGTGGTGCAGTGGATATCAAGGAGAAATCGGGGAGCCGAGTTCGAATTCCAGTTGAATTCCTTGCATTCACTTACGTACAAGTACCCTTGGGAAAGGTATTAATACGTCTCTTCCCTCCAGTTATGTGTTAAATAACAGGACAGATTGGGTTCTATAGCCTTGGCTGGCAACCAGTCTACCACAGAAAGCAATGGCAACATACTGCCGGATAATCTTCTGCCCAGTCAGTCATGTCTCTTTCGAGACATGATCGCCCAAAGCGTTTATCACGCTTGTCACTTAACTGACTGACTGAATGTTATAGTTGAAAATATAATTAAAATTTCTACCAGGCATAAAGAGGTGGATCAGTTTTCTCTTATTATGAAGTAATAAACTGCTCCCCAACTAATATTTAATATAATAATGTAATATAATATATATTTTCTCTCTCCAGCTATGAGTTAAATAACAGGACAGATTGGGTTCTATAGCCTTGGTTGACAACCAGTCTACCGTCGAAAGCAATGGCAACCTATTGCGGGATAATCTCCTGCCCAGTCAGTCATGTCTCTTTCGCCCATAATTTTTTATTTGCCAATTGTAAGTGAGACATATTCCTCTTTTCAATCTTTTGGCTTTATTTAAGAAGGGCTTCTTTATTTAAGAAGGGCTTCTTCTGTAAAGTATCACTTGAACTTCACATTCTTCTATCAAATTCTTTGCAAGATACGCCAGCACTGTTTCTTTTAAGCCACCCGTTATTGGAACGGATGCCAGTTTTATTGTGCTTTGCCATTCTTTTAATGAACTAATGCTGTGTTTTCCTGGAAAATTATCTAAACTTATTTATAACTTATTTACACAGTTGTACTATAAGCGTCTGCGAGTTAGCTAGGTTTTGTGTCTAGGTACCCCCGACAAATATCGAAAATCGAAAAAATTGGGTTATAGAAGGAGTGGTCCGAATTTAATCAAATTTGATACACTCAGAGACAAAGACATAAGAAACGATATTCAGAAGTTTCAATATTGCAATTCTTACAATAGTGCAGAAAATCGATAACATATATATATATAAAAAGCAATATGTTGGTATGTGTGTCTGTTTATCTGCCTATATGTCTGTATTTTTCAGCCCTTTTATTTTAGCTTTTGCTTCGGGTTTTGCTCTAAGTAGGTATAATTGTAGTTCTTAGTCTCAGCGATGATACCATTTACTTAGAGGACTTATTTAGTCTTCAGAATTCAGTTTGCAACGGAAAACTTATTTGACATCGATACCGGAAATCAATATTTGACTTACATCCATTCATTTTTCTTTCAGTCTCCGGTTTCGCTTTAACTGGAAACAACTATTGCTTTTTAATCTTTCGTGCCAACGTCCAATGAGTCTGAGCTCCAGTACCATGGATTAGTTTTAAAGCTTTCATTACACCCGAGCAACGCCAGACTATACTGCTGGTGTATAATATAAAACTTTTCATATTATTATAACTGGTATTCTCTCTGAAATATATGTTTAGGCGTATGTATGTACTTTTTGTGCAGCATTGTCGAATTATTTGGTTATTTGTCGATTGTTGTCGAGCCCTTAGCTGTCAGAGAAGTTGTGAACGAATCTTCGGCGCTTTACGCTCTCGTCAGGGTTACAAGGGCGTAGAGTGCCCGAAAATTCGTTCACAGCTTCACTGAAGACTCGACAACAATCGTCAAATATCTATATATGTTTAATTATTATTATTATTATTATTATTATTATTATTATTATTATTATTATGTCATTTTTTATTATAATTTGATTTCTGCTATGGTCGCACTACCTACCAGCTCTCGCAAGACCTTCATATTTACGCACTGTCGGGCCTAGTCTGTACCTGTATGGGTGACCCTTTGGGAATACTTGCTGATTTAACATTAGACTTGCATAACGGCTTGGAATTATTAGTGGGAGAATTGAATTCCAATTCCAGTATAGTTCTTTATAATTACTTACGTGTAAATACCTTACGGAAATGCATGGATCCATTTGTTCTGCTCCATCAATGGGTTAAGGACGTGTATGAGTAGATCATTATTATCACTAAAAATTTCTTAGAAACTAAACATATTTAAAACACAAATCAATCATCACATGTATCTTGAGATATGCTCCCATGTCATCTTCGCTGCCTCTTCTGTTAAACTTTCAAGATATGTTATAAAGATATTCTACAACACACTATCAGGAACACGTATGTACAATCCCTGAGCCGTTACTAGTCATGCCTAATTGGTCAAGGTCTTGCAAGTAACATCCAAATCTGTGCTATCAAAAGGAATATTTATCCTCTTCTAAATTTAATTAACAAAAAAATGGTATATATTTACACGTCTAATAAATTAAGATCGGAAATAAAGAGAATCATTTCTTGTAAAAACCTCAGATCATTATTATTATTACTATGTCATTTTTCATCATAATTCGATTTCTGCTAAGGTCGCACAACCCACCAAGTCTGCAGGAAGACCCAAGGCAGATAGTGGTATGTTGTTATGGCTATATTTCCTGTTTTTTGTCATATCCCCCTAACATACCTAGCGTTAGGTAGACAAAGTTCTCCTTAGTGTGTGGACTGTACTTAACAATTTGTGTATATCTCTTAAGCTGGGGGTTCAAGGGATTCTTTCAATGTGTTGTTTTGTTCTATTTTTTATCATTCCAGCTGCACCTACTATCACTGGCACGATTCTTGTTTTTAATTTCCACATTTTTTTAATTTCAATTTCCAGGTCTTTATATTTTGACAGTTTTTCGAATTCCTTGGTTGTTATGTTACAATCCACTGAACAAGCCAAATAATAAGCATTTTTTTTGTTTTTGGTTTTTAACAATAATATCCAGCCTATTTGCTTCAATTTTTCTGTCTGTGTAGATGGTGTAATTCCATAGAATGGTGACATCTTCTATTTCTGTAACCGGTGCTGGGTGATGTTCATACCAGTGTTTGTTTACAGATTTTCCATAATTGCTATCATTATTATTATTATTATTATTATTATTATTATTATTAATAATAATAATAATAATAATAATAATAATAACACAAACCACAGAAACAGAATGTGGATTCTTATTGACAAGTTAGTGCCTGCAAATTGTAAGGTATTTTTAAAGATCTTCAAAACCGTCAAAAGGAAATGATCTTTAAATGAAAATCTACAAAATGTGGTAGCTAGATTCAAGTTCCAGTTGGAGCCCTCATATTGATTGGAAAAGTGTTCGATAGACGAATTAAGGAGATTTCTAATAGACCATGTTTTTAAAAATACAAACAGTTTTACTTACAAATACAGTTCACGCGTTGCCAAGTACTTTAACTATACTGATACCTTTTTTTTCTTTTTTTTATTTTACAAAAACTGATCAGTGGAAAATGTCATGAAGCCATTTCTGACTTCATGTTGGGACCCGCCATAAAATGTGCGTGCAACATAAATCTAATATTATTGAGTTAGCGGCTCATAAGGAGAACTCGGTGAACCTGTTTTAAATTCCGACCGCGTTTGTAACATTCAGATTCGCACAAGTACCCAGTGGAAATCAATCTTTTCGCTCCTATATAGAAGAACATAGAAACAAAGGAAAGAGTTCTGGATTGCTACGTGATATCTGTCCTTCTGTATGGAAGAAAATGCTAGCCGATCTCATCAAAGATGAAAGAGAGGCTTGAGGCAGCTGAAATGAGGTTTTACAGAAGGTTGCTGAGGATACCATGGACAAAGCACGTGTGCAACGATGAGGTATTGGAAAGGATGCAAACGAAAAAAAACTGATAAACATCAGGAAGAGACAAAGTAGGTTTCTTAGACATGTAATGAGGAAGGAGGGCCTGGAGAACTTGATACTCACAGGTCGGAAAAATGGAAGAACAGACAGAGGAAAGCAGCGCGAGACGTACTTGTTAGGTCTGAGCAAATGGTTGACTGAGCTGTGCTTGGAAGAGATAGCAAGAGAAAAATACTGAGAGCGACAAGAGACGGAGCCAAGTGGAAGTCCATGATCGACTGCGTCCTGAAGGGACACGGCACATGTAGATGAGGAAGAATGAAAGAACGTACTTTCTAGCCATAGTTTTGAACTATTCCTTTAATTTTAAAGTTGGTTACGTAGTACTGCTGGTGTGCGTACTATACCCTGATATTTTAAGGATTATGTTGTTAACTGCACTGCAAGAATCTTAACTTATCACAGAAGAAAATGTTACCGCTATTGTTCGTCTTGTTGATCCCGAAACATTAGGGTGCTCCAATAATTATTGGTAAGACTTTCAGTTTTGTATCCGCCAAATTCTTCAACCCTCTGGTAAAGTCGAAGTACTTATATTTTTTGCCTTCATTCGAAATTTATTTTAAGCGTTTTTTTTAAATCAGAAGCAACAATTTTGTTTTAGTTATTTAATGACACATAGAATTCTCGGCACTACTGACCTGTCTACGTGATTGTAGCTATGCTATTTGCATTGTTCTCTTGATAGGCCTGGCGCCTCTTTTGATTACGCGTTCCCTTCGATCATCATTATCTTTAACTTTTCTTTTCCCTGTTAACTTCTCGTTTCATTTATCATTTTATCTTCACTTTCACTTTCACATTCTCTTACATTTCAACATTTTACTTTCACTTTCACATTCACTTTCGCGTCAACATTTTACTTTCACTTTCACATTCACTTTCGCGTCAACATTTTACTTTCACTTTCGCATTCTCTTTCTCTCCCCATTTTACTTTCACTTTCTCATTCTCTTTCCCTTTCATATTTTACTCTTACTTTTATTTCCACATTCATTTTTACTGTCACATTTTACATTCACTTTCACGTTTACATTTACTTTCACATTGTACATTCCTTTTCAATTTCTCTTCCACATTTTCCTTTCACTTTCACATTCCCTTAAACTTCAACATTTTACTTAACACATTCTCATTCTCTTCCACATTTTACCTTTATTTTCACTTTATCTTTATCTCACATATTTACTTTCACTTTCATATTCTCTTTCTTTTCAACATTTTACTTTCACTTTCACATTCCTTTACACTTTAACAATCTACTTTCACTTTCACATTCTCTTTCACTTTCAAATGTTATTTTCATTTTCACATTCTCTTTCTCTTCCACGTTTTATTTTCACTTTTACATTTTGCTTGTCGTTAACGTTTAACTTTCACTGTCACATTCCCTTACACTTCAACAAATTACTTTAACCTTTCACATTATTTTCTTCTTCCACCTTTTACTTTCACTTTCATATTGTCTTTCCTTCCCACATTTTATTTTTACTTTCACATACACTTTCTCTCCCCATTTACCTTTCATTTTCACATTCTCATTCTCTTTCACATTATACTTTTATTTTCAAATTCTCTTTATCTCCCATATATTACTTTCACTTTCACATTCACTTTCGCGTTAACATTTTACTTTCACTTTCACATTCTCTTTCTCTCCCACATTTTATTTTTATTTTCAAATTCTCTATCTCTTTCACATTTTACTTTCATTTTCACATTCTCATTCTCTTTCACATTTTACTTTTATTTTCAAATTCTCTTTATTTCCCATATTTTACTTTCACTTTCGCATTCACTTTCGCGTCAACATTTTACTTTCACTTTTGCATTCTCTTTCTCTCCCCATTTTACTTTCACTTTCACATTCTCTTTCCCTTTTATATTTTACTCTTACTTTTATTTCCACATTCGTTTTACTGTCACATTTTACTTTCACTTTCACGTTTACATTTACTTTCACATTGTACGCTCTTTTTCAATTTCCGCTGATCGTTCCTAACGCTCCATAAAGGTCTAACAGAACTGTCAGCTTCATGTTCCGTAATTTCTTTAATTCTCTGACGGAATTCAAATATATCGAGATTATAAATTCTTTTTATTTGACTCTCTGGTATTTTGAGAATGCGAAATTCAATGCCTGAACCATGTTTTTCTTTTGCATCACGATAATTAAAATTTGTCTGCTTGTTTTGAATGACTGACCCGTTGTCTTTTTATTCGGATTTTCGGATCTACTCTGGAACTTTTATAATCTCAGTGATTTTCGCAATTCCCAAAAGACCGTATTTCGCATCACTTTTTGTAATTTTACTGAGATAACTTTCCATATTTCCCTACCCGTATATGATTGGCTTTATAGTCTCAGAATTTTTTAGGGTGCCAATTTAATACTGTCAAAAAATTCATAAAGTCTAGATACTATGATGAAAATTTCATCAAAGCATTTGCCATGAATTGGGCTGTTGACTGAAGCTTAGACACCGGGTCACGACCGATATTGCAGATTCTTCTTTGTATATAATCTGTAAATAGCAGAAATACCTGACCAGATGTGGCAGCAATATTCAACTCAAAGACGAGTGATAGACCTTAATATGTAAAATAAATTCTTGCAAACAAATGGCTAGGACGACACAGGGACGCGTGTTACCCAGAAGCAGACCAAACAATAAATTCAATCTCACTTCCTGTCAGCTGAAAACGTAAGTCGGTTAAAGTGCAATAAGTCGATGGTGATGGGAGCTAAGAGGTGCTCTCAGAGAATTAAAAGAGATCGGTTACGTTTTGAAGCGTTAAAACTAATATGCCATTTCTTGCCCCAGTTAACAACGAGATTTAGATTTTTTGGGATCAGCAGTCAAACTTGTCAAACTGCTCCGACTTACTATTAAGACAAGAATACAAGAATAACTGGTTACGTCATCAGTATATATATATATATATATATATATATATATATATATGTGTGTGTGTGTGTGTGTGTGTGTGTGTGTGTGTGTGTGAAAGACAATAAACAATAAGAAAACTGTAATAATTGCCAACACGTTTTATCCGATTTGTACGTTTTCACGGCAAAAATACGAAATGAAATTATTAAATCAAATATCTATTAATAACAAAACAAAATGTCCTTAGCAACTGAAAGAATTTAACGAACGCATTTTTTATACTGTTAACTGAAAATTCCATCAAATACTGCCATGTGTGGAGATATTGTTTTTGTTGCTGTATTGACGGATTCAACCATTTTCTTTTGATTTCTAGATACTGTTGTGTACGTTTGTTTAGGAGAATATAAGTTCAGTTAAGAAAAAGGTGAAATATTGAAAAAGGCTTGGCGTAGATTTATATTTGGATACAATTCTATGGGTTTTCCTTTTAAGTGAGTTATTTTTTTATGAGTGTGGTAGTTTTAAAATCAAATATCTGCCTATTTCAAACGCATTTGTATGTGTACTTTTGTCAATCCAGACCTTATCACTAGTAGCCCTGATGTCTCGACCATTTAAAGAAGACGATAGCGAGTCTTTCTGGACAGTTTCTTTTATAGCGTTCCTGAAAATTGTTCCACTGAGTTATTTCCAGCTTTATATTTTATTCGCAAAAAAAGCACGTCGGAAAACAAGCCTTGAGTGACGCTAATCGATTCTCTTACCGATTCGTAGAATCTAAAAAAAACCTTTTCACAGTTTGGTTATATCTTCCAATTATTTGAATATTTCTGATACAGATTTGTCTTTGGAAAGTTCAGATGGTATAATATCTTTCTAAAAATAGGGAAAGTCACATTTGCGAAGTATAATCGCATGATTATAATGACATTCGTTTATTATAATGACACTCGTTTATTATAATGACACTCGTTTATTATAATGACACTTCTATATCGTGTTAAAATTGCAAATGACTGCCGTTGGTTTCCTGTTGCGCAGAAGAGTACAGTTTTTATACAACCTGCGCATATAACTATTCCCATTATACTGCGAGATTTTCATTAAATACCGACTAGAAGTTTTTGGACAAAATGAAAAAATGTCATCTTAAGAATAATTTAAAATATGTATTCATCTTTATATATTAATCTAATATCTATCTTTCTTTATATAATATCTATCTATCTATCTATCTATCTATCTATCTATCTATCTATCTATCTCGGTCTGTTCCAATCTATCTATCTATCTATCTATCTATCTATCTATCTATCTATCTATCTATCGCAGTCTGTTAAAATCTATCTATCTATCTATCTATCTATCTATCTATCTATCTATCTATCGCAGTCTGTTAAAATCTATCTATCTATCTATCTATCTATCTATCTATCTATCTATCTATCTATCGCAGTCTGTTACAATCTATCTATCTATCTATCTATCTATCTATCTATCTATCTATCTATCTCAGTCTGTTCCAATCTATCTATCTATCTATCTATCTATCTATCTATCTATCTATCTATCTATCTATCTATCTCAGTCTGTTCCAATCTATCTATCTATCTATCTATCTATCTATCTATCGCAGTCTGTTACAATCTATCTATCTATCTATCTATCTATCTATCTATCTATCTATCTATCTATCTATCTATCTCAGTCTGTTCCAATCTATCTATCTATCTATCTATCTATCTATCTATCTCAGTCTGTTCCAATCTATCTATCTATCTATCTATCTATCTATCTATCTATCTATCTATCTATCTATCTATGTCTGTTCCAATCTATCTATCTATCTATCTATCTATCTATCTATCTATCTATCTATCTATCTATCGCAGTCTGTTACAATCTATCTATCTATCTATCTATCTATCTATCTATCTATCTATCTATCTATCTATCTATCTATCTCAGTAATTTCATTATCTATCTATCTATCTATCTATCTATCTATCTATCTATCTATCTATCTATCTATCTATCTATCTATCTCAGTAATTTCATTATCTATCTATCTATCTATCTATCTATCTATCTATCTATCTATCTATCTATCTATCTATCTATCCTTTGGAATATGTCCAAACTACAATCTACTACAAAAGTGTACATTTTGTTTTGACATTGAAAGCACAATGTCTCATCAGGTATTAAACGCTATTTTTATATTCATATATATATATTCATAGCTCATGCGTTCCTTATTCATTCGGATATATATATATATAATCCTCACTGTGTGTTCCATATTCTTGGCATTTTGCCATGTGCATATTGCACTCAGAAAATCACTTTTGATCTGGAGATTAAAGATGTTAATTAGACTGAAATGAACTCTTAATTGCAGTTGTTCCCACATCTACCCTGTCCCACGGGTGGCAAAACATGTTAGGGTATAGGCTTTATAATAATAAATATAACTGTAATGCATTTTATATAATAAAGACCAGTAACAAATAACCAGCAAAAAAATTTATCTTTAATTAACCTGATGGAGTTGCATTCGAAATAAATTTCTTTGAAACCATAAATGTTTCTTCAAATTATTTAGATGTCGGCATTAAATAACCCATAAAAGTGTTGGGATCCGTTAAACAAAAGAAAATAAAAACTTAATGAATTCGAAAATAACAATACCTCTCCTCGCATATAAGTTCTTTAAAATATCCCAATAAATTACTAAGAAATGTTATTTTTTTTACTTTTTACCGTAGAAAACCACATTTTTTTAAATATAAATATTTAACATAACATTCAATCTCCCCCCAAAAGTCGTTTTAGTTTCTTTGATTGTAGAACGCCACAGAAAGCAACCCTTTCACAAATAATTTGGATGTACAGTAACAAAAAATGGACAAAGAGTATATTCTATTGATTATAGTAATATTAGAAATATTCCTATGATATATCCTTTATAGATATTTAAGCATAATCCCCTATATATATGAAGCATAATCCCCTATATATATTCGGGCGATCATGTCTCGAAAGTGACATGAATGACTGGGCAGAAGATTATCCCGCAGTAGGTTGCCATTGCTTTCTGCGGCAGACTGGTTGCCAGCCAAGCCTATATAACCCAATCTGTCCTATTATTTAACCCATAGCTGGAGGGAAGAGACGGATTAATACCTTTCCCAAAGGTATTTGTGCGTAAGTGAATGCAAGGAATTCAACTGGAATTCGAACTCGGTTTCCCGATTTGTCGTTCCTAGTCGATATCCACTGCACCACAACGCACATGAGTGGCATTGAAACACCGAATGGTATCTTGGGGTAGTAAAGTTTGGATAATTTGAATCATGTATGGAAACATTTTTAAACAGTTTCAAAATCTTTCGGAGCGTCGTTGAGAAAAGCGACGACAAGCTGATGGATCCTCGAGGACACTCAATCGTACAGCTTCCATCGCTGCGTCAATGCGCTCAGTGCACTAAGAACCTCTTCCCGGAAGATCGACAACTGATCCAGTTTTTTTCGAACCGGGCGAAAGGTTCCGAATTACGTTATCGCTAGGAACTTTTCTGACATGAAAATATTGCCTCTGGTTTTATCTGAAATTTGAATAACTGACCTTTCACTGGAATAGAAAAAACTCAATAATTATTCGCTGCTAGATATCATATGTAGCCATTTTATTCTCCAGGAGATAAAAGAGATACCTGCAAAAATAATTGAAAACGAACAAATTAGCCTTTTGTCAAACCTTTCAATTTTTCAGTGGCTACCTTGCTATACTAAACTCTTCGGGTACTTCGGCGTATTGATATGTAGGGTAGGTTGAGTTTTGACTTTCTTTTAGAAAATCAAGATTACACTTGGGGAAAAAGTAGATTCGTGTCTTTTACCAATTTCGGAGCCGTTTGTTTTAAAAGCATATAAAAATGTTCAGAAATAATTAATTATTGCAGATTTTTGCTTGAAAACTTAGTTTAAAATTTTATTATTTCAAGAATGAATCCAAATAATGTTGCCATTTCATAAAAGAGGCATTTTAAATCATTGTAATTTATTTTATGCATATTGTTATTACTTGAACATGTTATTACTTGAACACTGTTATTACTTGAACATGTTATTACTTGAACATTGTTATTACTTGAACATGTTATTACTTGAACATGTTATTACTTGAACATGTTATTACTTGAACATTGTTATTACTTGAACATGTTATTACTTGAACATTGTTATTACTTGAACATGTTATTACTTGAACATTGTTATTACTTGAACATGTTATTACTTGAACATTGTTATTACTTGAACATGTTATTACTTGAACATTGTTATTACTTGAACATGTTATTACTTGAACATGTTATCACTTGAACATGTTATTACTTGAACATTGTTATTGCTTGAACATGTTATTACTTGAACATGTTATTACTTGAACATGTTATTACTTGAACATTGTTATTACTTGAACATGTTATTACTTGAACATTGTTATTACTTGAACATGTTATTACTTGAACATGTTATTACTTGAACATTGTTATTACTTGAACATTGTTATTACTTGAACATGTTATTACTTGAACATGTTATTACTTGAACATTGTTATTAGTTGAACATGTTATTACTTGAACATTGTTATTACTTGAACATGTTATTACTTGAACATGTTATTACTTGAACATTGTTATTACTTGAACATGTTATTACTTGAACATGTTATTACTTGAACATTGTTATTACTTGAACATTGTTATTACTTGAACATGTTATTACTTGAACATTGTTATTACTTGAACATGTTATTACTTGAACATGTTATTACTTGAACATTGTTATTACTTGAACATGTTATTACTTGAACATGTTATCACTTGAACATGTTATTACTTGAACATTGTTATTGCTTGAACATGTTATTACTTGAACATGTTATTACTTGAACATGTTATTACTTGAACATTGTTATTACTTGAACATGTTATTACTTGAACATTGTTATTACTTGAACATGTTATTACTTGAACATGTTATTACTTGAACATTGTTATTACTTGAACTCTGACTAATTTATAACTTTTCTTTCAGATTATTTAAACATCATTCATATATTTCTGCAATATTATCACCCAATTTTCCTTTCCATCTAATGAACTCATTAGGCATGCTCTGCTCTATAAGTTTCACAGAGGTTCCAATGCAAATTCAACATGTTTCTTGTTGCGAATCCTTGCTTTCACGACACCTTCAGACACCATAAGATCTGGTTTCTTTACCATAATGTTAAACGTCGGAGATCGTGGATAAATAAAGGAGAGAGACGAGTTCAGCAACCGAGAGAAGGACTCCCTCCCCAAAAGATCATGTTGAGCAGATGGAATCAAATTATAGAGAGCAAAGTTTGTTATTGTTATGAATAAAGTTTTTCAAAAACAGTTTTTCATTTACAAGATGAAATTTTATATCGGCAAAAATGTTTGCACCGACCTGACAAATATATTAAATGAAAAATATAATCCAAACAGTATTTTAAATATGAATCGTTACATTAAAAATATATCGTGTTCATATTGCAAATGACCACCGTTTGTTTTATACAACCTGAGTTAGTGATCGTACTCTTATCGATAATTTACGCTCAGGCAGACGATATGCTACAAATGAAGAACATCTCAAGATATTGATTGAGAATGGAAGATTTAATGCAAAGCTTTTAAAAATAAACACCAAAAATTGCCTAACAGGAAAGGTGTTGTTTTCCATCAGGTTAATGCCAGACCTCACCTTTCTTTGGCAACCCGGTAAAACTGGTTGCAGTCTGGCTGATATGCTGTACCCAATCCGACATTTTCCCCAGTGATTGCTCTTTTGATTTTACATTTATTCAGGTTCTTCCTAAATAATTTCAATGGTGAAAATTTTAATTTTTTGGATGACATGAAAAAAAAAACATCAACACCTTAATGAGTTCTTTCTCGAGAAAGCAGCGATTTTTTTTTAAGACGGAGTTTTTAATTGGATGGAAAAATAGAAAAACGTTGTGCGACAAAATGGTTCATAGGCCCGGTTCACACTCAACCCACGTCTATTGAACAGGTTAAGAGGCTCGTCCCTTGTTCCCTGTTTAGGATGTGGTTTCCGGCTTTCTCTTTTCAAATCTTCTCACTTTGTTTTTTTTTCAATTGGAGTAGATAGATCTATCTATCGCCCGGTTCACACTCCACCCACGTCTATTGAACAGGTGAAGAGGCTCATCCCTTGTTCCCTGTTTAGGATGTAGTTTCGGGCTTTCTCTTTTCCAATCTTTTCACTATTACGTAGCCCCTGCACATCAGTGGCGTTACCGCCTTACTCGGGATGATACGATTAAAAAAAAATGTTCATATAAAAAACATTTACAAATAAAAGACTTTGCAACACAAAAGAAGTCATTTACAAGGCAAAGATACATGACTTAAATGGCTAATATATAACCAAAGATACATTTAAGACCAGCTGGTTCAATCACAGGTCTACATTCTAAATAGAAAACTTAAAAAACTGTAAAAATTGGCTAGTCACGTGTGGAAATTAAAATCAAAATATGGAAAAGAGCCAGACATAACGTGGAGTATAGTAAAAACAGCCAAACCTTACGACGGTGGCAAAATATGTAGACTGTGCAAGGTAAAAATGTTAAAGATTATGCTATTCCCAAACAAAAAACGAACTATTGAATGAAATAACGGAAATAATGACTAAGTGTAAACATATTAAAACATTCTTCTTAGGTTCATATAACCAAGGATGAAAACGCCATAATTCCTTGTAATTTTAAAAATTGCGCATTCAAAAATTCCCCATTAGGTGAGTGTTAAAAAAAACACCGTTACGTGAGCGATCTAAAAAAAAAGAAAAGTAAAAAAGGCAGACAGTAAAATCAGTTATTGCAAAACGCCTAAAGACACCACTCATGGTAGAAACCTAGGTCACGTAATAACTCGTTTACAAATGGAAGGGGTAGAGTAGCCGACTGACGCCATTTCGGTAAAAAAGCAATCAGAGTCTAACCGTACTGATGAGCGTTGATACGGCGAAACAGATCTGTCTGCGGATGACAATATATATATATATATATATATATATATATAAATGAAACTTTGTGTGTGTGTATGTGTGTGTGTGTGTGTGTGTATCTCTGTCTGTGTGTGTTCGTTTCCTATAGATTCCTAAACGGCTAAATCGACTTTCTTGAAAATTTACACAGTTGTACTATAAGCGTCTTCGAGTGTTCTTAGCTAGGTTTTGTGTCGAAGTACCCCCGATAAATAGCGAAAATCGAAAATCGAAAAAATCGGGTTATAGAAGGAGTGGTCCGATTTTAATCAAATGTGATACACTCATAGACAAAGACATAAGAAACTCTATTCAGAAGTTTCAAGGTTGCAGTTCTTACAATAGTGCAGAAAATCGATAATATATATATATATATATATATATATATATATATATATATATATATTTTAATTCAGATACTTTAATCCAAGGGAAAAAAGCCCGATCCTAATTAATATTAAAATTTTTATTTTAATATTAAAAAATGATACAGGAAGAGAACTCCATGTAATAAAATATTACAGATCAAATATAACTTAAAAAAGGACTAATTCAATGAAGTTGAATGACCATTTCGATATGAAGATCCCCACGGGGATAACACGTTACCTCAGCAACAGAAAAATCCTTTCAGAAACTGGAGGAAAATCAGTATATAAAAGGCAAGATGTTTGTGTGTGTGTCTGTTTATCTGCCTGTATGTCTCTATTTTTTCAGCCCTTTTATTTTAGTTTTTGCTTCGGGTTTGGCTCGAAGTAGGTATAATTGTAGTTCTTAGTCTCAGCCATGATACCATTTACTCAACGGACTTATTTATTCTTCAAAATTCAGTTTACGACGAAAAAGACTTATTTGATATCGATACCAGGAAATCAAAATTTGACTTACATCCATTCATTTTTTCTTTTAGTCTACTGTTTTGCTTTAACTGGAAACAACTATTGCTTTTTAGTCTTTCGTGCCAACGTCCAAAGTGTTTGAGCTCCAGGACCATGGAGTAGTTTTAAAGCTTTCATTAGACTCGAGCAACGCCGGGCTATACTGCAAGTACATATATACACTAACTCAATCAGAGAGAAAGTTTCGCAATATATTTGCAATGCAAAGGAACACAGACCTCTACCACAAAATAATGATAGGATTTATTTCTATTTTCTAAAAGTGTGCCATTCAGTCCTGTCTCTTTCCACGGCATGTTAAGTTGCTAGCTGATTTCCTCTATCTGATTTGTCCTCAATATAAGGGTTAAGTTTTAAAAACTGTTTTTCCTCATTAGGTGAAATATAAATAATGGCAAGCAAACTTTACGGGCACTTTAAACAAGTTTCCATAGAAACAGATATAGCAAGTGATTCTATCTCATCAGGTTAATGGTTAATGTTAACCTAAGTCAAAAGGTGTCACTCTCTTTCAGATTAGCATTACACTTTTATGCAAATTAATTGAAACGACTTCTTTAGATTAATTTCTTTATCATACGGTTAGTTTTTAGACCCACAAGAGTGTAAGCGTATAATCGATTTCTATTTTTTCTCAAATTATGTATTTTGAAGTAATTTGCAGTAATATGAATATATGATTCGGGGTGTATAATGAAATTTATTTGGCCTTAAAAATATTGCGTCATCTGTGATCTCTCTAAAAGGCTTGCCAGTGTGTTCTTGCAGCGTTACAATTTTCTCATGCTTCTTTGGAGTAACGTCCATAGAAAACAATGGCTGTAGAACAACTAATCGGTAGACGTGACAACAGTGTCTAGACGTGATCAAAAATTGGTGCAATATTTTCAAGGCCATTATGAAGCGCTAAAATAGAATCATATTACTGCACACTCCAGCAAGTGACCTAATATAAAATATGAGTATCACACAGTCGTCTATGACATTCTTTTCTAACGAAATGTTTTCGTTTCCCATTATATTGCTGAAATTTTGAAAGGCAGGTTTCGCTAGTACGGTGAGTGCCCATCCTCTTTTCAAACGCTACCCAGAAATCTAAGCTTCTACATCCCGTTTGATGCTGACACCAAAAAGTCGCAAGTCAGTTTACGGCCATAAGTGATACTCGCTTGAGCGATCATGTCTCCAATGATTGAGCAGAATATTTTAACACAGTATGTTGCCATTACTTTTTACAGCAGATTGATTGCTAACCAAGAACCCAAAACTTAGTGCCATTTAACCCATATGAAGGAGAGATAGATTAATACCTTTTCCAAAGGAGATTTGCGCGTAAGTTAATGCAACGAATTCAACTGGTATTCGAACTCGGATCTCTTGTTCTGAGCCGATATCGACTGCTCCACAACGCACAAATCTTAGCTTTATTTGTCACTAGCATCATAGCACGGCATTGCCCTGGACAATACTTACACAAACATCAAATCTCGTGGTGCAATAATGTTTATAACATTAAATGGATAAATTCCATTAAAACTTGGTTATATAAAAAAAATTATTATCCAAATTTTAAAAAATAATTGTCTCAAAATTACCGGGAAAAATATTCACATATTTTTCTTGACCAAATGAATTCTTAAAATGTCGGAATAAAAATTAAATATAATTTTTTTTTATAAAAACATATTTTAGTCGCGTTTGACACGCGTGATTTGATTTCTGTGACGTAATTTAGCAATCATCTTAGATCTTAGATGTTTTACGGAGCAAATATAAACAGTCGTGTCCATTGGCCAAAAAGTACGAAAAGGAAAATTGCTGAACTTAAACTGAAAAAGTATGTGTCTACCTGGCTTCCCTGTAGATATGCGTCCCTAGAAAGTTTGAATGGCGTAGCTTAAAAAATGTAGGCATGCATAGGGAACAGTCACACACAGACTCACAGATTGCCTTTTATAGATTAATCGTAAATACCTTGATCGTTTCTAAAAAAAAAAAAAAAAAAAAGATTAAGATTTTGTGTAGGCAATCCGATTCAGAGGAAATAGTATTCATTGATGTATTTCTGTTTAAAAACAATAACACAGTAAACCTTTTTATTATGGATATTTGCAAACTGTGAAAATCGAGGCAGGTGTTTTGAGGCAACGTAATAAATAAATCCAGATATACTAAACAACTCGCAGTTGATTTTATTGTTTCCAAATGTAATTTATGCTGAAACAAAGAACCTCATTTTTTTAATTCTAGAATTGAGCAATTTTACTTAATTAATTTTTAATTAATTGATTTGTACACGATTCTTTAAACAACGTGTCATATTTATTACGATAAAAAATTGAATAATGCCTATAAAATAAATACTCGTACTACCTTTTTCCGTATCTGATATATATATATATATGTATATATATATATATATATGTATATATATTTTATATATGTATATATATATATATATATATATATATATATATATATATATATATATATAGTACTGTGCAAAATTATTAGGACAAGAACTATTTTATCTTTTATGACGCATATTGACGGAAAATGAACAACTTTAATTAAAGTAATGTTAATTGATTTACTCAACAAATGCTTTAACAAGAAAAAATACTTGCTACAAAATAAATTTAATATTTAGTATAAGAGTCTTTTGCTTTAAAATATTAAAATAATTGCGACAATTTACCAATCGCACCTAGTCTATATATACATGTATATATATTAGTCATCTACTTACAAGCTTGTTTCGCTGTATCACAGCTTATCCGTGTGGTTGGACACATCCACTTGCTTCTGGTTGAGATCGAAACTCGACCGATTTGGTGTCAGTCGGAGGCTCTTCCACGACCTTCATTATAGAAGGCACTCTTGCTACCCGCCATGTTTGATGTGACGTCAGCGAGCGTAGTCAATTGAGATGCTAGAATACGTTCAGAAGCTTGTACTACGAACACGTTGTTTTTCACTTCACTAATAAGTTTCACTTTTTACCAATAAGTTTCATTTTGAGTTTTTTTCCACTTGAAAGAAAATGCTTTTTCATTGTGTTGTTCCTAACTGCCGAGGAAATTATCCAAAAGGGCCAAAAGTTAGCGTGTTCAGATTTCCCGAAAATCAAGAAACGTGCAACAAATGGCTTTGATCCATCAAACGGATAGATTTTTCAGTTACCAAGTATAGCAGAGTAAGTCAACAATTTCTTATTTAGTAACGTTTTTATGTTTTAAAATCAATTTCAGAATTTTATGTGAAGAAAACTTATTTAATTCCAGATTTTTAAAAATTTTAACATGTTGTTTGTATTGAATTTTCACTTTGTTGATGATTTTCGTGTTTAGAAATCGCTTTTAATGAATTTAATCAGCAATAATATTTTTGACCTAGTAAAAAACTAATTAAAACATTTATTTTCTTTTAACAAATTTCTGACTTATAAAAAAAAATAAAATTTCTAAAAAAAACTTTTATTAAAATTTTTATGAGATTCGAATAATTATTTCATTTTGTAGAAAGTCACTTTTTGCACGTAAGAAATAACGAAATGAATGGATATCCATAAAAATAAAGTTTGAATCTTTTGACGAATGCTCATTGGCCTTGTGTCAGGTAAAATTGAAGAATATTATTATTCTCTCACGTGAGACTTTTGCTAAAAAATTATTCTATGTCGGTAAAAGTTTTTTTTTATGGATGCTCAGTAAATGGCCTTATGTCAGTTAGAACAACATTCTCTCATTTAGAACCTTTGCACGTACAAAAAAATGAATTGATGTCCATAAAAAAAGTTTTAAATTTTATTGTTTTACATTCTATCTGTTCATTTACCTATCAGAGTATTATGGATCAATTACTATGTCATTTAATTTTTTTTTTTTAGGTGTGTGAACTGCATTTTAATGCAAAGGACATTTTATGGGAAACTTACCATTTTGAAGAAAAAAGTGGAAAAAGGCCAACAGCGAAGGTTAAGAATCCACGCATACGGGAAGGGGCTATCCCAACTAAATTCCCAAATTGTCTCTCCAACATGACCTCAACAAGCTCTATGAGAGAATCACCAGATTCTAGGAAGATGCGTTTGGAAAACTCCTCATTGGAAAGTTCTTTGGCACAAAGTATCACCGATGAGGCAGAATACCAAAAAGCAAAGGAGTTTAAAAACTTGATGAACTTGATCAACAATAGTATACTAGAGTATTATTAGAAAGCAGGGGACACTTTTTTTATGTCACATCATCAAATCCACATAACCAAAAATAAATCTCTCTCTTGAGGTTGAAACTGACTGAACAATACATGTTTTCTGTGGCGATGTACAAATATAATTTATATGGAAATATAAAATTCCTACAGATATAAGTGACATTGTCACTCTTGAAGGTTTACCTAATAATATGAGAAAACATAATATTGAGGAACACAAAGCCAACTGTCCAAATGTGATTGCTTTGTTGAATTTAGTAATCTCCTTGTCATTGATTGAAAACAAGCCTTTTAAAAATTTTACAACCCTAAAATTTATATGTGAAGAGTTATATCTAATGACAAAAAATAAGTTACAATATTGAGCAGAAATGTTAAGTTTTTGTTCCTTATTTTACAACTGCTCTCCAAAAGGTTACAGACTATTAATGGATAGCAATAAACTCATTTTACCCAGTTATTCTACCATCAGAAAATTAACTAACAAATAATATGAAGTTGAACAAGATGACAATAATTTTTTGATGTACATAAAGAAGAAATTTAAATTATTATCGCAGGAAGATAAGACAGTATCTTTACTTGTCAATGAGATTCATTTAAAGCCATACTTTGATTTTAAAGGGGGGAATGTAGTTGGCTTAGCCTGCAATAGCTATGAAGCTGCAACAAGTGCCTTTGCTTTTATGCTGAGCAGTGTCTGTTTAAAATACAAGGATGTTGTGCATATTATGCCTTCTAAGTGTCTTAAAGCACAACATTTATTTGACTTATTAAAACAGGTAATAATTGGATTAGAGGTTATTGGGTTCAAAGTAATATCTATTATAACAGATAATAATACTATTAATAAGAAAGCCATGTCCTTATTTTGTAACCCCCCCCAAAACTTCATCGACACCCATTTATTAAGTCTAGGCCTCTTTTCTATATATTTGATTCTGTTCATATTTTAAAGTGCATAAGAAGCAACTGGCTAGTTTTAGATAAACTAACAAAAGACACTTCTTTTCTTTATTCAACAAATCAGCGACAATTAGCTGTGTACATAACTTTGAATATTTTGTCAGATTATGATATTTTATTTCATGTAGATTGTTGTGCTGATGGTCACAATGTAGAAAAAATAGAAAAAATGTTGGTGTGGACTTCTACAAATGCTATATTAAATAATTTTTGCAAAAAGAAAAATGACAATATAATGGGAAAAAATTTAAATATAAAAAAAAAAGAAAATTGGAAAAATGTTATAAATAAATAAATAAACAAAACATTTTTATATATTTATTGTCTTTTGTCATTCTTTTATTGTCATTAATTCAATTTTGAAAATTTTAATCACTGAAACTTAACAATCACTATCTACCCTTAAATGAATTGACTTCCTTTAGCTTGACTACACTTGACGTCATATTTGAGTGGTGAGGCCTTCTATAACGAGGGTCATGGCTCTACTCCCTAAGCCATTGGCGCATGGAATCAGAGAATGTAAATTTTAAAGTGTTGTATATAAGCAGTGTATACACACGCCAGTCACCGAAAGAATTCAGTATATATATATAGTAATGCCCAAGTTCAATACCCTGGTTTTGCACCTTTTAATAAAACTGGGGTAGACGACGAAATTAGGAGAGACGGGGACCAGTGATTGAATGATACGTCAAGGTGGAATAGCCTGCCACCAGAAAAGTGCTTTGGGCACGCGATATTGTAAGAGACTGTCAGTCCGAATTCGGCAAGCTGCAACTGATAAAATAAAGACATATATATATTACCGGCGGAAGTTAAAAAAAGTATAGTTCACAGAAAAATTAAAGGGGTGGGAGTAATAAAAATGTAGATAGAAATCAATGTCTATTTTTTAAATTTTGGAAAATCTTAATGGGTTGTAAGTTAAAATTTATCCTTGTCTGGCCCTAAGAAAATTTAGCCTTGTCTGGCCCTAAGAAAATTTAGCCTTGTCTGGCCCTAAGAAAATTTAGCCTTGTCTGTCTCTAAGAAAATTTAGCCTTGTCTGGCCCTAAGAAAATTTAGCCTTGTCTGGCCCTAAGAAAATTTAGCCTTGTCTGTCTCTAAGAAAATTTAGCCTTGTCTGGCCCTAAGAAAATTTAGCCTTGTCTGGCCCTAAGAAAATTTAGCCTTGTCTGTCTCTAAGAAAATTTAGCCTTGTCTGGCCCTAAGAAAATTTAGCCTTGTCTGGCCCTAAGAAAAGAAAGTAGAAAGATAAAGAAGGAAATGGGAAGGGGTGTCATATTTATTAGGATCGGTTCTTCTGGATTTACCTACCTGCTTTTTCATTTGGATTAAAGTTATATATATATATATATATATATATATATATTAATATTAATTATAGTTATAATACCAATAACAACAGAATTAATTCTGTCAAGATTATCAATAGTAAAACTACAACTGAGATCGTCTTGTTGAAACCCACCGGGAACTAACCCGCAGGGAAAAGAAGGGGAAGAAAAAAAAGAAACAAACGAAGTACTTGAACAAAAAGTCAAGCATTCGCGAGAAAAAAAAAGCCTAAGACGAAAACCTTAACAATAAAGAGCTCAATACGAAAGCAGAGCACACAAAGCACCCAGCCCTAAAGTAGAGCAAACAAAATCGAAAATCTAAGTGAACCAATAACCTTCCAAGGTTTCGCTTAACAGCTCGTCAGGGAAAATTGGCTCACTTAGATTTTCGATTATATATATATATATACATGGAGCTCTCTTCCTGTATCATTTTTTAATATTAAAATAAATTTTTAATATTAATTAGGATCGGGTTTTTTGGAATTTACCTTCCTGCTTTTTTCCCTTGGATTGAAGTATCTGAATTAATATATATATATATATATATATATATATATATATATATATATATATATATATGACAGTCCAATAACTTAGATCGACTTTAAATGTGAGTTAACTTAAGTCGTCTAATGAGAGTTTTAATTTCTTTCAGATTTAACAACTTGAGTCGTTGGCAATTTTAACCATTGAAAGATTAACAATCGAACAACGTGTTAAAGTAACCGAAGTCTATTACGAAAATGAACATTCGAACAGAAACGTATTTGGCTTTATCGAATAAGAAGTTATCAGGTCGCATCATCTCTCAAAACAGTGATGTCAGTTGGCCACTACGAGCGTGTGACTTGAGGCCTTTAGTTTTCTTCCCTTAGGATCATCTCAAAAGTAAGGTCTATGTCAACATGCAAACAACAATTCAACAGCTGAAAGATGAGATAAGGAGTTATATTGGTGACATCGAGGAGCAACTATGCAGAAACGTTACTAAAGGTTTTAACCATCAACCAAAGCCTTGGCAGTCTACGGCTATATCATGTTGAATACACCGGTTTCCGTTCGATCACCAAAATTAAGCAACATCGAGCCTGGTCGGTACTTAAATGGGTGACCATTTGAGAATACCAGGTGCTGTAAACGTAAGGACCAAGAATGGTCCACCGGCCCTCCAGGTTTGGGGGTTGGGTGCAGGGATAACAACCCTGCCTCGTAAAAAAACGGTTTGTTACAGAAACAGCAACAAAATGTTGCTGCCCTATGCACCATCTGGAAGCGATGGATAAATAATGATGATGATGATGAAGAAGGCCTTGGCGGACGTTTGGGCTATATTATTTCTTACACATAATTGACATGACTTAAATAACATGATTCAATATTGAAATCAATAAAATATTACTAAAAACACTGTCTTTTTCTCTTCATATTTAGATCCATCTTAATGGAACACTCTCTGTGTGCGTGTGTGTGTGTGTGTTGAAAAAATTCAGAATTACATGTTTTATGTTATCGGTAAATTTGCCAGGAGTTCAGATTAATCTTCTATTTTTCTTGCCGAGTACTTTTCAAATGTTGCTATATTCGTTATCAAAGATTGTAAATCGAAAGTACTTTGGATAAAAATAATATCAAATGTATAATTATATGTAACAAGATATCAGGAGATGGATGATGGTGTCCCTCAGCGGCGTTTCTCTCTTTCTTGTGTAACTTGAATCAACGTTTGTCAATTGATCATCTCACTCCGACATCAATTTACACAACAAATTCATTAGGTAGATCGCTCGCTGATTCCGTCTGCCTCGCTTGCATTCAATATGTTGACGATAATATATTAGGCGCCTGGTACAATGATTATAATGAGTTCATTCTCCATTATAAAAAAAAATAGCCACAAATAACTTTTTTCAATTCATCATCCCATTGTGGAGCCAGCTGTCCATCGAAGAGTTAAACTGAAAATTATGAACAAGCAGTAAGAACGAAACCACTTTGTGCTCGCTTCATTTCAGGTAAATCTGTGTGCGCATGTCAGGAAAAGCACCATCAATATTACGAACCGTGTCTGTGTGTGCAAGCCTTGTCTACAATGATCAGCACCAGTACGGTTATTGATTGGCTACCTGGCGTGTTAGGGCCGTGACGATTTAGGATGTTGATCAAAGTGAAAGGGGTGTGTAATCATGAAGGTGGAATTTGTAGTCTCGTGTATGCATCACATGATATAAAAACGAAAACCAAGATATTATAAAAACTTAACAACTAGTAGCGATTTCTGAAATAGATACATCTTGCGTAGACGTATATATTCACACGCACACTCTAACACATGTTTCATATGTAGGCAAAATGATTCTATTTAATTAGAGAAATCATTTTAAGTACATTTGAAGGGGATTTACATTTTCGCTTGCTGATAAAATAAGTGCATACAAAAATCTATCTACCGATCTATCTATCGATTTATCTATCGATCTGTATAGACAATATAATTGTTAAAGAATTAATAGAAATGGTATGATTTTTAAGCAATTCATAACACTCATTTCATTGTTCAAAATAACGACGATAAAAAATCTCTCTCTCTCTCTCTCTCTCTATATATATATATATATATATATATATACTATTAATGCATGTTTCATTAAGTAATATAGAAAAGTTTTGTCGATATATTTTGTGTAATATTTTTTTCATATTCTCTGATGAGCTTAATAGTATTATCATTAATTAAAGAAAGAAAATTACAATCTTGATACATCATTTTTAAAAATCCAATCTGAGCTGTCGGCTTACATAAACCATTTTCAAAACACAACTATACTTAAACATGAAAACAATAAACAAAAACTAAACATTTTCAAGTTATATGCATAAAACAGTTGGAACCTAACCTGAAAATTATAAACTATGAAATCTCCACAAATATCCTTTGCTGAAATGCACGAGTTTGTTGTTGCTTGGAAACAAAAACAGTTTGTCATTATGGTTATTCAGTGTTTACGCTCTCACACCCTGATTGAGCACTCTGGAAAAATAGTAGACTTTGATAAACAGTGGCTACTCTGGCATGTACGCATCGCTCATTCAGTGAAATAAATTAGATCGTGCTAACTATTGGGCGCGTATAATGATATGCGCTAAAAAGTCTGCCTACTTCCAACGAACGCCCATAGCCCAGAGGTAGAGTCGCCGACTGACGCCATTTCAGTCGGGTTTCAATCCTGGGTAAAAACGCAATCGGAGTCTAACCGTACTGATAAGACGTTCGTTAGTTGCTGGAATAATTCTTAGAGTTGTGAGTTCATTACCAGGCTACAAACGTTGTGAATAAGTAACTTGCAGGAAGTTGGAGAGAACTCATGTTTTTCACTCGCGTCTTTACGCAAGTGATTGTAATAAAGGTTCGAAATAGTCACAATATTGTAAATACTGTAAATACTACCTCATCTCAGAAATATACACAAATATTATGATCTTTTGTTAAACGTCGTACAAATGGCAACAAAGATGAGGACAATAGTCCGAATAATGTAAATACTGTAAATACTACCTCATCTCAGAAATATAGACAAGTAGAATGATCTATTGTTAAACGTCGTACAAATGGCAACAAAGATGAGGACAATAGTCCGAATAATGTAAATACTGTAAATACTACCTCATCTCAGAAATATAGACAAATAGAATGATCTATTGTTAAACGTCGTACAAATGGCAACAAAGATGAGGACAATAGTCCGAATAATGTAAATACTGTAAATACTACCTCATCTCAGAAATATAGACAAATAGAATGATCTATTATTAAACGTCATACAAATGGCAACAAAGATGAGGACAATAGTCCGAATAATGTAAATACTGTAAGTAATACCTCATCTCAGAAATATAGACAAATAGAATGATCTAATATAAAACGTCGTACAAATGGCAACAAACATGAGGACAATAGTCCGAATAATGTAAATATTGTAAATAGTAACTCATCTCAGAAATATACACAAATAGAATGATCTATTATTAAACGTCGTACAAATGGCCACAAAGATGAGGACCATAACCCGAATGATGTAAATACTGTAAATACTACATCATTTCAGAAATATAGACAAATAGAATGATCTAATATAAAACGTCGTACAAATGGCAACAAAGATGAGGACAATAGTCCGAATAATGTAAATACTGTAAATACTACCTCATCTCAGAAATATAGACAAATAAAATGATCTAATATTAAACGTCATACAAATGGCAACACAGATGAGGACAATAGTCCGAATAATGTAAATACTGTAAATACTCCCTCATTTCAGAAATATAGACAAATAGAATGATCTAATATTAAACGTCGTACAAATGGCGACAAAGATGAAGACAATAGTCCGAATAATGTAAATACTGTAAATACAACCTCATTTCAGAAATATAGACAAATAGAATGATCTATTGTTAAACGTCGTACAAATGGCAACAAAGATGAGGACAATAGTCTGAATAATGTAAATATTGTAAATACTACCTCATCTCAGAAATATAGCCAAATAGAATGATCTATTATTAAACGTCGTACATATGGCCACAAAAATGCGGACAATAGTCCGAATAATGTAAATACTGCAAATACTACCTCATTTCAAAAATATAGACAAATAGAATGATATATTATTAAACGTCGTACAAATGGCAACAAAGATGAGGACAATAGTCCAAATAATGTAAATACTGTAAATACTACCTCATCTCAGAAATATAGACAAATAGAATGAAGTATTGTTAAACGTCGTACAAATGGCAAAAAAGATGAGGACAATAGTCCGAATAATGTAAATACTGTAAATACTACCTCATCTCAGAAATATAGACAAATAGAATGATCTATTATTAAACGTCGTACAAATGGCAAAAAAGATGAGGACAATAGTCCGAACAATGTAAATACTGTAAATACTACCTCATGTCAGAAATATAGACAAATAGAATGATCTATTGTTAAACGTCGTACAAATGGCAAAAAAGATGAGGACAATAGTCCGAACAATGTAAATATTGTAAATACTACCTCATGTCAGAAATATAGACAAATAGAATGATCTATTATTAAACATCGTACAAATGGCAACAAAGATGAGGACAATAGTCCGAATAATGTAAATATTGTAAATACTACCTCATCTCAGAAATATAGCCAAATAGAATGATCTATTATTAAACGTCGTACAAATGGCAACAAAGATGTGGACCATAACCCGAATAATGTAAATACTGTAAATACTAGCTCATGTCAGAAATATAGACAAATAGAATGATCTATTATTAAACGTCGTACAAATGGCAACAAAGATGAGGACAATAGTCCGAATAATGTAAATACTGTAAATACTACCTCATCTCAGAAATATACACAAATAGAATGATCTATTGTTAAACGTCGTACAAATGGCAACAAAGATGAGGACAATAGTCCGAATAATGTAAATACTACCTCATCCCAGAAATATAGACAAATAGAATGATCTATTGTTAAACGTCGTACAAATGGCAAGAAAGATGAGGACAATAGTCCGAATAATATAAACACTGTAAATACTGCCTCATCTCAGAAATATAGACTAATAGAATGATCTATTATTAAACGTCGTACAAATGGCAACAAAGATGAGGACAATAGTCCGAATAATATAAATACTGTAAATACTACCTCATCACAGAAATATAGACAAATAGAATGATCTAATATTAAACGTCGTAAAAATGGCAACAAAGATGAGGACAATAGTCCGAATAATGTAAATATTGTAAATACTACCTCATCTGTGAAATATAGACAAATAGAATGATCTATTATTAAACGTCGTACAAATGGCAACAAAGATGAGGACAATAGTCCGAATACTGTAAATATTGTAAATACTACCTCATCTCAGAAATATAGCCAAATAGAATGATCTATTATTGAACGTTGTACAAATGGCCACAAAGATGAGGACAATAACCCGAATAATGTAAATACTGTAAATACTAGCTCACGTCAGAAATATAGACAAATAGAATGATCTATTATTAAACGTCGTACATATGGCCACAAAAATGCGGACAATAGTCCGAATAATGTAAATACTGCAAATACTACCACATCTCAGAAATATAGACAAATAGAATGATCTATTGTTAAACGTCGTACAAATGGCACCAAAGATGAGGACAATAGTCCGAACAATGTAAATATTGTAAATACTACGTCATCTCAGAAATATAGACAAATAGAATGATCTATTATTAAACGTCGTACAAATGGCAACAAAGATGAGGACAATTGTCCGAATAATGTAAATATTGTAAATACTACCTCATCTCAGAAATATAGCCAATTAGAATGATCTATTATTGAACGTTGTACAAATGGCAACAAAGTTGAGGACAATAACCCGAATAATGTAAATACCGTAAATACTAGCTCATGTCAGAAATATAGACAAATAGAATGATCTATTATTAAACGTCGTACAAATGGCAACAAAGATGAGGACAATTACCCGAATAATGTAAATACTGTAAATACTAGCTCATCTCAGAAATATAGCCAAATAGAATGATCTATTATTAAACGTCGTACAAATGGCAACAAAGATGAGGACCATAACCCGAATAATGTAAATACTGTAAATACTAGCTCATGTCAGAAATATAGACAAATAGAATGATCTATTATTAAACGTCGTACAAATGGCCACAAAGATGAGGACAATAGTCCGAATAATGTAAATACTGTAAATACTACCTCATCTCAGAAATATACACAAATATTATGATCTTTTGTTAAACGTCGTACAAATGGCAACAAAGATGAGGACAATAGTCCGAATAATGTAAATACTGTAAATACTACCTCATCTCAGAAATATAGACAAGTAGAATGATCTATTGTTAAACGTCGTACAAATGGCAAGAAAGATGAGGACAATAGTCCGAATAATGTAAATACTGTAAATACTACCTCATCTCAGAAATATAGACAAATAGAATGATCTATTGTTAAACGTCGTACAAATGGCAACAAAGATGAGGACAATAGTCCGAATAATGTAAATACTGTAAATACTACCACATTTCAGAAATAAAAAAACAAACTCTGATTTGAATTATTAATAACAATAATTATTAATAACTCAAATCGAAAATAAGCCAGTATTATACGTTAACTACCCGAAGATTGCTGAAATGGATTAAACCAAATATCATGAGTAAAACATGGGATAATATTTATATATTAATATGTATATTTTGCTGTTATACAACATTGATCACTATAATACTCTCATCTGATTAAAATCTATAAATTAACGTCTACTCGTTTATGCATATATATATATGTATTTGCCTCCACATCTAGGCTCCATATAATCTTGTCTTTGTAACAACTTTTTGATTAAGGGGGTTTAGCTATTTTTTAAACATTTAAAACTCTCAAACTTGTAACTGAATACATCATTTGATAAAACACGGATAGTTTCGGAACAAAATGGCTACTTATGTTGTGATATTATAACACAATGTCAACACAAGATAAAATCGTCTTTGATGGTGGATGTTTTTATGTTAACGTCCTTGTAACCTCTCTTTTAAATTGGCTCATCAACCAACTTAAAAAATTATCCAAATATTTGACAATGTTTGTCTTTAATTTTCACCTGAAATTAAAGTCAAAATAGAACGTTAAATGCTTATAACGGCTCATTATTAAACATAATATACATTCATTTTCTCTCATATTTAAGAGTATATGTTTAGAATATCTATCTATCTATATATATATATATATATATATATATAAAAGCGGAGAGAAATGAAATTAAGAAGGTTGGAAACAGCCCACAAGTAAAAGGTATTGACAAGGAAAATTTCTCAATACAAAATTTAAATTTAAATTTCAAAACTGAATATGTAGAACGACGATATTTAAGAAAAGGCTAAAATGCCAACTAACTTTTCAACTCGATTTTCGAACTTGAGATCTCCTCAGGCAAGTTGAAAGATGTACACACCAAAGAAAACATATAAGAAAACCCCGAAAATATGAGGATAGTAGTAGATAGGAGAAAAAAATTATTTTATTTTTCTCATCCAGGTTCATAGTTACCGAAAAATATATTCTTAAATGTCCGCACTTTGACGTAATCTCAGACCTCTCATTCAGCAAGACTTTTTTATCAATATATGTGGCATTGGTACAACCGGCAGTTTTTACATTTATTATAATGCCACACTTTACACAAGGATTTCTGACACACATCTCAGGCACAATTGGCAGGCTTGGTGTCACTTTTATACCCCCACCTGATTCTCATACTTGTAACCCCGCCTTTCCGGTGTTCAGGTATATTCGAGTAGTTTTTTTTTTTGACTTGTACATCCGTCCACTTACCTCTCCACTTTAATTGGCTTTGTGCTGCATCTGCCTCGGGCATCTGTCCACATGGGAAGGTGGTGCATGTCTCCTTCAACTTGCCTGAGGGTATCTCACCGTTAAAAAACTCTTTACGAGGTTGGTTGGCAAATTAGCCTTTTCTTAATTATACACTGCGTTTCAAATAATTAACAAATGGACACTTTAACCATTTACCCAAAACCTACTGGTTAGAATTTCACGAGATTGTCGTTTACTGGTGACTACACACACACACACACACACGCGCGCGCGCATATATATATATATATATATATATATATATATATATATAGACAGATATTCCGTTTATATTCAGAAAGTATTATATTTTTATTTCTTACGGCCTGATTATTTACGATAAATTTTTGTGACGCAAAAATGATTCATAATTTCGGAAGAAACATTTATCGTAAATAATCAGTCCGGTAGAAACACACACACACACACACACACACACACACACACACACACACACACACACACAGAGACATATTATATATATATATGTATTTCTACAAATGGTGTCAACAATTATTTCTCGTGATATTGCATTTCCTTTTTTTGTATGTCTTTGCCCTTTCTTTTTTTTCTTCTTGCTTTCCATTCAATTTTTTCTGTTTCCCCTTTTTTCTTTTTTCTCTTTTTTCTCTTCTTTACATTAAACAATTGTCTATCTTTTCTTTATCATTGGCTTTCCTCTTTCTTTGGGGTTAATTTCGAATAAGCCAGATATTTTCGTAAATAACCGTTACAAATGTCTATTCTAATATGGACATGTGAGCGTCTATGTAAAATAAATTCAGGTGGGGATATTTTGAGGACCAACTGTTGTACCATTTGGGTCTGACGAGCCGCGATCAGGACGCGGTGAAATATGTATTACCCATTCTAATAATCAAAAATATTTTACAAATTATATTACTCTGTTAAATTAAATAAATGTATTTACCATTGAGTTCTCTTGAGTTCATTTCTATTGGAATTTTCCTGGATTGTATACCAAGTGTGCTATGTTTTATATATATATATATATATATATATAACTTCTCTGTAAAATATTGTAAAATTCTAGACAAAGGAACAGAAAGTTAGTCTGTCACAATATTAGTGATGTATAATAATATGCCCTGTAAGAAAATAAAATAAAACTTTAATTGATTCCTTTACAGATTTTTATGGATACACTAGCAGTGTAGCCCGTCGTTGCTCGGGTGTAATGAAAGCTTTAAAACTAATCCACGTTCCTGGAGCTCAGATCCTTTGGACGTTGGCACGAAAAACTAAACAGCAATAGTTGTTTCCAGTTAAAGCGAAACCGGAGACTGAAAGAAAAATGAATGGATGTAGGTCAAATTTTGATTTCCTGCTTATCAATATCAAATAAGTTTTTTCGCCGTAAACTGAATTTTAAAGTCGATATATGTCCTCTGAGTAAATGGTATCATGGCTGAGACTAAGAACTAAAATTTAACCCACTCAGAGCCAAACACGAAGCAAAAACTAAAATAAAAGGGCTGAAAAAATATAGAC
The DNA here is from genome assembly GCA_037127315.1 of Ascarosepion bandense. Taxonomy (NCBI): domain Eukaryota; kingdom Metazoa; phylum Mollusca; class Cephalopoda; order Sepiida; family Sepiidae; genus Ascarosepion; species Ascarosepion bandense. The sequence goes on along the minus strand of JBBBDQ010001406.1, from coordinate 2,226,867 downwards.
ATACAGGCAGATAAACAGACACACACATAAACATCTTGCCTTTTATATATATATATTATCGATTTTCTGCACTATTGTAAGAACTGCAACATTGAAACTTCTGAATATCGTTTCTTATGTCTTTGTCTCTGAGTGTATCAAATTTGATTAAAATCGGACCACTCCTTCTATAACCCGATTTTTTCGATTATCGATATTTATTAGGGGTAAAACCTAGATAAGAACACTCTCAGACGCTTATAGTACAACTGTGTAAATTTTCAATAAAATCGGTTCAGCGTTTTCGGAGTCTATAGGTAACGGACACACACACAGATACACACACACATACACACACACAGAGACAATGTTCCATTTATAAATATGTTTAGATACAATAAGTTAGATGCCATTAAATCGAATTAAAATTAAACAGAATTCAAAAAAGATAGTGAATTAGGTTAATATGAAATTTGTGATGCTTTTTTTTAAACGACATGGAAAGAATGCTGGTATATCGAGCATGTCCATTTCTGGATCTCCTCTGATGTACTTTTTACGTGATACATTGACAATTTTCTACCATGTTATATTTCCTTCTAAATTATAATCCATTCTCATAAACAAGTCGTTTCCTAATGCCCCAGAAGCCTTCAGTGAGACTTAGGTCTGGAGAACTGACCGGCAATTTATCTTACGAGGTCCATAGAAGCCTTATTTCTGCAGGTACTCCGTAGTTTTATTGGAAAAAGCATTACCATTCATAAATACGATGTTCCTTCTGAAGTTAATTCTTTCTTTTATACGCAAGTTTCCAGATGCTCCTCCAAAAAGACAATATAAGCAGATGCGATTATTTTCGTACCGAAAGGCATGACCCACGAACTAACCATGATATCTCCAATAATACCGAAGCAAATCATATTACCTCTCACTCTTTGTTGGTGTATCAAGATTTGATGACAGTTTTGTCTATTTACGACCCAACATTTGATACACCATCAAGGCTATCAAGTGTGACACAATTTTCATTTGTGAACAGAGCCTTCAAGAAATCAACATTCATGTTCTCCTTTGCTCTTTCAAACGCATTTGTATGTGTACCTTTGTCAATAGAGGCTTTGAAATTAGTATTCCTGGTGTCCACCATTTACACCCTCCTCGATCAGAAATCCACTGAGGTTGACAAAGCGAACCTCGCTTCTAAGATTGAAAAAGGCATCTAATCTGTGATGGACTAGGGTAATAAAATACAATTTAATGATTTCAAAACGAAACTGCTATCTTTGAAACACTATAGACAATCGTTCTTACCACATTAGCATGGATAAGGCTAGTCTCCCTGAAAGCAAAACTACCTAACTCTCTTAGCTGACCTCAAGTTAAATAACTACATCGAATTGATAGCTAAATCTGCTTTTAGGGAGGTAAGTTCACTGTGTAGGTTCAGGACGAATATGTAAAGTTTTTTTTTAATCATGTCACCCTAAGCAAGGCATTCCACTGCCACTATAGCGCGGGGAGTTACACAGGGGGATAGACGAGTTAGGAGGTACATAGGGGGAGAGTTGGAGAGAATGGAAGGGTTAGTCTGTTAGGAGGTGTCTATTGACCTTACATTTAAACTCCTGGAGGTTATAGCCGTCGGGGAAGCAAGCATACAGAAGGGAATTTCATAGGCGGGAAGTGCGAGAAAAAAGCTGTTGGAGTAGAAATTGCGGTTACATTTCATCGGTTTCACTGTAAAAGGGTGGGGTCTAGTTGCTAATCTAGTATCTCGTGCAAACTCACACCTAGGAGCACCAGTGATTTAAGTTCATCAGAGCAGAAGCCATGAAAGTATTTATAGGAGAGGCACAGGGAAGCCACGTCACGCCGGTGAGAGATTGACTGCAGGCGGTCAGCTAAGTCGGTATCAATCACGTTACAGATTCTTCGCTGTATTTTGTCGAGAAGCCCGAGGAGAATAGCAGGGGCACCCGACCAGATGTGGCCACAGTATTCAAAACACGGGCGGATGGTAGATTTGTATAAGTGCAGGATATATTCAGGCGGAAAGAATTTCCGGGCCCTGCACAAAGAGCCAACTTTCATAGCAGCGGATTTAGCAATGGATTCGACGTAGTCATTCCACTTGAGGTCCGCTGAGAGTGTCAGGCCAAGCAGGCGTAGTGTTTGGGAGGCATGCCTGTTCCATGCTAATGGGAGGGAGGTGCGGTCGTCTGTGGTGGTTAATTGACAGCAGCTTCGTTTTGGAAGAATTGAATTTTACAAGCCACGGATTGGAGGTCCTTTTCAACCTCAGCCGCGAGGTTCGCCTTATCATCAACACCAGATTGTTGATCGAGGCTAGCGTATACTGTGCTATCATCGTCGGACATGCCTACTTGTGATCTTATGGCATCGGGGAGATCATTGATGTAGAATGCTTTGCATGTTAATCCTTATCTTTTAATTTTCTTTAAATGTATATTGAGCACACTTTTTAATACGACTGTTTACTGGTTTAATTTGACTCAGACCAACTGTTTCATTAATATATATTATATATATATATATATATATATATATAACAATATGTATGTATTTTTGTATGTGTGTGCGTGCGTAGGTTGATTTGTTTTTCGTTTAGATACATATATATATATATATATATGCGCGTGTGTGTGTGTGTGCTTATATGAAAACATACTTAAATGGGCGCATGCACGTCATACCATCACAAACAAATGATAATCACTCATACAAAATCTCTCTCTCTCTCTCTCTCTCTCCCGTTTTTGTCATTCCTTCCTTTTCTTACACACATATATTTGAATATATTGTTTAGAACTTACTCCATTATTTTTGCGAAAAAGAACTCATTGTCAGCGATAGTGTGTAATTAAACAATATAATCTAAATGAAATCCATTAATTACTGAATATATTCGAACCTGTATCATTTTGAAATTATTGGCATGTTAAATATATATATATATATTTAATCATTTCACCCCAAGCAAGGCATTTAACTGCCACTGTTGCGTCGAGGGTTACATAGGGTAAAGTGATGAGAAAGAGTGGTTAGGGGGTTACATTGGGAAAAGTGATGAGAAAGAGTGGTTAGGGGGTTACATAGCGAGAAGTGATGAGAAAGAATGGTTAGGGGGTTACATAGGGGAAAAGATAAGAAAGAGTGGTCATGGGTTACATAGAGGAAAGTGATGAGAAAGAGCGTTTAGAGTGTTACATTGGGGAAAGTGATGAGAAAGAGTCATTAGGGGGTTACATAGGGGGAAGTAATGAGAAGGAGTGGTTAAGGGATTGCACAGGGAAAGTGATGAGAAAGAGTCGTTAGGGGGTTACATAGGGACAGTGATGAGAAAGAGCGTTTAGGGGGTTACATGAGGAAGTGATGAGAAGGAGTGATTTATCTATATTATTATGGCAAGAAATAGAGTAAACTTAATACATACAGGCATAAGGGCACCTCGAGGTGGTGTAATGGTTAGCAAGCTTGTCTCGCTAGAACTATTGCAATTAAGTAGTGAGTTCGATCCTCACTGGGTGCCCCATACTTTCGGCCTTGTGCCACATCTAAGCTGCGCTTAGTAAATTACAAATACATACAGGCATTTTGTAAGGATGGAAAATAAAAATTCAAACATAAAAAAACACAAGAAAAACGACAGACCGGTTTCTATCCCAAGCTTCATCAGGGTCGTGTAGGAAATTTATTTCATCCTTTTTTAAATATTAAAAATGAAGATAAGAAATGTAAGAGAGTAAAAAAAGAACTACATTCTAATGATGTGCAGTCCAAGTAGTTATTCTCTCTGTTTACAGAGAGACGGCCTTCTAGATCTAATATACAATGATTCTAATATCAGCAAGTGTAACACAGTGTGAACCAGACAATACGAAGAACTGGTTCACATTAAAGTCAGTTATACAATTTCTGCTATTTCCAAGGTGTTGGGTAATTGACTTCTACGAGCATCCTGTTTAAGAATTCTAATTGGATCATGTTGCCTCAGTCTGCAATCGAAGAGCTGAGAAATCCTTCCTATATATATATATATATATATATATATATCAGAAAGAAATAAGGCATGCACGTTATTTCATGGTAAATCGAATGTATAGGCCGATTTCAGGCGAACAATTATCAACTTCTGTACAGTAAAGACGGAAGCTGCTGATGGTTCACCTGAAAATAACCATACTTCCGATTTACCATGAAATAACGTGTCTGCCTTAAATTTTTCTCATATTTGCTCTATATACATGTATAATTTATATAAATATATATTTAGAGCTTTCTTAGAGAGCTATCCTACCACTGTATTTACAGGATATCCCTTTGGATTCGTCTATATCTACACCACATGCTGATATATATATATATATATATATATATATATATATGCGTATGTATGTATGTATGTATGTATGTATGTATGTACCCACACATACCTAATAATATATATCATGAAATAAAATTGTTTTAAGCTGGTTGTCTATTTTTATTTATTGTCTCTTGATATGGGAGATGACGAAGCCTAAACGTGTGTCTCTCTTATAGTATTCGGAAGAAGATAAACATCTTGGAAAGAAAGAAAAATATACGCCAGATTGTTTTTCAACAAAATGTCAACAACTTGTAAGAATAGAATGTTCGATTCTCTTCCAGGGAAATTCAATATTTATACACATCTGTACATCTTTTAAGAGACAGTTGAACGATTTCAGCCAAGCAATCCTCCTACAGATGGTAGCTGAAGGGACTGTCAAGAAAGGACAACAGATAAAATACAAGAAAACCGAATGCATGGTCATCAGGTAAAAAGAGCAGCCCAAAATGTCACATACAAGTGGGGGGATACAAAAATCAAGCAAGTACAAAAAGTGTTCTAACAGAAGGTCGAAAGTACGACACGGAATTCCGAAGGCGGATTGGCATGGAGAAGGACGCGTTCCAAATATTCAGAATATTAAGGGACAGGAAAATATCACTAAAAACAAAGAAGAGAGTACTAGATTACTATGTGATGTCAGTTCTTAGATGATCAATACAGAAATGGAGCAATGAATATTTATTATAAATTATATTTTAGAACATGTACAAATTACAATCTACTACAAAAGTGTACATTTTGTTTCGACATTGAAAGAACAATGTCTCATCAGTTAATAAACGTTATTAATTGATAATATATTTTTTTTTCCAATCTTCTTTCACTTTTTTTCTTTTCTCTTATTTTTTTTTGTTCTCAATTGGAGTAGATAGACTTAACTATCGCCCGGTTCACACTCCACCCACGTCTTTTGAACAGGTGAAGAGGCCCATCCCTTGTTCCCTGTTTAGGATGTGGTTCCCGGCTTTCTTCTTTTTTTTTCTAATCTTCTTTCACCTTTTTTCTTTTCTCTTATTTTTTCTTGTTCTCAATTGGAGTAGATAGACTTAACTATCGCCCGGTTCACACTCCACCCACGTCTTTTGAACAGGTGAAGAGGCTCATCCCTTGTTTCCTGTTTAGGATGTGGTTCCCGGCTTTCTTCTTCTTCTTTTTTTTTCAATCTTCTTTCACATTTTTTTCTTTTCTCTTTTTTTTTTTTTTAGATAGACTTAACTATTGCCTGTATTTGGGCGTAAGTGAACGAAACGATTTCTTTTAGGATTCGAAATCGGCTCTTTGATTTTTCATTCGAAGCCGATATTTAATGCACCACAACGCACATCCTTAACATATAGAATGTTACAGTCACTTACTATTGTGGTGCCCTATTGTGAAATGGACTCTTCCTCTTTCCATAAATACGAACCCGTGTGACTTCCGGGGAGACAGTCGAGTGGCAGTAGTGGGCCAGTCAAGACGCAGTGTAAGTTGAGAATTCGAACGTACACTTGTATTTGCTGACTACTAACACTTATACATTGTATATATGTTCTGCTATTCTGATACACTGGTTGAACATACCTTCTTGCTTCCGTGTTTTCATCCTGGCCGTACACACACACACACACACACACACACACACACACACACACACACACACACACACACACATATCTGGGGGGGTCTTTGTGAATTTCATTCGTGTAAAATCTTCTGTACATTAAAGACGGAACCTGACGATGGTTCGCCAGAAATAGGCCTACACCTCCGCTTAACCATAGAATAACATGTCTGTCTTAATATATATATATTTTAATCGTATCACCCCGAGCAAGGTGGTAACGCCACTGATATGCAGGGGGCTACGTAATAGTGAAAAGATTAGAAAAGAGAAAGCCGGAAACCACATCCTAAACAGGGAACAAGGCTGAGCCTCTTAACCTGTTCAATAGACGTGGGTGGAGTGTGAACCGGGCGATAGATAGATCTATCTACTCCAATTATATATATATATATATATATATATATATACTGTTTAATATAGCAAACAATGGATGTATTTTATGTTTAATCATAAGCCCTTCTAAACATAGTATTTTGGCTTTAATTTCAGGTGATAATAAAGACAAAAAATGCCCCACATTTGGATATATTTTTATTTTGCTGGTTCTAAGATTTCGGCTCACATGGTTACAGGGACGTTAAAATAAATACATTCACCATCAAAGATGATTTTATCTTGTGTTGACATAAAACATTGCTAAGCAACGATAACAGACACCGAATAGCAGACGCAGTTCGTAAATTTGTAATGCGGTTTTATGACGTCATATATATATATATATATATATATATATATCTTTAAGGATGTGGACCATGGTGAAAATTGACAAACTATAATAAAAACAAATAGTTTTAATAATATCGCTTAAAGAAAAAACGATTTATTTTGGTAATATGATATGTAAGTGAATGTGGTGGAAGTTTAGTACAATTTAACCGGTAGTGATACAGCCTTGGGTTAGGAGAGTGATGCGGTGTAGCTTAGTTTTGGACAGGTCACTTTTTAGTTTTGTCTGGGTAATTCTTATATTGGGATATAAGGTTTTTTTAAGAAAGCGTAGATACTTTTTGTTTTGCCACTATCTATGAGTGGATGGAATAAAGTTGTTATTAATGTTGTGTGAGTTTATTTTCTTTCATTTATGCGATGTTCGTTTTTTTTTTTTTGGATTAAACATGGGTATTTATTATCCTTTTTAGAGGGGATTATTTTGTGTGAATGAAGTATTTTTTTAGTTAATTAATTTAATTTTAACGAAAAATATTTTCAATGTTTGCATGACACTGCTAATTCGTTTCTACGGTTCAAAAGTTCGCCATTGTTGGGATACTTTAGAATGTGTAGCTTTTCACTTAAGCATAAAGGGCCGATGTCCTTAAGCGAGTTGCAGGTTCTAGTTTTTTCCATGATTTTCCATTTTACTTTGGGTTTCTGTTTTGTGTCCTTTAATTTCCAAAAATATGCAGAAAGGGATGTTTGGTTTCGATATAAGTTGTTTTTGAATGAAGTGCATGTACCAGCGCTGCTTAAAGGTGTTCTTTGTAGATCCGATATACGCTTAATTTATAATGGAGTTTTCTCTTGATGCTGTATTGTATTGATAGACAATTGAATTTATTTTACATCTATTTATTTACAATCACACACACACACACACACACACACACACACACACACACACACACACACATATATATATATATATATATATATATATATATTCTCATTACGATTGAGCTCTCTGGAGAGGATAATTATATAAACAGTTACCACTTCTGCCATTTACGCTTTACTCTCCAGAAATGAATTGAATTCTTCAAGTGACTGGCGTGTGTCTATATATAACGCACTAAAATTTCCCTTCTCTTGTTCTATGCGCCTATGACTTAGGGAGTAGAGACTCCGACTGACACAAAATCGGTCTGTTGAGTTTCGAACCCGGCCAGACTTGGATGACAAATATATTTATATAAAGCATCGTTCATTCAGCAATGAATTAGTACACTCTCAGCTATTGGGCGTGTATAATGATAATATACACGCTAAAAAGTTTGCCTTCTTCTACCGAGCACCCATATCTCAGAGGTAGAATCACAGACTGACGCCAATTCGGTAGAGTTTCAATCCTGGGTTAAAAGCAATCGGAATTTAACCGTACAGATGAGCTATATATATATATATATATTTAGTATATCGAGGCAGCAAGTAATTTTCTAGACATATTCTATTAAATATAAGAGACAATGAATGTCTATTATGTTTAATCATGAGCCGTTCTAAACGTCGTATTTTTGCTTTAATTTCAGTTGAAAATAAAGACAAAAATTCTCCAACATTTGGATAATTATTTATTGGTTTTCTTCTAAGCTTTCGGCTCACATGAGCCATATATTGGTTTCCTATATAGAGAAGTAGTAAATTTATGTGTGCTAGAATCCGTTATTGATCAACAAATTAAAATGTATCTCAACAAACTTAACAATAGCTCTAACAATAACAGATTTTGGTCAACAATACGGTGATCCTTACTCATACACACAGTAAGAGGAACCTGCAGATATTGGAGGCCATGTACATCAAATCAAAACAACCAACACTCAATAAAATCAACTTTAAAACAGGAAATAACATATTACATTGCATTTGACTAGATGGTTTTGTTGTCATTTCGCGCTATCCCGCGGTGTGACGTCATAAAACCGCATCGCAAACTTAAGAACTGCGTTTATTATTTTTGGTAACTATTGCCGTTGCCAAGCGGAGTTTTATGTCAACACAAAATAAAATCGTCGGTGATGGTGGATTTTATAATATTTCAGTTTAAACTACCTCTCTGAAGATGGCTCATGTGAGCCGAAAGCTTAGAAGAAAACCAATAAATAATTATCCAAATGTTGGAGAATTTTTGTCTTTATTTTCAACTGAAATTAAAGCAAAAATACGACGTTTAGAACGGCTCATGATTAAACATAATAGACATTCATTGTCTCTTATATTTAATAGAATATATATATATATATATATATATATATGTGTGTGTGTGTGTGTGTGTGTGTGTGTGTGTGTGTGTGTGTGTGTATTCGCATATTCCCTTTGTAAACGAGTTATTACACTTATGGAAAATATTCAAGTGTTCTACAATATAATTGTATCGAACATTTTTAATAAAAATGTTCAATTGTCTAACCCTATTATGACCAAAAAGTAAGTATCAATCAATCAATCAATCAATATATATATATATATATATATATATATATATATATATATATATGTGTGTGTGTGTGTGTGTGTGTGTGTAGGAAGAGTTAGAGTGCTGTTTAAAAAGGAACATCAGATATAGAAAATTTAATAAAATCAAATGCTAAGAGACAAAAACAAATTCAAGACATTACTTTGGAAAAACTTCAAAGATTATTATTCTACGGTTTGTTCAGCTTATATTCATTGGACTGAGTATCGTGTGTTGTGCGAGAAACATCGAAATGTCTTACACATCTTGCCACCCTCGAATCAATTTATCTGTGGATATTGGTTTCAAACAATTCCATGTCCGGAATATTCAAGAGTAGCAGGCATAAGTGGAACTAGCACTTTTTTTTATATATCGTAAGGATGTGCGTTGTGGTGCAGTGAATATCGACTCGGAACGAGAAATTGGAGAGTCGATTTCGAATTCCAGTTGAATTCCTTGCATTCACTTACGCAGAAATACCCTCTGGAAAGGTATTAATCTAACTCTTCCCTCCAGTTATAGGTTAAATAAGAGTATAGATTTGGTTCTATAGCCTTGACTGGCAACCAGTCTACCGCAGAAAGTAATAGCAACCTACTGCCAGTCAGTCATGTCTCTTTCGAGACATAATCACCCAGACGTGTATCATGTATGGCACTTAAATAAGTGACGTATAATAGTTGGGAATATAATTAAAACTTTTACTGGGTATAAAGTGGGGGTCGGTTTTCTATTGTTATTAAGTAATAAACTGATCTCCCACTAATTATACTTAATACAACAATGTAATATAATCCATCTCTTCTCACTTCAGCTATAGGTCAAATAACAGTACAGATTGGATTCTATAGCCTTGGCTGGCAACCAGTCTACCGCAGAAAGTAATAGCAAACTACTGCCAGTCAGTCATGTCTATTTCGAGACATGATCACCCAAGCGTGTATCACGTATGGCACTTAACTGTCTGAAGGATGAAAAAAAAATACACGTCGCAAATTACAGTACATAAAACGATATTACAGGCATTGTGCTCATTTTTAGGTTCACACAAGTTATAATAATTTCAGTTTATACAAAACTGAAAAAAAAATACCCAACAAAAAGAAGTGATATTGATCAGTCAGTAAATCAACGGGGAGGGGATCTTGGATTCATTGTAAAATCGACGAATTTTCACTACCTGCATAGTGTATGATTTGCTATGGCTACATACTGTTTTGAATAGAAACATTTTATTCTAATAGATTGCTATTCAAAACTGAAGAACACAGTATTCTCTACTACGTACTAATAGAAATTTTAAATAGAAGAATGTTCTTCTCCCAGACCGTTACAGTTTACCCTGCTATTTTTCCATAGTTCCGGCAAGACAACATTCGTCTTACTCTACAGACATACACAAAACAATCGCTGTATTCAGTTAAATGCAAAATAAAATTCGTACTTAGAAATGACTACAAGTTTAGCAATAAGCTTTCTGATAAATACACAACTAGACATTTTTAGTTTTCAAAAATAAAATAAAATAAAAACAAAATATTTTTAATTAAAAGCTGACTAAATGAACCTTCTCACTATATAACTGAACATTAAAAAAATACCTTAAAACCCAACTTTTTTGGTTTTAAATAACCCACATAAGTTAATATGCCGTTAAACAAAACTAAAACTCAAACTCACACTCAAAGGAAAAATATTGTAATAACTTTTCGTAAATACGATTGCTAGTCGTTATTTTAAGACGTCTACTTATGTGCGTTGTGGTGCAGTGGATATCGACTTGGAACGGCAAATTAGAGTGCCGAGTTCGAATTCCAGTTGCATTCACTTACGCGCAAATACCCTTGGGAAAGGTATTAATCCGTATCTTCCGTCTAGTCATGAGTTAAATAATAGGATATATTAGGTTCTATAGCCTTGGCTGGCAACCAATCTACCACAGAAAGCAATGGCAACTTACTGCGGGATAATCCTCTGCCCAGTCAGTCATGTCTCTTTAGAGACATGATCGCCCAAGGCGTGTATCACGTAATGCACCTTACAAACGAACAGATTTGAAAGTGAAACCTTTTTTGTCATTTCACTGAAATAGACGTTAATCTTTTTCTTTCATGTTCTCTTTGAAATGAAGCAGAGTCTTTCTTAGGGTCCCCCAAACTGTTGCCAAAACACAATAAAATTATAAAAATAGACTTTTATAGAAAAATATACTTTTTTGAAAGAAAAATATTACCAACAATCTATTTTTGAAAGAAAGAAAATTCGGTAAATTTTCGTTTTAGGTCCTGAAGGCTTTTCCCACTTCAAATTTATCCAAAACAGCATTTATTTCTGTGCAAATGTCTATGCTGAACTCAAATTAACAATTAGTTATTGAAGAAATTTGCCTTTATTGATCTTAATGACCAGAAAAAAAATCGAACTTCATCTCGCACTTTTTGTCTCCCGTAACTCCTCACGAAGTCATGTAATTAACTGCAGAATGACCTTCTGCGTAGGCAACAAATTTCGGCCGATTTACTTCCTTTACTGAATCTTCTAGCTATTTACTTCCTGCAATGAAAGTAATACACGTAGAAATAAAATCGCGTATTACTTTCATTACAGGAAGTAAATAGCCGGAAGTTTTAGTAAAGGAAATAAATCGCTCGAAAATAGACCGAAATTTGTTGTCCTACGCAGAGAGTCATTCAGCAGTTAATTACATGACTGCATTAGAGTTACGGGAGACAAAATGTAGTTCAATTTTTTTCATGGACGTTCAGATCAAAAAAAGATGGTTTCTTCATTAACTAATTGTTGATTTGAGTTCAGCCTATATATTTTCGCAGAAATAATGCTATTTTGAATAAATTTAAAGGGGGAACTAAAACGAAAATCTACCAAAAATCTTTTTGCTTTCTCATTACTCTTTTATTATCTTTTCCTTCACCCCTACTCTTTGTATATATATATATATATATATATATATATATATATATATATATATATACCTTCCTAAACGGTGTGCGTGCGATTAATTCTTCTTGCTGTTATTTTAGACAGGTATATCTCTTTCTCTTTTTTGCGTGTGTATAATAATTTTAGTTATGTGTTTTTTAATTCCTTATTCCGTATATGTGTGATTTGATGTATCTATTTTCAATTTATTTCCGGATTAAAATTCTTTAAACCGTTTATTTTTAATATTCTGTGGGAAATTAACACTTATTATTCATCGACGGTCTCAAAAACAATTATAGAAAAAAATGTTTTCTTACATTGCTGAAATAAATTTTGGATTTATAACCGTTTAATTATGTGGAGAGTTTGTTTTAATACAAATCTAGAAGACATCTTCAGTTTTCTAAAATAAAAAAAAAATAAATAAATTTTTCATCAAGATCTGACTCAATCAACCGTATAACCGGACATTAACAGGAATCCATTAAACCCTTACCTTTTTGGCAATAAATGAGTCACATAGGTGTCGATATGCTGTTAAACAAAACTCAAACTCAGATGGTACAATGATTTAGTAATAACGTAGTTTTACATTGCAAGATGTCCTTATAGAAGTTGTAAAATTTTAGCAAATTTAAATTCTATACGTTTTTGCTATGAGGCTTTTACTGATGGTTGAAATTAAATTCTAACGATACGATTTTCACCTTAAATTGATTGAGAGAGAATGAGAGAGTGAATTTGTATTCGCTATTTACTTTTATCTATTCAAACATTAATTTTAATTCCCCATTTACATCTACTAAATCATATCACTAACATTTCCTCCATATTCCAATTCGTAGGAAAATGGTCGATCCATTACAGACCTTCAAAGAACAATTTTGAAAGCAAATTCTGTCTGGAATCTTTTACTAACTACTACAACATTAATATCTTCAACTCAAAGCTCAAATTTTATCTACTCTCCTTATCTTTATGACGTCAAAATCATAACCAACGTCTAAAATTATTCAGTAACACTCTACCTTAAATGACTCTTGAGTCTTCGGTTGGGTAAGATTTGCATAAAAAGAATAAAAAATTAAGACACTGTTCTGACGAATATATAATGGAATTTTCCGTAACTCACCTCTAATTAATGAAAACGTTTCTGGCGAGGAAGCCCACTGGCTATATATTATATTTATCTATCAAATTATTTATTAAATGCTCGATGTATACTCCCATTGGGAACTTCAGTTTCACATTAGAAACTGTCATTACATATTTAAGGGTAAGTCTAGAAATGATCTGGTAATTTAATATGAGCGATGCTCTAGACTGCCCGGGGAAATAGGACTTTAATAAATTTCAAAAACCCGCACGTGGCACTAGAAAATGAATCAAAGCGTCTCTTTAACATTTCAAAATATATGCAAATTCCTAAACTAATAAAGACTTAACCTGAAACTAACAGTCATTATGCAGTGTTGATTCTCATGTCCATACAGTTTCTCTCTCTTACTGCATATTAATACACACACACACACACACACATATATATATATATATATATATATATAAATTATTTGTTTGAAAATTATTTTTAATTGATACTCGTATTTAAGTAGATAGTCTGTTTATAATCAAACAGAATTATATATTTATTTCTACCGGCCTCATTATTTACGATAATCATCATGTTACGGAAATTAACGAAGATTAACGAAACTGGTTATAAACAATTGACAATTTAAAATGATTTGTTTGAACATTATTTTTGATCGATACTCGTATTTAAGTAGCTATTCTGTTTATAATCAAGCAGTATTATATATTTATTTCTACCGGCCTGATTATTTACGATAATCATCATGTTACGGAAATTAACGAAGATTAACGAAACTGGTTATTAACAACTAACAATTTGAAATGAATTGTTTGAACATTATTTTTGATCGATACTCGTATTTAAGTAGATATTCTGTTTATAATCAAACAGTATTATATATTTATTTCTACCGGTCTGATTATTTACGATAATCATCATGTTACGGAAATTAACGAAGATTAACGAAACTGGTTATAAACAACCAACAATTTGAAATGATTTGTTTGAACATTATTTTTGATCGATACTCGTATTTAAGTAGATATTCTGTTTATAATCAAACATTATATATATTTATTTCTACCGGCCTGATCATTTACGATAATCATCATGTTACGGAAATTAACGAAGATTAACGAAACTGGTTATAAACAACCAACAATTTGAAATGATTTGTTTGAACATTATTTTTGATCGATACTCGTATTTAAGTAGATATTCTGTTTATAATCAAACATTATATATATTTATTTCTACCGGCCTGATCATTTACGATAATCATCATGTTACGGAAATTAACGAAGATTAACGAAACTGGTTATAAACAACCAACAATTTGAGATGATTTGTTTGAACATTATTTTTGATCGATACTCGTATTTAAGTAGATAGTCTGTTTATAAGCAAACAGTATTATATATTTATTTCTACAGGCCTGATTATTTACTATAAATCTTCGTTACGAAAATGTGTGTCATTCGGAAGAATAAGAAGCTGCGACCCCTATTCACACAGGGGAGGCCACCAATTAATCTGGCGCGTCTCAGCACTCTCGACCACGAATGACCAACAGTCTAAACGACGTTAAATCAAGCCTATATAACAATTTTTGATTCATCGTAATAGCCATATCTGCTCTGAAATGTATTCTAATGACAACAAATGTAAGCATGTTACTGAAATTAACGAATATTAAGGGAATGATTATAAACAAACTGACAATTTAAAATGAAAAACTGTTGGTAATTTGTGTTCGAGAGGTCTAAGACGCGCGTGAACAATTGGTGGCTTCCCTTATGTGGGTAGGGGTCGCTTCTTTTGTTAATACTGCACAATAACATGTGCTTCAAATGAACTGTTCTGGTGGCCGGTTTTTGTGCTCTCTTCCCTATGCTAGTCTCCTTTTTATCAGCTGGCCGAAGCAAAGGCTTCCTGGCTGCCTTGTGAAATTTTGCCAAGTAATAATAACAAAAGAACCATTCTATTTCCATTTAGAATTATCCACTTGGCAATAAATACTGAAAATAGGATGAAATACATCATTAAAAAAACAAAAACTGGGATGGCTTAATAATTATGGCCGTAATGTACATTTTCTCTGTGAGTTCTAAAAGACACTCTCTGTTTCGTCAGAAACTGTACATCAAATCAGACAGTTAAGTATCATACGTGAAACACTATTGGGCGATCATGTCTCGAAAGAGACATGACTGACTGGGCAGAAGATTATCCCGCAGTAGGTTGGCATTGCTTTCTGCGGTAGACTGGTTGCCGACCAAGGCTATAGAACCCAATCTGTCCTGTTATTTAACTCATAGCTAGAAAGGGAAGAGATGTATTTTATTAAGTAGTAATAATTGGGGGATCAGTTTATTACTTCATAACAATATAAAACTGACCCCCCACTTTATGACCAGTAGAAGCCTTGATCATTATTCCAACTATTATATTCAGTCAGTCAGTTAAGTGCTATAAGTGAAACACGCTTGGGCGATCATGTCTCTTTCGAGACATGACTGACTGGGCAGATGATTATCCCGCAGTCGGTTGCCATTGCTTTCTGCGGTAGATTGTTTACCAGCCAAGGCTATAGAACCCAATCTGTCCTGTTATTTAACTCATAGCTAGAAAGGGAAGAGATGTATTTTATTAAGTAGTAATAAATGGGGGATCAGTTTATTACTTCATAACAATATAAACCTGACCCCCCACTTTATGACCAGTAGAAGCCTTGATCATTATTCCAACTATTATATTCAGTCAGTCAGTTAAGTGCTATACGTGAAACACGCTTGGGCGATCATGTCTCTTTCGAGACATGACTGACTGGGCAGAAGATTGCCATTGCTTTCTGCAGTAGATTGTTTACCAGCCAAGGCTATAGAATCCAATCTGTCCTGTTATTTAACCCATAACTGGAAGGAAGAGACGGATTAATACCTTTTCCAAGGGTAGTTGCGCGTAAGTGAATGCAACGAATTCAAATAGAATTTGAATTCAAGTCGTCATTTTAAATCCTATCGCCAAATCTGTCTTTCTTTACTAGTTTTTTTCATGTAAGTTACTCTCAACAATTTTATCTTTATTAAAGGGAATTTCCAACATATTCCATTCCTTGATAACACTTTGGTAGTCAGAATTTTTTATGTTCAGGGAATATTTTAATTAAGTTTCCAGAACTTTTGAAATCAGTGACTTGATTTGCCTTTTTCTATCTTCAAGAAGAGGTAACAGCAGTGTCTGTCACAATATTAATAAATATACAAATGATCCTACCTTTATTGCACAACTCGGATTATCATGCACTAATCAATCATCAGGTGCATGTAATGAACAGAGAGGTTCTAAATTTTGAATTTTTATCTTCGGTTCTAGCTTAAATAGATATCTTATATTTTCTGTTAACCTAAAAGATATATATATATATATTTTTAATCGTATCACACCGAGCAAGGCGGTAACACCACTGATATACAGAGGGCTATATAAGAGTAAAAAAAAATAAGTAGATGAGAATCAAGAGAAAAACGAACCAGTTAGAAAGGCGCAAGAGAAGGATGGGAGTACAGGTGTGATGACAGTTGCAAAGGTGGAGAGAAAGGAAAGGATATACAGGGTGGTGAAGAAAGAACTAGAATCAAGTGGTTAATAGATGAGTATTGACATTGCATTAAAAATTCCTGGAGGTTGTAGCCGTCAGGAAAGCAAGGATATGGAAGAGAGTTCAACAGGCGGGAAGTGCGAGAACGTTTGTATAATTTTCCAGTAACAACGAAGACGGTATTTTTATCGCAAGTTGAAAACTACGAAAGAGCGTGAGTAAAGAAAATTTGCTACATGGTTACATGTTTTCCTATAGAGGAGGAAATATATATCTAACGCAAAATGCAAAGACAAGGATGTTGAATGTAAATAGGATCCCGAAGGGGAAGAACATGGAGAAAATGCGAATATGTAAATAAATGTTGAAGAGAACTTTCTTGCAGGAATTAAAGTTGTTAAAGAAATTGAAGATATGATATGAGTCAGTAGATGTAAATGGGGAATTAAAATTAATGTTTGAATAAATAAAAGTAAATAGTGAAAACAACCCAACCGAAGACTCAAGAGTCATTTAAGGTAGAGCGTTATTGAATTATTTTGGGCGCTGGTTATGATTTTGACATTAAAAGGATAAGAAGGGTAGATAGAATTTGAGCTTTGAGTTGAAGATATTAATGTTGTAGTAGTTAGTAAAAGATTCCAGACAGAATTTGTTTTCAAAATTGTTCTTTGAAGGTCTGTAATGGATCGACCATTTTCCTACGAATTGGAATATGGAGGAAATGTTAGTGATATGATTTAGTAGATGTAAATAGGGAATTAAAATTAATGTTTGAATAGATAAAAGTAAACAGCGAATACAAATTCTCTCTCTCTCTCTCTCTCTCTCTCTCTCTCTCTCTTTATCTCTCGATCAATTTAGGGTGAAAATCGTATCGTTAGAATTTCATTTCAGTCATCAGTAAAAGCCTCATAACAAAGACTTATAGAATTTACAACCTGTATAAGGACATCTTGCAATGTAAAACCATGTTATTACTAAATAATTTTGCCATCTGAGTTTGAGTTTTGTTTAACAAAATATCAACACCTATGTGAGTTATTTAATACCAAATAGGTGAGGGTTTCATGTATTCCTGTTAATGTCTGGTTATACTGAGTAGGTTGATTGAGTCAGATCTTGATGAAAAAGTTTTATTTTTTTTATTTTATTTTATTTTTTTTTTTATAAGCGTTTCACCCCGAGCAAGGCATGTCACTGCCACTACTGTGCAGGGGGCTACGTAGAGAGGAGAAAGGCTGGTTAAATATAGGAAATAACTGAGGGTGGGTGATAGGCGGGTGAGGATACCGAGAATGAGGGTTGGGTAGATGAGAGTGTTGTGAGAATAGTTGGGAGTTAGTGTGATAGGAGGTGTCTATTGACCCTACATTTAAACACCTGGAGATTGTAACTGTCGGGAAAGCAGACTTGTGGAAGGGAGTTCCACAGGCGGGAAGCGCGAGAAAAGAAGCTGTTGGAGTAGAATTTACGGTTACATCTTATTTGTTTAACTGTAAAAGGGTGGGACCTAGTTGCTAATCTAGTATCTCGTGTAAATTCGTGCTTAGGCGGCACCAGTGATCTAAGCTCATCGGAGCAGAAGCCATGAAAGTACTTGTAGAAGAGGCACAGGGAAGCTACATCACGCCGGTGTGAGAGCGGCTGCAGCCGGTCTGCCAAGTTAGTATCAACCACGTTACAGATCCTCCTTTGTATTTTGTCAAGAAGCCCAAGGAGAGCAGCAGGGGCACCCGACCAGATATGGCAGCAATACTCAATACACGGGCGGATGGTAGATTTGTATATGTGCAGAATAGTTTCAGGTGGGAAAAATTTCCGGGCCCTTTTTTATGTTAGAAAACAGAATTTGTCTTCCAGATTTGTATTTAAAAAAAACTCATTACATAATTATGCGGTTTTATATCCAAAATTTATTTCAACAATGTAAGAAAAAATATTTTTCTATAATTGTTTTTTTGAGACCGTCGATGAATAAACAAATGTTAATTTCACCCAATATATTAAAAAAGAAACGGTTTAAATATTTTAAATCAGGAAATAAATTCTATGAATGTAAGAAAATAAATTCTATGAATGTAAGAAAAAAAATTTTTCTATAATTGTTTTTTTGAGACCGTCGATGAATAAACAAATGTTAATTTCACCCATAAAAAAAGAAACGGTATTTTAAATATTTTAAATCAGGAAATAAATTCTATGAATGTAAGAAAATAAATTTTATGAATGTAAGAAAAAATATTTTTCTATAATTGTTTTTTGAGACCGTCGATGAATAAACAAATGTTAATTTCACCCAATATATTAAAAAAGAAACGGTTTAAATATTTTAAATCAGGAAATAAATTTAAGGAATGTAAGAAAATAAATTCTATCAATGTAAGAAAAAATTTTTCTATAATTATTTTTGAGACCGTCGATGCACAAACAAATGTTAATTTCCCACCCAATATATTAAAAAAGAAACGGTTTAAATATTTTAAATCAGGAAATAAATTCTATGAATGTAAGAAAATAAATTCTATGAATGTAAGAAAAAATATTTTTCTATAATTGTTTTTTTGAGACCGTCGATGAATAAACAAATGTTAATTTCACCCAATATATTAAAAAAGAAACGGTTTAAATATTTTAAATCAGAAATAAATTCTATGAATGTAAGAAAATAAATTTATGAATGTAAGAAAAAAATATTTTCTATACTGTTTTTTTGAAAACCGGCCGATGAATAAACAAATTGCTAATTTCACCCAATATATTAAAAAGAAACGGTTGGAATATTTTAAATCAGGAAATAAATTTATGAATGTAAGAAAATAAATTCTATGAATGTAAGAAAAAATATTTTTCAATTGTTTTTTTGAGACCGTCGATGAATAAACAAATGTTAATTTCAGCAATTCCAATAAGGTTTAAAAAAGAAACGGTTTAAATATTTTAAATCAGGAAATAAATTCTATGAATGTAAGAAAATAAATTCTATGAATGTAAAGAAAAAATATTTTTCTATATAATTGTTTTTTTGAGACCGCCGATGAATAAACAAATGTTAATTTCACCCAATATATTAAAAAGAAACGGTTTAAATATTTTAAATCAGGAAATAAATTCTATGAATAAGAAAATAAATTCTATGAATGTAAGAAAAAATATTTTTCTATAATTGTTTTTTTGAGACCGTCGATGAATAAACAAATGTTAATTTCACCCAATATATTAAAAAGAAACGGTTTAAATATTTTAAATCAGGAAATAAATTCTATGAATGTAAGAAAATAAATTTTATCAATGTAAGAAAAAATATTTTCTTTTTCTATAATTGTTTTTTTGAGACCGTCGATGACAAACAAATGTTAATTTCACCCAATATATTAAAAAAGAAACGGTTTAAATATTTTAAATCAGGAAATAAATTTATGAATGTAAGAAAATAAATTTATGAATGTAAGAAAAAATATTTTCTATAATTGTTTTTTTTTGAGACCGTCGATGAATAAACAAATGTTAATTTCACCCAATATATTAAAAAAGAAACGGTTTAAATATTTTAAATCAGGAAATAAATTTATGAATGTAAGAAAATAAATTCTATCAATGTAAGAAAAAATATTTTTCTATAATTGTTTTTTTGAGACCGTCGATGAATAAACAAATGTTAATTTCACCCAATATATTAAAAAAGAAACGGTTTAAATATTTTAAATCAGGAAATAAATTCTATGAATGTAAGAAAATAAATTCTATCAATGTAAGAAAAAATATTTTTCTATGATTGTTTTTTTGGAGACCGTCGATGAATAAACAAATGTTAATTTCACCCAATATATTAAAAAAGAAACGGTTTAAATATTTTAAATCAGGAAATAAATTCTATGAATGTAAGAAAATAAATTCTATCAGTCGTAAGAAAAATATTTTCTATAATTGTTTTTTTTGAGACCGTCGATGAATAAACAAATGTTAATTTCACCCAATATATTAAAAAGAAACGGTTTAAATATTTTAAATCAGGAAATAAATTCCTATGAATGTAAGAAATTCTATCAATGTAAGAAAAAATATTTTTTCTATAATTGTTTTTTTGGAGACCGTCGATGAATAAACAAATGTTAATTTCACCTAATATATTAAAAAGAAACGGTTTAAATATTTTAAATCAGGAAATAAATTTATGAATGTAAGAAAATAAATTCTATCAATGTAAGAAAAAATATTTTTCTATGATTGTTTTTTTGAGACCGTCGATGAATAAACAAATGTTAATTTCACCCAATATGTTAAAAAGAAACGGTTTAAATATTTTAAATCAGGAAATAAATTCTATGAATGTAAGAAAATAAATTCTATCAATGTAAGAAAAAATATTTTTCTATGATTGTTTTTTGAGACCGTCGATGAATAAAAAATGTTAATTTCACCCAATATATTAAAAGAAACGGTTTAAATATTTTAAATCAGGAAATAAATTCTATGAATGTAAGAAAATAAATTTAATAATGTAAGAAAAAATATTTTTCTATAATTGTTTTTTTGAGACCGTCGATGAATAAACAAATGTTAATTTCACCTAATATATTAAAAAGAAACGGTTTAAAGATTTTAAATCAGGAAATAAATTGAAAATAGATACATCAAATCACATACATACCGCAATAATGAATAAGGAATTAAATAACAAATAACTAAAATTATTATACACACGCAAAAAGGATATACTTGTTCAAAACAACAGCAAGAAGAATATATACAATTTATTTTATAAATTATAAATCTTCGATAAAAAATAAAATACTGGCATATTATTAAAGTAGAGTTACCATGATCTCAAAACAGTTTTTCGATTCGCCATTG
Source organism: Ascarosepion bandense (assembly GCA_037127315.1). Lineage (NCBI taxonomy): Eukaryota > Metazoa > Mollusca > Cephalopoda > Sepiida > Sepiidae > Ascarosepion > Ascarosepion bandense. The sequence continues at coordinate 2,205,217 of JBBBDQ010001406.1, read as the reverse complement.
TTTGTAAAATCAGTGTTGTAGCATTAGCCTCGGACTCGGTTTAACAAACGCCGCAAACCGTCCCTCTTTGTAGTAGACTCTGAGTAGTAGACTTGCCTCTGCTACTGTTGACACTGTCAGCACTCTGCCTTCGGTAGAGGGCGCTCTCTGCTTCCGAGCAGAGAGCACAAACCCAGTCGTGGTTCCGCCGGAGGGTAGAACCACGACTCGGTAAAAATAGACAGACATATTTTTGGCCCGGCTATATGGCCGGGAACACCCACATTAAAATGACCATGTGTCACATCCGGCCTTGCGTGGGAAGGCTAGTGAATATAGTCCCTCTTTGTTTTGAAGCGTTTTAGATCCCAGTGTTAAAAGATCAACAAGGAACTGCCCTGAAGAAGGCCGTGGCCATAATGCGATGTCTTCACACGCAGCAATTTGCCAGTTCTGTTTCTTTATTTCCACTAACTTCACCAATTCCTCTTTCGGATTCGAAATTGTTCTTACGGCACGCACTGAAGATTTCTTTTTATTTTTGGCGTATATTTGTCGTCTTCAATTTCTTTAACAACCTAAATTCCTGCAGGAAATTCCTCACCAACATTTATTGATATATTTATCTCTAATATTCTCGCGTTTACTCCATGTTCTTCCCCTTCTGGATCCAATTAGCATCCAACATCCTCGTCTTTGTATTTTGCTTTTGATACATGTTTCTTCTATAGGAAAACATGTAACGATGTAGCACATTTTCTTTTCTCACGTTCTATGTTAGCTTTGAACTTGCGCTAAAATTAATAACTTTTTCGTTACTGAAAAATTATAAAAACACTTCTAGCAGGATAGCCCGGCGTTGCTCGGGTGTAATGAAAGCTTTAAAACTAATCCATGGTCCTGGAGCTCAGACTCTTTGGACGTTGGCATGAAAGACTAAAAAGCAATAGTTGTTTCCGGTTAAAGCGAAACCATAGACTGAAAGAAAATGAATGGATGTAAGTCAAAATTTGATTTCCTGGTATCGATATCAAATAAGGTTTTTCGTCGTAAACTGAATTTTGAAGGTTAAATAAGTCCTCTGAGTAAATGGTATCATGGCTGAGAGTAAAAACTACAATTATACCTACTTAGAGCCAAACCCGAAGTAAAAACTAAAATAAAAGGGCTGAAAAAAATACAGACATTCAGGCAGATAAAATATATACACTTATTAATATAAAATACGTATATTTTGGCAGCATCTTTTTTTTAAACAAGTTGTGTTAAAATAATAGAGACAACATAGTCTTATATATTTTCTTTTGAATTCTTTCATATTTTCTGATTAGACTTTTTATTTCCAAATTATATTTGTATAAAAATTGTCCAAAGGCTGTCCTAGTACTTATGAACGTCGCCGTTCATCATCAGGGACTATATTACAGTTTAAAAATCAATTATTGCCTTGTAGCAGGAAAAGTATCGTAACATAATAGATATACATAGAAAAGAAGCTTTATGAAAAAATTTTAAATTCAAAGGAAGTAATAACGTAAGCAAAATGCACACGTGAAGATATGTGCTCACGTAGATAAGGGAATTATATAGAATACTTGGTCGTTAAAGATTTTAAATGCCGTAAAAATACGTTAGAGAATTTGAACTTCGAAGGAATTAAGTATGTAAATAATCACATTACTCAGAGGCAATTAGATATTTACCTTAATTATATTTCAAATAAACCCTCTAAATACAACTAAGTACATGTACAGAAAATTGGTAAACCGTGCGATTGATGAGAGGTTTATTTTTTTACTTCTGATATGTAGTGCCTATAAAATTTTATACAAATATAATTCGTAAATAAAAAAAGTCTAATCAGAAAATATGAAAAACTCAAAAGAAAATATATAAGACTATGTTTTTCTATCGTTTAACACAACTTATTAAAATTTATACTTATTAATATATATATATTTATATATGTGTGTGTATATATATATATATATATAGTCATCTGCAGACAGATCTGTTTCGCTGTATCACAGGTCATCAGTACGATTAGACAGCCGATTGCTTTTTACCCAGGATTGAAACCCGACCGAACAGGCGTCAGTCGGCGATTCTACCTCTGAGCTACGGGCGCTCGGCAGAGGGTGGCAAACTTTTTTAGCGTCCATATTATCACTATACACGCCAGTAGCTGAGAATGTTCTAATTCATTGCTGAATGAACGATGCGATATATATATATAAATATATATATATATATAGAGAGAGAGAGAGAGAGAGAGGAAAGAATATTAATAAAAAGTTTTGAATTTAAAAATGTACTTTTTTTTAACAGTATTTGTTTATTTTTATTATATTTTATATTTCAGACCGCCCTCGGTCCTTCATCCAAAAAAGTACATTTTTATCAAAAAAAGTACATTTTTAAATTCAAAACTTTTTATTAATATTCTTTCCTATACATATTAAGACAGTATACGTGGATGATCATCACTATATATATATATATATATATATATATATATATATATATAGTCATCTGCAGACAGATCTGTTTCGCTGTATTACAGTTCATCAGTACGGCTTAGACAGCCGATTTCTTTTTATATCCAAGTGAATAAAAAAGGAAGAAAGTATTAACAACATTCAAAATTTAAAACAGTGATCAATATAGAAATATTCAAAATTTAAAACAGTGATCAATATAGAAATATTCAAAACTTAAAACAGTGATCAATATAGAAATATTCAAAATTTAAAACAGTGATCAATATAGAAATATTCAAAATTTAAAACAGTGATCAATATAGAAATATTCAAAACTTAAAACAGTGATCAATATAGAAATATTCAAAATTTAAAACAGTGATCAATATAGAAATATTCAAAATTTAAAACAGTGATCAATATAGAAATATTCAAAATTTAAAACAGTGATCAATATAGAAATATTCAAAATTTAAAACAGTGATCAATATAGAAATATTCAAAATTTAAAACAGTGATCAATATAGAAATATTCAAAATTTAAAACAGTGATCAATATAGAAATATTCAAAATTTAAAACAGTGATCAATATAGAAATATTCAAAATTTAAAACAGTGAAATCAATTATATATTCAAAATTTAAAACAGTGATCAATATAGAAATATTCAAAATTTAAAACAGTGATCAATATAAAAATAGAGCAATGAATATTTGTTATAAATTACAGTTTAGAACATGTACAAATTATAATTTACTACAACAGTGTACATTTTGTTTGGACATCAAAAAAGCAATGTCTCACCAGGTAGTTAATCAAATATTAATATTAATGCCCCAAAATTGTTTTTAAAGCCTGTTCTCATATTCTTCAAATTAGGAGTTACTTTATTTTGATTGGTCAACACGATGTAACAATGACTCCCTGATTAAGAGGTTTGCGCTAGTTTTTAAACTTTTAAAACTCTTCAATTTGAATGATTTTTTAAGAATAGTGTTTCTTTGGATACAGAATATTATTTCATCCATACCTACCCTATACCATATATATAAAATAAAATAAAACAAAACAAAATTCCGATGTTCAAATTCTTTGAATAGCCATTTCTACGAGAAAAAACTCTCGTGTCCTCAGCAACGAAATGTATTCCAAAAATTAAAAAAAAAAAAACAAATGACAAAATTTTGAGATTTATATTTAAATTTAGATTTGTATGTCAAAGTTTTTTTTCTAAAAAACTTTTTTCTATAAAATTTGTTCCATTTATTTAAACTAAAAATCGCTATGATTTATTTTTCAACACGAATGATAACAATTTCCCTTGTTTCTATGGAAATAGATTTTTCTTTTCTCAGCTTACTTCCCTGTCAACCACCCCTTCCCCTTTTTTACTTTTTATCTTTTTTCTTTTTTTTAATTTTTTCTACGTCCCTTTACCATTTCTTTTGCTCAGACAAGGCTAAATTTAAACTTTTAAACTCTCGACTCAGTTAAGGGGGTAGGGTGTTTCAAAAAATCTAATAATAAAAATAGACATAGATATCTGTCTGCTTTCTTATTAATCCCACCCCTTTAATTTTCCGTGATTAATATTTTTTTTTAATTCTGACGGTATAATATCTTTGTTCATTTTGTCATTTGTTTTTTTCTTTTTTGGAATAAAGTTCATTGCTGAGGACACGAGAGATTTTTCTCGTAGAAATGGCTATTCAACAAAGTTGAACACCGGAATTTTGTTTTATTTTATAATTGGCTCTGTTATTTGAATATAAATTGCAATGAACCCTCCACCTTAATCAATTTTAATATTAATGTAAAGGAAAGCACAATAAAATAATTATAGATAGATATATGTATACTTATAACGAAGGTAGTTATATATATATATGTGTATATGGATGTATATTTTATCGAGTTTCCCTGTTTTTGCTCTTCATTTTCGTCATTACTCGTTTTTCATTTAATTTCAACGAGTTACTCATGAGATGTTGGAGGAAAGGGCTTTTGTGACTAACAATAAATTCCTTGTTTTTAAGCATTTGTTTATATATATATATATATATATATATATATATATATATATATATCCATACATACACACACACACACACATATATATATATATATATATATATATATATATACACAAAAATCTAAAGTGAGCCAAAACCTACCGCGGTTTCACACTACGGATCGTCAGGGTAAAGGCTTTGTAGTGACGATCCGTCGTGTGAAACCGCGGTAGGTTTTGGCTCACTTTAGATATTTGTGTGTCTTTGCTCTACTTTTGTATATCTTCTTTTGTACTTTGTATCGAGCACTTTTTCTTGTGGTTGGTTCCGTTTGGGTTTTTTTTTCTTTGCTGCGGAGTATTGAATGTTTTGTTCTTGTTCCGCGGATTTCTTTTTTTTATCCCCATTTATCCGACGCCTTAGTGCACCGGATTGTAACGGAATTAGGTTCTGTTTGTTAGTGGTTTTTTTTAAGGTTTATTTTAGTATAAATTTACGGCCTACATACTTACAGAGTCTATTTAGTTATTGTTTACACACACACACACACACACACACACACACACACACACACACACACACATATATATATATATATATATATATATATAGACAACCGCACCTACCTCCCATTAGCATAGAACAGGCTTGTCTCCCAGAGAGTAAAACACTACGCCTGCTTGTCCTGACACTCTCAGCGGACCTCAAGTGGAATGACTACATCGAATTCATTGCTAAATACGCTGCCATGAAAGTCGGTTCTCTGTGTTAGGGCCCGGAAGTTTTTTCCGACTAAATCTATCCTGCACATTTATAAATCTACCATCCGCCCGTGCATTGAATACTGCTGCCATATCTGGTCGGGTGCCCCTGCTGTTCTCCTCGGGCTTCTCGATAAGGTTCAGAGGAGGGTCTGTAATGTGATAGATACCGACTTGGCAGACCGCCTGCAGTCACTCTCCCACCGGCGCGACGTGGCTTCCCTGTGTCTCTTCTATAAATACTTCCACGGCTTCTGCTCCGATGAACTTAGATCACTAGTGCCCCTAAATACGAATTTGAACGAGATACTAGATTAGCAACTAGATCCCACCCTTTTACAGTGAAACCAATAAAATGCAGCCGTAACTTCTACTCCAACAGTTTCTTTCCTTGCACTTCCCGACTGTGGAATTCTCTTCCAAATGATTGCTTCCCCGACGGCTACAATCTCCAGGAGTTTAAATGTAAGGTCAATAGACACCTCCTAACACACTAACCTGCTCCCATTCTATCAAACACTCTTCCCATCTGCCCAACCCTCATCCTCGCTATCCTTACTCATCGGTCACCTTCCTCCTGACATTCCCTATGTCTAACCACTCCTTCTCTTTACCTTCTCCTATGTAGCATCATGCGCAATAGTGTCAGTGGAATGCCTTGCTTGGGGTGAGATGATTAATATATATATATATATATATATATATATGTGTGTGTGTGTGTGTGTGTGTGTGTGTGTGTGTGTGTCTATATGTATGTTTATTTTATCGAGTTTCCCTGTTTTTGCTCTTCATTTTCGTCATTACTCGTTTTTCATTTAATTTCAACGAGTTCCTCATGAGATGTTGGAGGAAAGTGCTTTTGTGACTAACAATATATTCCTTGTTTTTAAGCATTTGTTTATATATATATATATATATATATATATATATATAGACAACCGCACCTACCTCCCATTAGCATAGAACTGGCTTGCCTCCCAGAGAGTAAAACCACTACGCCTGCTTGTCCTGACACTCTCAGCGGACCTCAAGTGGAATGACTACGTCGAATCCATTGCTAAATCCGCTGCTATGAAAGTCGGTTCTCTGTGCAGGGCCAGGAAGTTCTTTTCGTCTGAATCCATCCTGAACATATATAAATCTACCATCCACCCGTGTATTGAATACTGCTGCCATATCTGGTCGGGTGCCCCTGCTATTCTTTTCGGGGTTCTTGAAAAATACAACAGAGCATCTGTAATGTGATCGATACCGATTTGGCTGACCGCCTGCAGTCACTCTCTCACCGGCGTGACGTGGCTTCCCTGTGCCTCTTCTATAAATACTTTCACGGCTTCTGCTCCGATGAACTTAGATCACTGGTGCCCCCTAGGTACGAATTTGCACGAGATACTAAATTAGCAACTAGGTTTTTACAGTGAAACTGATAAAATGTAACCGCAATTTCTACTCCAACGGATTCTTTTCTCGTACTTCCCGCCTGTAGAATTCCCTTCCGCATTCTTGCTTCCCCGACAGCTACAACCTCCAGGAGTTTAAATGTAAGGTTCATAGACACCTCCTAACACACTAACTCGCACCGATTCTCTCAAACACTCTTCCTATGTACCTCCTTACTCGTTTATCACCCTCCTTCTGACATTTCCTATATCCAATCGCTCTCTCAGCACCTTCCCCTATGTAAATCCTGCTCTATAGTGGCAGTGGAATGCCTTGCTTGGGGTGAAATGATTAATATATATATATATATATATATATATATATATATATATATATATATATATATTCAGATATAATTTAGCGGGGATATAGCCATTTTCAACATATCATTTTAAGACATGCATTCTCAACCTCATATAAATTAAGAATGAGTAAAAATTCTAAATCCAGAGGTTTGCTCTAGTCAAGAAAGGGTTTGGGAGATATTGTTTTTATAGGTTTAAGCTAACTGAATTTTAGTAGTAATTTCTTCTTTGGTAGTGGGAGGTATGTGGCTTGACTATTGAGTTAGTAATGGTAAGTTGTGAGAAAGAAATTGCTTAGCTAAAAAAACTTTATAGTGACTAATTGGAAGAATGAGATAATTACTGTAATTTATACTTATTTCCATGACGACACATGCTAATGATCTCCCCTCCATTTATTTAGAAGTATATTCTGGTATTTAAATTTCATAATTTTAATTTTTTCTCTATTGGCTTCTATAGGGTTAAGCTAACGGAATTTTAGTAGCAATTTCTTCTTTGGTAGTGGGAGGTATGTGACTTGACACTTGTGTTACTAGTGGGGAAGTAATTGTTTAGCCAATTTAAAAAAAAAAAACTTATTGTGACTAATTGGAAGAAAAGGATAATTTTTGCAATTTATATTTATTTCTATGACGACACATACTAATGATCTCCCTCCATTCATTTAGAAGCATATTCTGGTATTTAAATTTCAGAATTTTAATTTTTTTCTCTATTGGTTTTCTAGGATTAAGCTAGCGGAATTTTAGTAGTAATTTCTTCATTGGTAGCTGGAGCTATGTGGCTTGATCCTTGAGTTAGTAGTGGTAGATTGTGGGAATTAACTGCTTAGCGAAGATTATTTTTTATTAAAAAAAACCTCATTGTGACTAATTGGAAGAAAAAATACTCATTGTAATTTATATTTATTTCTATGACGACACATATTAATGATCTCCCTTCGTTTATTTAGGAGCATATTCTGTTATAGAAATTTCAAAATTTTAATTTTTTTTGTCAAACATAGATTACATCTGTCTCTTACGATATTAGGACTCCTAGCCTTACCTATGACATTTACTTAAAATGATAGATTTTATTACTTAAATGCTATTTTAATGGATACCTTATTTAGTTAGACACTCCATTAATTAATAAACAGAATATTTATGTAATTTCGGGAAGTCCATTGAGTCAGTTAAGTGCCATACGTGATACACGATTGGGCGATCATGTCTCGAAAGAGAAATGACTGACTGGGCAGAAGATTATCCCGCAGTAGGTTGCCATTGCTTTCTGCGGTAGAATGGTTGCCGACCAAGACTATAGAACCTAATCTGTCCTACTATTTAATCCACAACTGGAAGGAAGAGACGGATTAATACCTTTCCCAAGAGTATTTGCGCGTGAGTGAATTCGAATTCGGCTCCCCGGTTTCTCGTTCCGAGCCGATATCCACTGTACCACAACGCACGTATCAGATATCCACTGTACCACAACGCACGTCCATTAACGAATGGAATAAGACTTGAATTTGAGTCCTACTTAGGAAGTGAAGCCGTCGTTATAAGGAAATGGCGACCAGGAAGTTTGTCGATTCTTAGGGAAAAGGTGAATATTACATAATAAAAACATCTTTGTTATTCTCGAAATATACATATATGCTTAGTTGTCTATCCTAACACTATTACCTGTCGAGATTTTTTCACTTGATCTTCCTTTTCTTGCTTTGTGTCTTCTTTTATTTTCTTTTTCACGCACTTTTCTTCTCCCATATCCCCCACCATTTTTTAAAATATTTTTCTTCATTTTCTATTTGAATGTATTTCTTTCGTCATTCATTTTTCTGCACTCAATTCCTCTATTTCCATTGCTGTCCCTGTCTTTGTTTATTTTTCTTCTGTTTCTCATTCAGTTTTCCTTCACTTTCTTTTGGTCTTTCTTATTTTTTTCGTCATTTTTCACTTTCACTTTCACTTTCACTTTCATAAATTATAACTCGTTCATATTTTGTCACTCATATCTTGATGTTCATTTTCTCATTTTTTTCTTCAAATTCATTATTTTTTTTTATTTTTTTTTTATAAGCGTTTCACCCCGAGCAAGGCATGTCACTGCCACTACTGTGCAGGGGGCTACGTAGAAGGGAGAAAGGCTTATTAAATATAGGAAATAACAGAGGGTGGGTGATAGGCGGGTGAGGATACCGAGAATGAGAGTGTTGTGAGAATAGTTGGGAGTTAGTGTGATAGGAGGTGTCTATTGACCCTACATTTAAACACCTGGAGATTGTAACTGTCGGGAAAGCAGACTTGTGGAAGGGAGTCCCACAGGCGGGAAGCGCGAGAAAAGAAGCTGTTGGAGTAGAATTTACGGTTACATCTTATTTGTTTAACTGTAAAAGGGTGGGACCTAGTTGCCAATCTAGTATCTCGTGTAAATTCGCGCTTAGGCGGCACCAGTGATCTAAGCTCGTCGGAGCAGAAGCCATGAAAGTACTTGTAGAAGAGGCACAGGGAAGCTACATCACGCCGGTGTGAGAGCGGCTGCAGCCGGTCTGCCAAGTCAGTATCAACCACGTTACAGATCCTCCTTTGTATTTTGTCAAGAAGCCCAAGGAGAGCAGCAGGGGCACCCGACCAGATATGGCAGCAATATTCAATACACGGGCGGATGATAGATTTGTATATGTGCAGAATAGATTCAGGTGGGAAAAATTTCCGGGCCCTGCACAGGGAGCCCACTTTCATAGCAGCAGATTTGGCAATGGATTCAATATAGTCATTCCATTTGAGGTCCGCCGAGAGTATAAGGCCAAGGAGGCGTAGTATTTTATTCTCTGGGAGGCTAGCCTGTCCCATGCTAATGGGAGGTAGATGCGATTGTCTATGGTGGTTAGTTGATAACAGCTTTGTTTTGGAGGCATTGAAATTTACCAACCATTTCCTACCCCAGGTCACTACGGATTGGAGGTCCCTTTCAAGTGCGGCAGCGAGGTTCACTTTGTCGTCCAGACCTGGCTTCTGATCGATGCGGGTGTAGATTGTTGTGTCGTCGGCATACATGCCAACTTGGGATCTAATGGTGTCGGGGAGATCATTAATGTAGATCAGAAAGAGCGTGGGACCTAGGATAGAACCTTGAGGGACGCCCGCGTTCGTCTGGTAGTTTTGGGAGGCATGCCCATTTAATACCACCTTTAATGTCTTCTTTTGTTTTTTCTTTCATTCATTTCTCTGCTTTCATCTTTTCATTACTTGTTAAATTGCTCCTTCATTCACATTCACCGTTTTCTCTATCTTTTTCATTTTTTCCTTCTTCTTTTTTCCTTGTTTCCTTTTTTTTTCATATTTTATTTATTATGTTATTTGAAACACATTCATATCGTTCGCTGTAAACCCTTTTCCTTTCTTCGCTAAGCAGACATGTTATTTTTTCATAAGTTTTGTTTTACATTTTCCATTCTTTTCATCCTAAATTTCTAAGCTTCAATAACTCGCGCAACCGTGTACAAAGCGTGAATATTATTTGCAAACTGGTAAGGATAACAAAAAATCTTGCTTTCTTTCCCCCGATTTATAAAGAAGCTTGGCAAATATAGCCATCACATATTGACACATGGAAAAGAAATGAAAGTAATACATGGAGGAAAGAAGTGTGTTTTTCTTCCATTTTTAAAGATATTTTTAAATTTTTCTCATATTTTTTAAATTTAAAAAAATTTTTTTTCATATTTTCGAAATTGTGAGTTATTTTAAAGAAGTACTGTTTAATATAAAACTATAATTTAAGGGAAGATAATTTATTGAGGGTGACCATATTATTGTCTGCTGACCTCTTAGTCAATCGACCAGGAGGTCAACAGACAAATATCTGTAAAATGAATACAGTTTAATTAAAAATATATTTTTAAAAATATTTTGAGATTTTGTTTAGTGTCATCAGATCGATTTTTTTACTTTTTTTTTACGTTTTCTTTTTGGGCCGTCATGTATGACATATTTTTTGGTGGTTCATTTTATTTTCATTTTTTTCTGTATTTTTTCTGTATTTTAATTTGCTCTCTGTTCCTATTTTCTATTCTGTTTTATATGCAATGTATTTTTATTATTTATTTTATTTGGACTTTAATATTTCGTATATATATATATATATATATATATATATATATATATATATATATATATATATATAGCATAATGATGATCCACGTATACTGTCTTAATATGTATAGAAAAACTACTAAAAAGTTGTAAGTTTAAAAATGTATTTTTTGACAGTATATATTTATTTCTATTATTATATACATATGATATTTCAGACCGGCCTCGGCCATTCATCAGAAAAAAATATGATGAAAGTCCGGTCTGAAATATCATATATATAATCATAGAAATAAATAAATACTGTCAAAAAATACATTTTTAAACTTACAATTTTAGTAGTTTTTCCTATACATATTAAGATAGTATACGTGGGTCATCATTATGCTATATATATATATATATATATATATGTATTTATATCTATATATAGATAGATAGATATATATCTATATATATATATATATATATATCTATACATATATATGTATATATATATATCTATATATATATATTTATATCTATCTATCTATCTATATATATATATATATATATATATATATATATATATATATATATATATATATATATATATATATATATACTGTTATTTATAGCGTGTTCTTTGCCAGATAAGATATTTTCATTGTTGCCCCATTTTCACAAATTATTTTTGAGATTTTTCCAATGTTTTGTTAGGTGTTTTTCGAGATAAAAAAAAGAAATAGACTGTTTTTTTTACCTTCCTTCTACTGTTTTTTACTTTTTTCTTTTTTATAGCGTTTTCTTTCATTTTTTTTTTTTCGGTACCTTGTTTTTTTACTTCCTTGCTGAAATCAGATCTCTTTTTTTTCTTATAATTTTCTTTTCTTTTTCTTCGTCCCTTTTTAATTCTGGCATTAATATTTTTCTTCTCTTCTCTTTCTTTCATTATCTTTTTTCTTTCTTTTTATCTGTTTCTCTCTTTACTCTTTACGTCTTTCTTTATTGATTTCTTTTTTTTCTGTCTCTCTCATATTTTTCCTTTCTCTTTCTTTCTTTCTTTCTTTCTTTCTTTCCATATTGTATCTGCATATTATATAATTAATTTCATACAACTTCTTTTCCAACCATTCCTAAATTGTTCATAGTTATTTTCATATATAATATACTAGCAGTATAGCCCGGCGTTGCTCGGGTGTAATGAAAGCTTTAAAACTAATCCATGGTCTTGGAGCTCAGACTCTTTGGACGTTAGCTGGCACGAAGAACTAGAAAGCAATAGTTGTTTCCAGTTAAAGCGAAACCGTAAACTGAAAGAAAAATGAATGGATGTAAGTTAAATTTTAATTTCCTGGTATCGATATCAAATAAGTTTTTTCGTCGTAAACTGTATTTTAAAGGCTAAATACGTCCTCTGAGTAAATGGTATCATGGCTGAGACTAAGAACTACAATTAAACCTACTTAGAGCAAAACCCGAAGTAAAAACTAAAATAAAAGGGCTGAAAAAAAATACAGGCATACAGGTAGATAAACAGACACACACACAAACATCTTGCCTTATATATATATATATATATATATATATATATATATATATATAATCGATTTTCTGCACTATTGTAAGAACTGCAACCTTGAAACTTCTGAATATCGATTCTTATGACTTTGTCTATGAGTGTATCGAATTTGATTAAAATCGGACCACTCTTTCTATAACCTGATTGTTTCGAGTATCGATTTTCGATATTTATCGGGGGTACTTCGACACAAAACGTAACTAAGAACACTCGCAGACGCTTATAGTACAACTGTGTAAATTTTTACGAAAATCGGTTCAGCCATTCCGGAGTCTATAGGTAACGGACACACACACACAGACACATACAGACACAGACACATACACACACAGACTAGGTTTTATTTATAAATAAGTTTAGATGAATCTTAACTGTTATTCATTATTTTAAAGTTCAGTCAGTGAATCCTACGTAACTCGCGCCAAAAAACACTGATTTTAAGAGTAGCGGCGAAATAAATTAATGATGTCGAAAGCCCATACAATGTCAAAGAACGTGTAACACAAAACTGACACATTCTTTCTTCTTCTTCCATGTGCCTTGTCCCTTCAGGACCTAGGCGATCATGGCCTTCCACTTTTTCCTATCCCTGGTGGCTCTGATCACGCCTTCTCCTGTTACACCATGCAACCCTCGTTCTGTCATCCATATGATTAGGTCCTTTAAATATGTTATCCGTTGCTTTCCCCTGTCTCTTTTTCCCTCTAGCTGGCCTGTTAATATCAGGTTCTCCAAGCCCTCCTTCAGGAACTTCAGCTGTCTCTTCCTGATTCTCAGTATTAATTTCCTTTTTGTTTCCATCATTTCCAAGACCTCATAATTTTTTACGTGCTCAATCCATGATAATCGAAACATCCTTCTGTAGAACCACATTTCAGTTGTTTCAAGTTTTTCCTTCATCTTTGATGGTCTTGTCCAGCATTCACTACCATATTGAAGGACGGACAGCACGTAGCAATCTTATACTCTCTTCCTAGTTTCTAGCGAAATTGTCCTGTTTCTTAATATAAACCAAAACCATGCATACTTTCTGTTACGGAAGATGAGGGCTTGCTTGAAATGGTTTTACCAAAACACAACCGCAAATATTCGTACTTTGTCGACAGGACTTTGTCTCTCACAAAACATCATAAATCCACATTATTGACTTCGTTTGCTTTTTTTTTCTTTCATTTTTCTTCCTTCATCTTTTCATTACTTGCTAAATTGCTCCTTCATTCATTTATTCTTTTTCTTTCTTTTTCATTTTTTTCCTTGTTTTTTTTTTTTTCATATTTTATTCGTGATGTTATTTGAGGTTTTGGAAAGGATAGAAACGAAAAGGAAATTAGTATTAAGCATCAGCAAGAGAGAGCTGAAGTTCCTGGGACATGCAATGAGGAAAGAGGGCTTGGAGAACGTGATACTCACAGGCCGGAGAGAGGGAATAAAGAAACGGGGGAAAGCAGAAAATAATATATTTGAACGGCTTGATCAGGTGGAGGGATGGGCGTTGTGGTACAGTGAATATCGGCTCGGAACGAGAAACCGGGGAGCCGAGTTCGAATTCCAGTTGAATCCATTGTATTCACTTCCGCGCAAATACCCTTGGGAAAGGTATTAATCCGTCTATTCCTTCCAGTTATGGGTTAAATAGCAGGACAGATTGGGTTCTACAGCCTTGGTCGGCAACCAGTCTACCGCAGAAAGCAATGGCAACCTACTGCGGGATAATATTCTGCCCAGTCAGTCATGTCTCTTTCGAGATATGATCGCCCAAGCGTGTATCACGTATGGCACTTAACTGACTGACTGATCAGGTGGATGGCAGAACGAGAGTTGTGAGGTGTAACATGAGGTGCAGAGAGATTTTTTTTTCTCTAAACCAACTAACTGCTCATAGCGAGGAATTAGGCTTCTGGTATAATGATGGCAACAAACTATAACAACAGCCAGTAATGCTTAAATTTATCCCGAAATATTGCCAAGCATTATATTCCTGATATTTGCATTTTAATAGTGAAAATTTCTAGCAATAAATTTACATTACAAGTATATCCTATATATATATATATATATATATATATATATACACTACCGGCCATAATCATTAAGCCTCCCCATGATTTAAAAAAATTATGTATTTCATAACATTTTTTAGAATTTATTGCCAAGTGAATAGTTGTAAATGAAAATAGAAAGGATCTTTTGTTAATATTGCACAATAACATGTGCATCAAATGAATTTATAAATATTAAATAATTACTTACATTGCAGTTTTATCAATGAAAAATGAAGAAAATTTAGAGTGATTCGGGCGAGTTCATCTTTGCTTCCTTGCCTTGTAACATTTTGCAAAGTAATAATAACAAAAGAAACATTCTATTTTCATTTAGAATTATTTAATAATTCTAAATGAAATTTCGCTTTCTTTATACATATTTACTTGAATAGATTTCGTTTTAAATAATATAATTAAAAAAGGAAAGCTAATTGCCAAATGATAATCACTAATTCAAAAAATATACGAAAGGTTGAGTAATTAGTATTGCGTATAAACACTGATCAATGATTTCCAAAAAAATAAATATTGAAGATTATTAATTTAGACTAGCAGTATAGCCCGGTGTGTAATGAAGCTTTAAAACAAATTCATGGTCCTGGATCTCAGACTCTTTAGACGTTGGCACGAAAGACCAAAATGCAATAGTTGTTTCTAGTTAAAGCGAAACCGTAGACTGAAAGAAAAATGAATGGATGTAAGTCAAATTTTGATTTCCTAGTATGAAGGTCGGTTGTCTGTGCAGGGCCCGGAAGTTTTTCCCGTCTGAATCTATCCTGCACATATATAAATCTACCATCTGCTCGTGTATTAAATACTGCGGCCACATTTGGTCGGGTGCCCCTGGTACTCTCCTCGGGCTTCTTGACAAAATACAACGGAAAATCCGTAACGTGATCGATACTGACTTGGCGGACCGGCTGCACCCACTTTCTCACCGGCGTGACGTGGCTTCCCTGTGCCTCTCCTATAAGTACTTTCACGGCTTCTGCGCCAATGAACTTAGGTCATTGGTGCCGCCTAGGTACGAATTTACACGAGATACTAGATTAGCAACTAGGTCCCACCCTTTTGCAGTGAGACAGGTAAGATGTAACCGTAATTTCTACTCCAACAGCTTCTTTTCTCGCGCTTCCCGCCTGTGGAATTCCCTTCCACATGCCTGCTTCCCCCACAGCTCCAATCACCAGGATGTTTAAATGTAAAGTCAATAGACACCTCCTAACACACTAACTTGCATCTATTACCTCAAACGCTCTCACCATCTAACCAACCCTCATTCTCGGTACCCATCTATCACCCACCTTCTGACATTTCCTATATCTAACTATCCTTTCCCATCACTTCCCCGCCCCTATGTAACCCCATGCGCAATAGTGGCAGTGGAATGCCTTGCTCGGTGTGAAACGATTTTAAAAAAATACTAGAATAAAGAGGAGCCAGCCATTATTAAGAAAAAATCGCACAGAATCCTGTTATATGTAAACAAATCCTACTCTATTAAATTTTAGTCGAAACATTTTGAGATTTTTATTCACTAAATGGAAATTATTGAGATAATCCTGTAAGAAATTCATCTGCATGCTCTAACGTCAACTTTAACCAATTAACGGTTATTTCACATTCCTTTGGGAGAATAGTCTAAAAGTCAACTTAATACGTCAATAATATTTTGCTGCGTTTTTTTTTTTTTGCGCAGGGTGGGGTACGAATTCCACCCACATATACCTCTCGGGAATACCTCTTACATAATGATAAGCCATTACTTAGGTGCATACATTCTTACCGTTTATGTCATATCACTATGTTGGAGATGTGTCTGGGGAGTATACATGTGAGGTATATCTGTCGTGCGTTTTATAAATTCTAGTCGTGATTTAGCAGACGACATTAACATCTAAGTCACTGTCGATTTTTCGCAACTGAAAATATATTTGGTTTTATCTACTGCTTGAAGCCTCAGATGCCTTATCCAGTCTTCCAAATTTGTTTAGACTTCTTCCGAGAGAGACACTAATCTACGACAAAAAAGAAACAAAAAGAGATAAATATATAACAGCGACGCAATGTTACAATGGTACGTGATAATCTACTTTACACGTGCGTCAGTTTTATCTGTCGTCTGTTTCTCGCAATCTTGCAGTCTTTAAGGAGGCTTTAACATTACAGCCTATCTCAGAAGACAAACAAAACGTGTTTTTAATCTCAGTGACAATTCAATTTTAAGCAAATCACGTGATGTTGATTTAGCCTAGTTTTTTTCCCCCTAATAAAAGCTAACATGCAACCAAAGAACACATTAAATAAGGTAGCTAATGTGCATGAGCAGTTTGTGTGTTTTGGCTCTTTATTGCTTTATGCATATTAACTGAATTTTACATGCGAATAATTAGGATTTTGATTAAAATATATATTTTACTTGTTTTACCCCAAGCAAGGCGATAATGTTATTAAGACGTAGGGTGTGTTGGGATAAGTAATAAAAGGATTAAAATCAACCTTCTTCATTTTTACAAAAATTCACAATGACGTGCGAAATCCGGGGTTTTCCCAAATAGAAAAAGGATTGACCATGTGCTTAAAGAAAAAGTCGAAACCGGATTTCGTAAGTAGATGTTAAATTGATTTAACTTCTCAAGGAGAAAACTTGTCTATTAATTGATATGGCTTGTCCAGCGGATTGTAACATAGCAATCAAGGAATTTGAAAAACTGTCAAAATATAAAGACCTGGAAATTGAAATAGAAAAAATGTGGAAATTGAAAACAAGAGTTGTGCCAGTGATAGTAGGTGCACTTGGAATGATAAAAAATGGAACAAAACAACACATTGAAAGAATCCCTGGAAACCCCAGCTTAAGAGATATACAAAAAATTGTCTTATTAAGTACAGCCAACACACTAAGGAAAACTTTATCTATGTAATGCTAGGGATGATAGGGAAGATAGAAAAACATGAAATGGAGCCATAACAACACGACACGACCTGCCTTAGGTTTCCCCGCAGACTTGGTTGGTAGTGAGACCAAAGCAGAAATCGAAATATGATGAAAACTGACATAATAATAAAAGTTTCAAGAAAACAGAACATGACATTTGATGGTGCATTTTCATATTTTTTAAATTGCAAAAAAAAAAAAAGAATCCGGAAACAAGAAGAAAGTTCCACAGACAACGTGAGCGAAAAAAAAATTTGAACTAAAAATACGTTTACAGATAGATGTTTCAACAGTAAAAGTATAAGTCGTATTTGCTAGTTTAGTATAGGTACCTCCACTAAATCGCGAAAAAAACTGCATAGTTACTTTTAAACTGAAATTTTAAAATGTAAAAGTTTTCTCGAAACTTTTATTTTAGTTTTAATTGAAAGCTAAATGATTAAATTTACTATTTCCAGTAAGCCAAATACTCTGGTTTATTTTAAGCAGAAATTATATTGATTGGAATATAAAAGTTTGAGATTTTTTTAAATTTTTGAATTTTACCGACATTTTTGAGCGATCGACGTATTTGTAAAAAAAAAGTTAATTCTTGGTTTTAAAAATCTTGCAAAAATAAAATATACATCTGTGACACAATATTTTTAGAAAATTAGCAAATTTTATGTTAAAATAATTTGATTTACACAAGTCTTACTTATTTATAGCGTAACAATTTAGAATAAAACTATTTCTTAATCACAGATTTGAACTTATTGACCTGTCCGCGATGTAAATTAAGAACTTGTTGATAGGTTCTTGATTAAAGATAAAGTGTATGGCGTTTATAAATGATAAAATTGTACAAATTTTTTTCTAGAAAGGGAGGAAACTCCGACTTTTTAATTTGCACATAGAAATTACCATACAAAAAAACTTCAAATGCACAAAAAATAGTTTAAATTATTTTGAAGTTATGATTTAGCCTAGTTTTTTTCCCCTAATAAAAGCTAACATGCAATCAAAGAACACATTAAATAAGGTAGCTAATGTGCATGAGCAGTCTGTGTGTTTCGGCTCTTTATTGCTTTATGCATATTAACTGAATTTTACATGCGAATAATTACGATTTTGATTAAAGCTCATATATATTTTACTTGTTTTACCCCAAGCAAGGCGATAATGTTATTAAGACGTAGGGTCTGTTGGGATAAGTAATAAAAGGATTAAAATCAACCTTCTTCATTTTTACAAAAATTCACAATGACGTGCGAAATCCGGGGTTTTCCCAAATAGAAAAAGGATTGACCATGTGCTTAAAGAAAAAGTCGAAACCGGATTTCGTAAGTAGATGTTAAATTGATTTTCTAACCAATGGAAGCAACTTGCAAGACTTAAGGTCAGTCAGTTAGTTAAGTGCCATACGTGAAACACGCTTGGGCGATCATGTCTCGAAAGAGACATGACTGACTGGGCAGAGTATTATCCCGCAATATGTTGCCATTGCTTTCTGCGGTAGACTGGTTGCCGACCAAGGCTATAGAACCCAATCTGTCCTGCTATTTAACCCATAACTGGAAGGAAGAGACGGATTAATACCTTTCCCAAGGGTATTTGCGCGTAAGTGAATACAATGGATTCAACTGGAATTCGAACTCGGCTCCCCGAGTTCGAGACTAAAGGTACTTAGCGATCAAGTGCGAAATTCCAAAGAATTACATAAATGGCTTAATTAGCGTCAGTCAGCGAGAAACCCAGATGAAACCACTGCTAAAATGTAACGAGAGAATTCTCAAGTCAATTCGGACACTCGTCTTCTTTCTCTTTCCTTCTCACGTGCTGATTCCTTTTGCTTCTTCTTCTCCATCCAAAGACATTCCTACTAAGCAAACACATATACACGTACGTACGCATATACTCCTTCAAGAATTACTACTACGAACAATTTCTTCAACTATTGATAACTTTAACCTTCTCATTGAATAGTAATTTCTACGAATTCATGTTATTCATTTATTTAATAAAATTCTATTTTAACATGAAAAATATATTTTTTTATTATTACACTATTTCACATATTTCAACCTGTTACCAACCTTCTGATGAAAATCTTTTGATGATAATTCTGGATAAAATTTATATTCTGTAGTGAATTCGGTTAAGGCAGAATCAAACAAATATTAACCGTCCTCCAAAGCTTCAGTGGTGACTCCCGACGTACAAAGAACACGCACCCGCTTTCTAGAAGGGCTTATTGAAAGGGTAAAAAAATGAGAAGAGTTTAGTTATGCAAAAATAATAATAATAATAATAATAATAATAATAATAATAATAATAATAATAATAAAGCAAAACAGAAGCCAAGAACCAAATATTACGGCAAAAAATATGAAAATGAAAGCCAAAGATAAAGCTCTTGAACAGATGAAACAGCGCTGGCAAGACAAACCTCTGCATGGCCAATATCCAGTACGTGCCAATAAATCCAATGTTGACAAAGTTAATACTGCATCTAGATTAAAGTCTGAAACTGAAGGCTTTATTCTTGCAGCACAAGACCAAAGTCTTTTCACTAGAAACTTTCAGGCAAAATGGATCCAAAATGCAGGTTTTGTGATAAACACCAAGAAACAATAGACCACCTAATCTCAGGCTGTTCTGTGCTTGCCCCAAACGAATATAAAAATCGCCACGATAGATTTGGGCAACATTTACATTGGGCAATGTGCAAACATTATGGAAAAGCTGTAAACAAACACTGGTATGAACATCACCCAGCACCGGTTACAGAAATAGAAGATGTAACCAATCTATGGGATTACACCATCTACACAGACAGAAAAATTGAAGCAAACAGGCCAGACATTATTGTTAAAAACCAGAAGGAGAAAACTTGTCTATTAATTGATATGGCTTGTCCAGCGGATTGTAACATAGTAATCAAGGAATTTGAAAAACTGTCAAAATATAAAGACCTGGAAATTGAAATAGAAAAAATGTGGAAATTGAAAACAAGAGTTGTGCCAGTGATAGTAGGTGCACTTGGAATGATAAAAAAATGGAACAAAACAACACATTGAAAGAATCCCTGGAAACCCCAGCTTAAGAGATATACAAAAAATTGTCTTATTAAGTACAGCCAACACACTAAGGAAAACTTTATCTATGTAATGCTAGGGATGATAGGGAAGATAGAAAAACATGAAATGGAGCCATAACAACACGACACGACCTGCCTTAGGTTTCCCCGCAGACTTGGTTGGTAGTGAGACCAAAGCAGAAATCGAAATATAATGAAAACTGACATAATAATAAAAGTTTCAAGAAAACAGAACATGACATTTGATGGTGCATTTTCATATTTTTTAAATTGCAAAAAAAAAAAAGAATCCGGAAACAAGAAGAAAGTTCCACAGACAAGGTGAGCGAAAAAAATATTCGAACTAAAAATACGTTTACAGATAGATGTTTCAACAGTAAAAGTATAAGTCGTATTTGCTAGTTTAGTATAGGTACCTCCACTAAATCGCGAAAAAAACTGCATAGTTACTTTTAAACTGAAATTTTAAAATGTAAAAGTTTTCTTGAAACTTTTATTTTAGTTTTAATTGAAAGCTAAATGATTAAATTTACTATTTCCAGTAAGCCAAATACTCAGGTTTATTTTAAGTAGAAATTATATTGATTGGAATATAAAAGTTTGAGATTTTTAAAATTTTTGAATTTTACCGACACTTTTGAGCGATCGACGTATTTGTAAAAAAAAAGTTAATTCTTGGTTTTAAAAATCTTGCAAAAATAAAATATACATCTGTGACACAATATTTTTAGAAAATTAGCAAATTTTATGTTAAAATAATTTGATTTACACAAGTCTTACTTATTTATAGCGTAACAATTTAGAATAAAACTATTTCTTAATCACAGATTTGAACTTATTGACCTGTCCGCGATGTAAATTAAGAACTTGTTGATAGGTTCTTGATTAAAGATAAAGTGTATAGCGTTTATAAATGATAAAATTGTACAAATTTTTTTCTAGTAAGGGAGGAAACTCCGACTTTTTAATTTGCACATAGAAATTACCATACAAAAAAACTTCAAATGTACAAAAAATAGTTTAAATTATTTTGAAGTTATGAAGAAAAAGCGATTTTTATTAAACTTTTCAGTTTTCGGCAGGCAATATCATCAACTCTTAACTACATAATCTAACCGTAAAAGTTCTTCGAAGATTTTAAAAATATTTCTGAGAGTTTATAAATTATTTTAATAACAAAAAAATGGAAACAATTTTTTTTAAAAATATCATTAGTAATCGATTTTTTTTTCTTCAGACTATAATGTACTTAATTCTTATTTTTTCAAGCAATTAAAAGCTTATAAAAATTAAATAATATCAGAGTTTATGCATTTTCTGATTTTCAGTGATCTCCCTGATCTAATCCGAACCCAAGGAGGCATCTTCGCTGACGACACCGCCTCGATAAGAAATCTGCTGACACTGATAAGCAAACCTCGCTGCTGATCTTGAAAAGGACCTCCAATCTGTGGTAGACTGGGCTAAGAAATGGCTCAAAAATTCTAATGCTTCCAAAACAAAGCTGCGTATCCTTTTACTACCAAAGACAATCTCTCTTACCCCACATCAGCATGGACCGGTCTTCTTCTTCTTTTATGTGCCCTGTCCCTTCAGGACATAGGCGATCATGGCTCTCCACGTCTCCCTATCCATTGTGGCTCTTAGTATGTTTGCTCCTGTTACTCCTGGCAACCCCCGTTCTGTCATCCACCTGATCAGGCCCTGCAAATATGATATCCGCTGCCTTCCTCTTTCTCTCCTTCCTTCTATCTGTCCAGTCAGTATCAGGTTCTCCAGGCTCTCCTTCCTCATTGCATGTCCCAGGAACTTCAGTTGTCTCTTCCTGATGCTCAGCATCAATTTCCTTTTTGTTGCCATTCTTTCTAACACCTCGTCGTTGCTTGTATGCTCAGTCCACGATATCCGTAGCATCCTTCTGTAGAACTACATTTCGGCCGCTTCCAGTTTTGCCCTCATTTTCGATGATATTGTCCAGCATTCACAGCCGTATTGAAGAACTGACATCAGGTAGCAGTCTAGAACTCTTTTCTTCGTTTCTATTGAGATTTTCCTATGTGATAGTATTTTGCTCATCTTCTGGAACGCGTCCTTTGCCATGCCAATTCGCCTTCGGATCTCCGTGTCGCACTTTCCATCTCCTGTTAGAACACTTCCTAGGTACTTAAATTCTTGGACTTGTTTGATTCTGTTATCCCCCACCTGTATTTGGCATTTTGGGTTGTATCTTTTGCTGATGACCATGCACTCAGTTTTCTTAAAGTTTATTTGTAGTCCCTTCTTGTCACTCTCCACTGCTACTTTCTGTATGAGATCTTGCAGTTTCCTTTCCGTGTCCGCAATCAGTACTGTATCGTCCGCATATCTTATGTTGTTCAGGTTGTGGCCTCCAATAACAAATCTCTAGGGTCCTCAAAATATTCTCGTTGTATAGGTTGAACAAATCCGGTGAAAAGACACATTCTTGTCTTACGCCTTTTTCTATCTTTGTGTATCTACTGAGGTCGTTACCTCTCCATATGCAGGCCGTTTGCTGCCAGTAGAGATTCTTGATTATTCTCATGTCTTTGCCGAAAATGTCGATGTTTGCGCCTCCTCGGCTTATTCTATCAGCCGACCTCAAGTGGAATGACTACATCAAATCCACAGCTAAGTCTGCTGCTAGAAATGTGTAGGGCCAGGAAATTTTTCTCGTCTGAATCGCTCTTGCGCATATATAAGTTTATCATCCGCCCGTGCATTCGTTTTTGTTCGTACGATTGAATGTTTCATATGAGAAATAAATGTAAGTTTATTCTGTCTAACTTCTATTTTCTCAAAATCTGGTCGATTTCATTTTTAACGGCTCTCTTTTTAACGGGAAGGGAAACTTAAATTGTTTTTAAAGAAATCGGGTTTTTCCCAGAATTGATTTTGTGTGACACGATAACTAGGCGTATATTAAGGTGCTTTGTCAAATATGTATTTTATTATAATAGATTAAAATAGAAAAGCGTGCTCAGCAGGAACAAGACTTCAATACCCCCACTAACCAATGAGTTTGAAGTTCTCACATACCCAGCCGACAAGGCTGAATGCTTTGCCCGTAGATTCTCAACCAATTAGACACTGGACTCGTTAGGAATACCTACACCAGACTTCCCACCCAGAACTAAGGCTCAACTAAATAACGTCCACATTACACCCTCGCTGGTCGCCAAGATAATTGCACAACTTGACCCACACAAAGCGAGCGGCGGTGACGGAATCCCAGTCATAGTACTGAAGAAATGTGCCCCATAACTCTCCTCTGTCCTCTCTAAACTCTATAACCTCTGCCTATCTGCTTCCTGCTTTCCTTGCCTGTTGGAAGTCCTCCTGCGTAGTTCCTATATTTAAGAATTCTGGCGAACCCTCAGACCCCGCCAATTACCGTCCTATTAGTCTCCTTCCAATCTTTGGCAAAGTTTTCGAAGCCATTTTTCAACGCCGAGGTGACTCAGCATCTCATGGCCAACGGGCTTCTCTCTGTCAAACAGCACGGGTTTCGCTTCACCAGGTCTAATGCTGATATGCTAACGACCATTACCGAGTACATATACCGGGCACTCGACAAGAATGGTGAAGCCCGAACCGTTGCCTTGGATATCTCCAAAGCATTCGACAGGCTCTGGCATGCTGGCCTCTTGTGAAAACTGCGAAGCTATGGGATAACTGGACATCTGTTTGACCTCATCCAGTCCTTCCTCTCTAACCGCACATTGAAGGTGGTATTAAATGGGCATGCCTCCCAAAACTACCATACGAACACGGGCGTCCCTCAAGGTTCTATCCTAGGTCCCACACTCTTTCAGATCTACATTAATGATCTCCCCGACACCATTAAATCCCAAGTTGGCATGTATGCCGATGACGCAACATTCTACTCTAGCATCGATCAGAAACCAGGTGTGGACGACAAAGTGAACCTCGCTGCTGTACTTGAAAGGGACCTCCAATCCGTAGTGGCCTGGGGTAGGAAATGGCTGGTAAATTTCAATGCCTCTAAAACGAAGCTGTTATCAACTAACCACCATAGACAATCGCATCTACCTCCCATTAGCATGGGACAGGCTAGCCTCCCAGAGAGTAAAATACTACGCCTCCTTGGCCTTACACTTTCGGCGGACCTCAAATGGAATGACTATATCGAATCCATTGCCAAATCTGCTGCTATGAAAGTCGGCTCCCTGTGCAGGGCCCGGAATTTTTTCCCACCTGAATCTATTCTGCACATATACAAATCTACCATCCGCCCGTGTATTGAATATCTGGTCGGGTGCCCCTGCTGCTCTCCTTGGGCTTCTTGACAAAATTCAAAGGAGGATCTGTAACGTGGTTGATACTGACTTGGCAGACCGGCTGCAGCCGCTCTTTCACCTGCGTGTTGTGGCTTCACTGTGCCTCTTCTACAAGTACTTTCATGGCTACTGCTCCGATGAGCTTAGATCACTGGTGCCGCCTAAGCACGAATTTACACGAGATACTAGATTTTGCAACTAGACCCCACCCTTTTACAGTTAAACAAATAAGATGTAACCGTAAATTCTACTCCAGCAGCTTCTTTTCTCGCGCTTCCCGCCTGTGGAACTCCCTTCCACAACTCTGCTTTCCCGACAGTTACAATCTCCAGGTGTTTAAATGTAGGGTCAATAGACATCTCCTATCACACTAACTCCCAATTATTCTCAGAACACTCTCATCTACCCAACCCTCATTCTCGGTATCCTTACCCGCCTACCACCCACCCTCTGACATTTCCTAATTTTTAATCATCCTTTCTCCACTCTACGTAGCCCCCTGCGCAGTTGTGGCAGTGACATGCCTTGCTCGGGGTGAAGCGCTTATAAAAAAAAATGGTTAAGAATAGAAAATAGTTTAAAAACATTTAACAAAGGTGAAAAAGAAGAGGTAAAAATAAATAAATAAACGCTTTTTCTTTTAGGAGGAAAATTGTGGAAGAGACAAGGGTATCCGATTACTGTTTTAAATCCTACCACTCTTCCGGTAAATATTTGACTCTTGACTCGGTGATTTAATGTGATAAAAGATAAAGTTCAGGAAATAGGTTTTTTGAATGACCAAAGGTCAAAGGCTGTCTTTGACTGTCTCTTGACCACACATTAAGAATTTTCCGGCGGAAGCTTTATTAAGAAAAAAAAAAAGATAACTGAAATTTCGGACTTACAGTCGCCAATGTTTATCACCGATGGTCAAAGCATTTCCGGATTTCCGGATCAATTTTAAATAAATTCAGGTAATTTTTCCGAGTCATTAGAGTAGAGTAGAGTAGAGTAGAGTGAGAGAGTCAGTTAAGTGAGTCAATCAGTTGAGTGAAGTAGAACCTCCGTTCGTCTTGTTTCGGTCAGTTCGGATTTGTTGATCGCCATTAATTAGAGTTAGAGCTGTGTGTCATATTCGCCTGCCCCAACCGAAAAGGCTAGCTCTAAATAAAATAAAGTATCATTTCAACTCATCCAAGTTGTGGAAGTTCGTTACTTATAGTTCAATCTTGTACCCCATCTTGAGGCTCCGACTTTTTCAACAAATTCCCGGTAAACATCACAGCGTGGAGAACGGCCGCCGGAGAAAATTGTTCGGGCGGGTCCGTTGGGGTGCTACATTTGGAACATTTTCTTCATCGGCGACTCAACACTCTCTACCGCAACTTCGTGACAATTCAACACCACCCTACTCAAATCGAGGACTGTCGAATTCATAGCTTCACTTTTGTTTAATTTTCTAACTTTTCATCACACCGAAAATGGAAATTCTTAGTCAAAGAAGAAAAATGATTCGCACATGACCATTCATGTATTTCACAAGTTTAGCAAAAGTAAACACATATAAATCTACAATCCGCCCGTGTATTTAATACTGCTGCCATATCTGGTCGGGTGCTATTCTCTTAGGTGTCGTTGACAAAATTCAACGGAGAATCTGGAATGTGATCGATACCGACATGGCAACTCAGATACAGTCACTTTCTCACCGGCGCAATGTGGCTTCCCTGAGTCTTTTCTAGAAATAATTTCACGGCTTCTGCTCCGATGAATTTAGCTCAATAGTGCCCCCGATATATGTATTTACTCGAGCTACAAGATTAGCAACTAGGTCCAACCCTTTTATTATGAAACCAATAAAATGTAAACGTAAATTCTACTCCAGTAGCTTCTTTTCTCACACTTCCCGCCTGTGGAATTCCCTTCCGTTTACTTGCTTCCCCGACTGCTACAATCTCCAAGAAGTTAAACGTAAAGTCAATAGTCATCTCCTACCTCACAAACTGCCATCCTCTCTCTCATGCTTCTTTCTCCGTCCACTCCACTCTCATCAGTATTCTCATCCTTCTCTTAACCACTTCCTGACACTCCCTATTATCTGTCACTCTTTATCATTTCTTTCCTCCTATGTAACCCCCTGTACAACAGTGGCAGTAAAATGTCTTGCAACGGGCGATATGATTATAAAAATAAAAACATTTTCTATACTATTATAATGTTGGTATAAAATGGGAGATCAATTCTACATTACAATCAATATATAAACTGATCCCTCACTTTATGGTCACAATCATCCTTCTCTTACCCACTTCCTGACACCACCTATAGCCTGTCACTTATTCTCATAACTTTCCTCCTATGTAACCCCCTGCACAACAGTGGCAGTAAAATGCCTTGCTTGGGGCGATATGATTATAAAATGAAAAAAAAAATTCTATACTATTATAATGTGGATATAAAGTGGGGGATCAATTCTAAATTACAATTAATATATAAACTGAAACTTCACTTTATGGACACAGTCATACTTCTCTTACCCACTTCCTGACACCTCCTATAACCTGTCACTCTTTCTTATAACTTTTCTTCTATGTAACCCCCTGCAAAACAGTGGCAGTAAAATGCCTTGCTTGAGGCGATATGTTTATAAATAAATGTAAAATTTGTTTTAAATTTGATTCTTCATAAATCCGTAATAAATTGCTTTGATATGTTTTAAAAAGTTATGTATTAAAAACTTATTCTTAATAAATTATGTTTATTCGGTTAAAAAAAAAAAAAGATATGCTTTAAAAATTATTCTTAATAAAATACTTTTATTTAGTTTTAAAAAGTCGACGAAAAATACCAGAGTTTCGATGTCGTTGAGTTGGACGCAAGATTGTAGTGAGTTGTCATAGCGTTGAGTTTTCTCGAAGATGACTTCCCAGGTGTTGAGTCGGCGGTGATGAATCATCCTGCACTCCTTGCCAAAAACTACGAGATTTTTGCACAGAATTTTCGTGCCAGAATCTACTGGTTTCTAATTTTGAGACATTGAAGATGAATATTTTGTTGAATGATTTATCAGAAGTATTAAAAAAGAATAAGTGTGAAAAACATTTTTTTAAAAACTGAACAAATTTATGTAACATCGTCTGTAGTGATGTACTTGATTAAAGAATCATTAAGTGTCAGTCGTTTACATAAGAGTCAAAATATGTACTTGATTCCTGGATAGGCAAATCTTGTTCGTTCATATTTGAGTCCACCTTCAATTACTTGATTCAGGAATGGGTAAATATATATGCTTATCATCATGTGTTGAGTAGATAGGTTTAAGTTAAAGCTTAATGTAATATGCCCTTTCCTCTTTGCTAATAGAGTGACAGAGAAACTCTTTCTTTTTCTCTCAATACACACATCCTTTCCCTCTTTCTATTCTTCCATATTTCTGGTAACCTAGATATAACTCGAATAAAGCTTAACACGTTAACTAACGTCATGCAAAGTCAACCAATGACTAACACTTCCACCAAAATCATATCAGATACACGTAGGCGTTAAGTAAATATAAAAAGAACAGTGAACATGTGTATAGCAGTTAGTCCATAGTTCGCTAACTGTGAGTGTGAGTTCCAGTCAGCCCTCACAGATTTAATCAACAGACCAACCAAAAGCGTGTAACCCAAAGATGTAATTAATTAATATACACGAACATGTAAAAAAACAAAACAAAAAAAAACAAAAACAAAAACAAGAAATAAATTTATGAGTAAATTCTGCACAATTTGATACCCAGAACATTATATCAGGTCGGTGCAAATGTTTTTGCCGGTTTGTAAAAGAGACATTTTAAATCATTGAATTTTATTTTATGCACTAGCAGAATAGCCCGTCGTTGCTCGGGTGTGATGAAAGCTTTAAATTAATCCATAATCCTGGAGCCCAGACTCAGCCTAAAGAATATTTGTGTGAAGTTTGGTGAGAATGGGATAAAAATTGTGGATTTGTATAAAGGGCATACAGACAGATAAACAGACACACACACAAACATCTTACCTTATATATATATATATATATATATATTATCGATTTTCTGCACTATTGTAAGAACTGCAACCTTGAAACTTCTGAATATCGTTTCGTATGTTTTCGTCTATCAGTGTGTCAAATTTGATTAAAATCGGACCACTCCTTTTATAACCCGATTTTTTCGATTATCGATTTTCGATATTTATCAGAGGTACCTCGACACAAAACCTAGCTAAGAACACTCGCAGACGCTTATAGAAGAACTGTATAATTTTTCAAGAAAATCGGTTCAGCCTTTTCGGAGTCTATAGGTAACGAACACACACATACACACACACATACACACACACATACACACACAGACATAAGTTCCATTTATAAATAAGTTTAGATTAGATATTGCTATTACTTAAACATATCAACATGATTAATTTATAACTTTTTCTTTCAGTTTATTGAAACCTCATTCATATTTTTTGCAATATTCTCACCCATGTTCTTTCCATCTAAAAACATATTAGGCATGATCTACTCTATGAGTTTCACAGAGGCTCCAATGCAAATGCGGCAGCACGATCTATTCGGGATGCTTATGGAACTGATGCAGTGAAAGAAAGAAGTTGTAGGTCGTGGTGTTCCCGTTTTCGGAAAGGAAATTTCAGCTTGGAAGATGAGGCTAGAGGTGGTCGCCCCAAAAACTTGATTCAGATGTGTTGAATGTCACTGTTACTCAAAGCCTTAGGGTAACCTCAAGCGAACTTGCACACCAATTTAATGTCTCCCTTACAACTG
Source organism: Ascarosepion bandense (assembly GCA_037127315.1). Classification (NCBI taxonomy): domain Eukaryota; kingdom Metazoa; phylum Mollusca; class Cephalopoda; order Sepiida; family Sepiidae; genus Ascarosepion; species Ascarosepion bandense. The sequence continues at coordinate 2,175,427 of JBBBDQ010001406.1, read as the reverse complement.
CGTCACGCCAACAGAAAAGAATGGGGAAGATTTCAGTATTCGGAAAATGGGTCCCGCACGAATTGTCTTCAGAGAACCTGCGACAACGTGTTTCTTGTTGCGAATCTTCGCTTTCACGACACCTTCAGACACCATTGTTGGGTAGGCTTGTCACAAGTGATGCGAAGTGCCATCTTGCCCCATCCTGCATATTCTCCTGACCTAGCTCCCTCGGATTATCACTTATTTCGAGGATAACAAAACCATTTCGATGGCCTTAGGTTAACATCAGGAGAGGAGATTGAACATGAGTTAGATTCATATTTCTCATCAAAACCTAAAGGATTTTACAAGCAAGGCATTTATAAGCTCGTTGACAGATGGAATCAAGTTATAGAGAGCAAATGTCGTTATTGTTATGAATAAAGATTTTCAAAAACACACAGTTTTTCATTTTCAAGATGAAATATTAAATCAGCAAATTTTTTTGCACCGACCTGATATAAGATAGCACAAACAACAATCTGTTTATAACATTTCACCTGACAAACACATGCTGGAACAAATATGCTATATTTACTTGAATATACATATATCACGGAAAAAAACTCTTTATAAACTGAACACAGAAATACATATATAATAATGAACATTTATATGACTACTACAATTGTTGTATACTAATGTGACATAGACTGCATAACCTGCAAACCGCAGTTTTCCCTGATATTATTGTATATCAGTGACGACGAATACCCGTGCAACGTAGGCTGTATCACCTGCAAACAAATGTTGATGATTGGCTTGAAATATAACGACAGACAACGTGTGTATAAAATATATTCACTTAGGTTATTCTCTCATCAGCTGACGTGTCGTAGAGTGGAAGGTATGTTGATAGGTGACAGCATACAGACATGGTGGGGCCAAAAGGCCGCGCTCATTCGCGGTTTTCCCTGATTTTATTGTATATCAGTGACGACGAATACCCGTGCAACGTAGGCTGTATAACCTGCAAACAAATGTTGATGATTGGCTTGAAATATAACGACAGACAACGTGTGTATAAAAATATATTCACTTAGGTTATTCTCTCATCAGGTGACGTGTCGTAGAGTGGAAGGTATGTTGGTAGGTAACAGCATACACACATCGAGGGGCCAAAAGGCCGCGCTCATCCGCAGTTTTTCCTGATCGTTCTCGGTCTGTTCAAATCCCCTCTCTCGACCGACTGTTTACTACTAATAATGTCTGTCTATTAAATTAGTGACTACGTCATATCCAGACACATTTTTCACATTATTTCACCACAGATGCGTGCTTATCTTATTACTCACGACAATCAGAATATACTTCTAGTTGAAAATATAATTCATTGTTTTATAAAGCGAAACAATTATATGTAAATTATATTCGTTTCTGAACTTGGTACACAGGTTTCAAAACAATCAAATATTTTCCTGGGATGGAGAATTTTGCTCGCATTCTTAATTTTGACAACAATCAAATATTTATCAAAACAATGTATTTTCTTTTTACTAGCCAGTTTGCATATTTTTACTCTTTCTTAAAAGTGCACTTTTTCAGGAAATGAATCACCATTTCATATAATCTGTAACATTCCTACATTACCATTTTTCAAAATGTTTATCTGTAAACATTTTTAGTGCATTTCCTAAGAAGATCATCACCTTCCACCACACAATTACGTCACTTGTACAATACATGATATAATACAGTGCCATACGTGATACACGCTTGGGCGATCATGTCTCTTTCGAGACATGACTGACTGGGCAGAAGATTATCCCGCAGTAGGCTGCCATTGCTTTCTGCGGTAGACTCGTTGCCGACCAAGGCTACTGAACCCAATCTGTCCTATTATTTAACCCATAACTGGAGGGAAGAGACTTAATAATACCTTTCCCAAGGGGATTTGCGCGTAAGTGAATGAAAGGAATTCGACTGGAATTCGAAACTCGGCTTCCCGATTTCGCGTTCCGAGCCGATATCCACTGCACCACGACGCACATCCTAATATAATACAACATAAATGAAAGAAATCAACAATATATACAGAACAAAACAGAAAAAAAGTAATTTTTGTAATCATTTCACCCCAAGCAAGGCGTTTCACTGGCGCTGATACGCAGGGAGTTACATTGGGGAAAGTGATGAGAAAGAGTGGTTAGGGGTTACATCGGTGGAAGTGATGAGAAAGAGTGGTTAGAAGGTTATATAGGGGAAAGTGATGAGAAAGAGTGGGTAGGGGGTTATACAGAGGAAAGTGATGAGAAAGAGTGGTTAGGGGGTTACATTGGGGAAAGTGATGAGAAAGAGTGGTTAGGGGGTTATATAGAGGAAAGTGATGAGAAAGAGTGGTTAGGGGGTTATACAGAGGAAAGTGATGAGAAAGAGTGGTTAGGGGGTTATATAGAGGAAAGTGATGAGAAAGAGTGGGTAGGGGGTTATACAGAGGAAAGTGATGAGAAAGAGTGGTTAGGGGGTTACATTGGGGAAAGTGATGAGAAAGAGTGGTTAGGGGGTTATATAGAGGAAAGTGATGAGAAAGAGTGGTTAGGGGGTTATATAGAGGAAAGTGATGAGAAAGAGTGGTTAGGGGGTTACATCGGGGAAAGTGATGAGAACGAGTGGTTAGATAAAGGAAATGTCAGAAAGAGGGTGATAGACGAGTAAGGATGTAGATGGGAAGAGTGTTTGAGAGAATGGATGGGAGTTAGTGTGTTAGGAGGTGTCTATTGACCTTACATTTAAACTCCTGGATATTGTAGCTGTCGGGGAAGCAAGTATAAGGAAGGGAATTCCACAGGCGGGAAGTGCAAGAAAAGAAGCTATTGGAGTAGAAATTGCGGTTACATCTTATCTATTTCACTGTAAAAGAGTGGGACCTAGTTGCTAATCTAGTACCTCGTGCAAATTCATACTAGAGGTCACCGGTGATCTAAGTTCATCGGAGCAGAAGCCATGAAAATATTTATAGCAGAGGTACAGGGAAGCTACGTCACGCCGGTGCGAGAGTGACTGCAGCATGTCTGCCAAATCGGTTAAAAAATGTAAAAAACTCATATATATATATATATGCGTTGTGGTGCATTGGATATAGGGGATATCCAGCTGAATTCATTGCATTCATTTACGCGCAAATACCCTTGGGAAAGGTATTAATCCGCCTATTCCTTCCAGTTATGGGTTAAATAATAGGACAGGGTTCTATAGCCTTGGTCGGCAATCAGTCTAATGCAGAAAGCAATGGCAGCCTACTGCAGGATAATCTTCTGCCCAGTCAGTCATGTCTCTTTCGAGATATGATCGCCCAAGTGTGTATCACGTATGGCACTCAACCTACTAATATATATATATAACCCTAACCCTGATGAGCCGTGATACAGCGAAACGGGCTTGTATGTGGATGACTAATATATTATGCTCTCATTACGATTGACCTCTCTGGAGAAGAAAATTTTAAAAACAGTTTCCACTTCGGCTATAATGGGTGACTCTTCAGAAAGAGTGAGTTCTTTCCGTGACTGGCGTCTGTATACACTGCTTACATACAAGACGTTAAAATTTCCCTTCTCTGACCCCATTCGCCGATGGCTTAGGGAGTCGAGACTCCGGCTGACACCAAATCGGTCGAGTTTCGATCCCGGCCAGAACCAAGTGGATATGTCTACCCACACTGATGAGCTGTGATACAGCGAAACGGGCTTGTATGTGGATGACTAATATATATATATATATATATATATATTTGTAATCATTCCACCCCAAGCAAGGCATTCCATTGCCACTATTGCACATGGGGCTACATAGGGGAAGTTAACGAGGAAGAGTGGTTAGATGTAGGAAATGTCAGAAGGAAGGTGATAGATGGGTAAGGATGCCAAGATGAGGGTTGGGCAGATGGGAAGAGTGTTTGAAAGAATGGGAGCGAGTTAGTGTGTTAGGGGGTACATCAAAGGTGACATACTTTTCTTTTGACAGTGTTTCGTAAAATACATTTCTTCAGGAAATTAATCATCAGCTTATGTAATCTATAACGCAATGATTTATACAATACGCATTTTGAAGACACAAAATACGAAAAAGACAGAAATGATAATCATCACAGATAAAAATAAGATGTGACTTTATGGAGTCAAAATAAAAATAAAATGGTAATATAATTAATAAACCTTTACTCATACCTATCGAGTCTCCCCGAGAGCAACACACCGCGCCTCCTCGGACTTAAACTCTCTTTCGATCTCAAGTGGAACCATTACATTGAGTCAATAGCTAAATTCACTGCCAGAAACATTGGGTCACTGTGTCGGACCAGGATGTTTTTCCCGCCTGCATCCATCCTGAATATATACAAATCAACCATCCGTCCGTGCATGGAATTTTTTTTTTTTAATCATTTCACCCCGAGCAACACATAAGGCTACATAGGGGAAGGTGAAGAGAAGGAGCGGTTAGACATAGGGAATGTCAGGAGGAAGGTGACAGATGAGTAAGGATAGCGATAGGGTTGGGCAGATGGGAAGAGTGTTTGAAAGAATGGGAGCGAGTTAGTGTATTAGGAGGTGTCTATTGACCTTACATTTAAACTCCTGGAGATTGTAGCCGTCGGGTAATCAATCGTGTGGAAGGGAATTCCACAGTGGGTAAGTGCGAGAGAAGAAACTGTTGGAGTAGAAGTTGCGGTTGTATTTTATCGGTTTCACTGTAAAAGGGTGGGATCTAGTTGCTAATCTAGTTTCTCGTGCAAATTCGTATTTAGGGGGCACCAGTGATCTAAGTTCATCGGAGCAGAAACCGTGAAAGTATTTATAGAAGAGACACAGGGAAGCCAAGTCGCGCCGGTGGGAGAGAGATTGCAGACGGTCTGCCAAGTTGGTATCTATCACATTACAGACCCTCCTCTGAACCTTATTGAGAGGCCCGAGGAGAATAGCAGGGGCACCCGACCAGATATGGCAGCAGTATTCAATGCACGGGCGGATGGTAGATTTATATATGTGCAGGATAGATTTAGACGGAAAAAACTTCCGGGCCCTACACAGAGAACCGACTTTCATAACAGCGGATTTAGCAATGGATTCGATATAGTCATACCATTGAATACTGCTCTCATATATGGTCAGGAGCCCCTGCTGTTCATCTCAGTGTTCTTGACAATCTCCAAAGGATAATCAGTAATGTGTTGGTACCGACTTGGCGGCTCGACTCCAGCCGCTTCCTCACCGACGGGATCTGGCTTCCCTCTGTCTGTTCTATAAATACTTTCATGGCTTCTACTCCAAATAAATTAAGTCACTGGTGCCCCTGCAACAGGTGTTTACTCGTGCAACCAGACTGGCAACTGGGTGTCAACCATTCACAGTTAGATCAACCAAATACAGACGATAATTCTACTCCTGCAGCTTCTTTTCTCGCACTTTCAGCCTGTGGAACTCGCTTCCATATTCTTGCTTTTCTGACGGCTACAACCTTCAGGAATTTAAATGCAATGTCAATACTCATCTCTTAACCACTTGACTCTAGTTCTTTCCACACCACCCTGTATATACTTTCATTTTTCTCCACCTTTGCAACTGTCATCACACCTTAATTCCTATCCTTCTCTTGCTCCTTTCTAACTGGTTCGTCTTTTTCCTCACTCTCCACCTATCTAATCATTTTACTCCTATGTAGCCCCCTGTACATCAGTGGCGTTACCGCCTTGCTGTGGGTGATATGAGATAAAAAAAAATTATTATCCCAACCTCGTCTATACAATAAGCATTTACTTGATTTAACATTAGGTAAATATTGCTTGATTATATCGAAATCTGCAAGTATCTAGTTGATTCGGAAATAGATAAATAATAATCGTTTATATTAGAGTCCGTAAGCATATCATTCCGATATAGGCAAATACCTGATACAGTAAGCCTTTATTTTATTCGGGGAGAAGTTTATATCTGAGTCTCTAAGCATTTACTTCATTCAAGATTAGATAAATATCGGTCGCTTATACATTGATTCTGTAAGCATTTACTTGATTCAAACTTAAATAAATATTGGTGTCTTATATTTGTGTCTCTAAATTTTCTGGATTCGGGAATAGGTAAATATTGATCGTTTATATTTGAGTTTAAGCATTTACTTGATTCGCGGATAGATAAATATTGTTAGTTTATATTTACTTGTTTCATGAGTAGGTAAATATTGATCGATTATAAGTGAGTTTGTAAGCTTTTACTTGATTCAAAATGAAATAAATTTTAGTGGCTTAAATTTGAGTGTAAGCGTATGTGGGATAGGAAGTTAAGAATTTGTTGGGGAGTCACCCCTTTTTTACATATATAAATGAACTCTTCCAAGGTATACAAATGATCCTGCCTACAGATAACGGCAGAGTGTGTAAAATAGTGAGTGTGTAAGGCAGGGCTGGTAACACAGTGCTTGCCACAGCAGTTGAATCGCCGCTAGTTGGTCAGTAAGAATATTGACTTAATACCCGGACTTACTTCTTATCTACAAGATAGTATATATTTGACTCCTACTAACAAGTATTCCTGGATCTACTAACCGTGTACAGTTTGCATATATTTTGTTCAATATACTTACATTTTTCCTCTCATATCTGTTTTGTGTTATTGTGTGGTTTGTAACAAGAATCCACAACAGAATTAAAATTAACTTTCTTCATCATTTTTACAAAAATTGCTCACCCGCAAAATCGGATTCAAATGATTAAAAGCATTTTGGAAAAACCCAACTAAGGCAAAATTTCACAACTTAGCATGAAAAGCAAAATTCTGGATACTGGTTGGATACGAAATAGAAAAAGGAACGATGACGTCAGTCAAACATTTTTCACACCTAAAGCAGAAAATACCCTTTGGAACCGGTCACATGACTGAATTCCACTACTTAACCACGTCCGAGCAATTCAGTCAGATAAGAGTAGCTACAGAGACACAACTAAAATGTAACTTTGACTACAAGTCGATCCGGACATAAGGTCACGTCGGACATATACGTACGTACACATATACTCTTTCAACAAATTATTACTACGAACATACATTTGTAAATCTCTTGATACCCTTAACTCTCTCATTGAACATTAACTCAAACTACTATCTATTCTTGTTAATCTATTCCTTTAATAAATATCTCTAGTTTAACAGGAAAAATGTATATTTTTATTCTTACACTATTCCACATTATTCCACACAATTCCACACAATCTATAACCAACCGACAACCAATGTTCTGATGAAAACCTTTTGATGATGCTAATTCCGAATAAAACTTGTAAGCTGTGGGGATTTCGTTATGTTTGACACAAGGCCGAATTAAAAAACATTAACCATCCCCCCAACGGATACACTGGAGACCCCGAGGGTTGAAAAAACACCCACCCTGACACACCCATCTTTTTAACTGGTGACCCTCGACAGTTGAAAAGAACATGCACATTCGAGGATAGGTAAATAGAGTTAGTTTATTCTTGGGTTTGTACGCGTTTACTTGATTCATGAGTAGGTAAATATTCATCGGTACGATATTTTTGGGGCGCATGAATTTTTTGACAATGACGTGTCTTTGCGTTTCGTAACGCATGCGTTTGAAATTTGAATAAAATTTGTTTCTGTTGAGGTGTCAAGCAAGTGTAATACGTTTGGGTTTAGGATTTTAATTTTTTCTACCAGTGTCAAATGTCAAATCGTGCTTATGTGTGTCTAAAGATTGTTGTCAATTGCGCGGAAGGGACGTTAAGTCGACAGTTGAAATTTTTAGTAATAATGTTTAATTTTGATTTTAAAGAGTTAAATCACAACCATCAACGCGTCCAGTTGTAGGGTGCGTCGGCCGTGCCTGGTACAAGGCCAAATCTAAACATAGCCGACAATCCCCACATTTAAAGATATCAGATTGTTGAAAAAATAAATAAAATTTTGATCATGGGAACATTATATCATATTTGTGAGGAGAAAAATATTCATTGAGAAACTGCATGCAGTTTTGTAGTTAAAATTGTTCAAACAGAAATGTAAGTATTTAAAATGTCCGCAGAAGTTTACAGCTCATGGTTGTGTAGTATCAGAATGTAAAGACTTTTGTTCCTCTTCTTTTTGGTAGATCAGCAACAGGGTTAGAATGAAGAAATAAAGAAATAGTCCTTAGCGTGTCCTGTTGTTGTTGTTGTTGTTATTGTTGTTGTTACTCTCCTTGGAAACGTGAAGTGAAAATGAAGAAAAGGAAAACTGGCAGTAAAGGCGAGATTTGATCGAGTCAGCTTGAATTTTTTTCCTTACATTGTGAAATGCTATCAGATGCCGCTCCCATTCTGTCTGCTTTGAAATATCATTTGTTGCATTGCCACGAGATCCGTCAGCTAGCCGCTCCCATGCTGGACTGATTTTGATCGGTTAGCGACGTGGTTTAAATAGTGAAGTTTTTCATGTGGAGGGCTTCAGCAGTCATTTGCGCTTGTTTATGTAAACAAAAAAACGTCATATATGAATTTTCTATTTTTAATCCAATCAGGATCCAGAATTTTGCTTTTCACACTAACTTGTGAATTTTTCTTGGTCTGGGTTTTTCCAAAATGTTTTTGATCCTTTGAATCCACTTTTGATGGTGTGCAATTTATTTTGTGTGTCTTAGTTGATAGATGATATAGAATTTGTATCTTGTACAGTTGGGTAAAATCGGCGTTTCCACGATATATGAGGTACTGCAACTCTGACCAAAGAACCTCCTCTTGCTCCACGGCATGTTTAAAGTGATGCTATTGCTTTGTTTGAGATGTCTTTGTATGGAAAAGAAAAATCAAATATATTTTATATTTTATTTACATTTTTTTTTTTACAGAAGTGTTCGGTGCAGATTGTATTTTTTGTTGCTGACGATGACGATGAAAAAGACAAAGAAGATGAAGAAGAAAATTGAAATTGATTTTGGTGTAAAGACGGGTCGAGGGCTCTCCAACAAAGTGATTTATGATTCGAAAAGTTTAATCGTCGCCCAAGAAATTTGAGAATAATCATCGTAGCGGTTGCAGTGAAAACAGGCAAACCTATGAAGTTTAATTTTCGTCACCAGTTGTTGATCCTGGATTTGCATCATTCGTCTTTTTACCAGAACCTTTGATCAGGCAGCATTGGACCCAAACAGCATTGTGCTTGAGAATTCTTTCCGTCTTCAAGAAAGAACTATATAACTTGAGTAGATAAATATTGATCGTTTATAATTGAGTATGTAAGCATTTAGGTGATTCAAAATTATGTAGTGGCTTATATTTGAGTGTAGATGTGCGTTGTGGTGCAGTGGATATCGGCTCGGAACGAGAAATCGGGGAACCGAGTTCGAATTCCAGTTGAATTCCTTGCATTCACTTCCGAACAAATACCTTTGGGAAAGGTATTAATCTGTATCTTCCCTCCAGTTATGGGTTAAATAATAAGACAGATTGGGTTCTATAGCCTTGGCTGGCAACCAGTCTACCGTAGAAAGCAATGGCAACCTACTGTGGGATAATCCTCTGCCCAGTCAGTCATGTCTATTTCGAGACATGATCGCCCAAGCGTGCATAATGTATGGTACTTAACTGACTGAATATAATAGTTGGAAACATAATTAAAACTTCTACTGGGCATAAAGTAGGGGATCGGTTTTTTGTTGTTATGAAGTAATAAACTGATCCCCCCTAATTATACTTAATATAATAATCCATCTCTTTTCACTTCAGCTATAGGTCAAATAATAGGACAGATTGGGTTATATAGCCTTGGCTGGCAACCAGTCTACCACAGAAAGCAATGACAATTTACTATGGGATAATCTTCTGCCCAGTCAGTCATGTCTATTTCGAGACATGATCGCCCAAGCGTGCATCAAGTATGGCACTTAACTGATATTTAAGTGTAAGCATATAATTGAGCAGGGAATAGGTAAATATTGTTCATATTTTTGGGGTATAGTAAGCATTTACTTGATTCATGTATAAGTAAATATTGACATAACTGAGTCTGTAAGCACTTACTTGATTCAAAATTAAGTAACCATTGGAGGCTTATGTTTGACTCTACGTAACACTGTCGTTCGACTGTGTCTATAACCTCTCGCGGAAACAATTATGATGAGGTCTGGAACCTGAGTCAGGGTTTATGCTGTCAATACGGCACCAATTATGAGGACGCCCTCGGATCGCTAGTCATGAGGGCCTTGTCACAGTAGATAGTCTTCGAGTCGTCTCTTACAACGGTGAACCTCCCTGACCAAGCTGTGAAATTTAATCTGAAGAAAGACACGTTGAAGTCCCGGTAGCCATTTCTTTACCACTTCAAACTAAGCCGGACACATGTGCATATTCATATTGATAAAAAAAGAACGGCACCAAAATAAATAAATAAATAAATAAATTCAATGACGCCTGGATAAGTTGCGGAAGAGTTTTTATATACAAAAAAAAAATAACAAACAAAAAACAGAAATAAACAGTCGTCGAATTTCTATTCTTACAACGGAGCGAAAGTTTTCGTCTGGGATTAATGATTGTTCACTTCAATCGGAGATTTCAATTTTTTCTTCAAGTTTTAACGGGTCTTCTTATCGGGGCTTCTTATCGGGACTTCTCGCCAAAGCCTTACGGAAACAGCCGAAGTTGGGTTGTATTTTAATATTAATTAGAATCGGGTTTTTGGAATTTACCTTCCTGCTTTTTCCGCTTGGATTAAAGTATTTGAATATATATATATATATACTAGCAGTATAGCCCGGCATTGCTCGGGTGTAATGAAAGCTTCAAAACTAATCCATGGTCCTGGAGTTCAGACTATTTGGACGTTGACACGAAAGACTAAAACGCAATAGTTATTTCCAGTTAAAGCGAAACCATAGACTGAAAGAAAAATGAATGGATGTAAGTCAAATTTTGTTTTCTTGGTATCGATATCAAATAAGTTTTTTTCGTCGTAAACTGAATTTTGAAGGCTAAATAAGTCCTCTGAGTAAATGGTATCATAGCTGAGACTAAGAACTACAATTATACCTACTTAGAGCCAAACCCGAAGCAAAAATTAAAATAAAAAGGCTGAAAAATACAGACATATAAGCAGGTAAACACACACACACACACACACACGCACACGCACACGCACACAAACATCTTGCCTTTTATATATATATATATATATATATATATATATATATTATCGATTTTCTGCACTATTGTAAGAACTGCAGCCTTGAAACTTCTGAATATCGTTTCTTATGTCTTTGTCTATATATTCCACTCAACAGCTTCGAACAACTATCCAAAGAACATTATGTAAATAATTCTTCTTTTCTGAATTATCAGAATTCATTTCTGTCCAAAACTTCATGCCTTAACAAAAATATTTCTATATTGCTATTTATATCGCATGTTCTGAGAAATGATTTCAGCAGGAGTAACATCCTAACAATACATCAATTACCAGTGCCTTGCTACTAAAAGATACAGAAATCGTAGTTTGATGTTGTTTAGTACCATATCTAATTACGAGTTTTTCTGAGCAAAACAAAAACTGAGCAAAAAAAAATAAAAAAAAAACTGAGCAGAATGAACATTGAGCACAAAAAAAACTAAGCAAAAATAAAACATTATGCAAAACGAAAACCTACAAAAATAAAACATTATGCAAAACGAAAACTAACAAAAATAAAACATTATGCAAAACGAAAACTAACAAAAATAAAACATTATGCAAAACGAAAACTAACAAAAATAAAACATTATGCAAAACGAAATCTAACAAAAATAAAACATTATGCAAAACGAAAACTAACAAAAATAAAACATTATGCAAAACGAAAACTAACAAAAATAAAACATTATGCAAAACGAAAACTAACAAAAATAAAACATTATGCAAAACGAAATCTAACAAAAATAAAACATTATGCAAAACGAAAACTAAGCAAAAATAAAACATTATGCAAAACGAAAACTAACAAAAATAAAACATTATGCAAAACGAAAACTAACAAAAATAAAACATTATGCAAAACGAAAACTAACAAAAATAAAACATTATGCAAAACGAAAACTAACAAAAATAAAACATTATGCAAAACGAAAACTAACAAAAATAAAACATTATGCAAAAAGGAAAACTAACAAAAATGAAAACGAAACAAAAGAAAAAATTAACAAAATTAGCAATGGCCATAAAAAAATTGCTATATTGAAAACTCAGCAAAATATAAAAAAAATAAAAAAGCAAGAGGAAATGTTATGTTCCGGAAAGATATATATATATATCATTAGAGTTAGCTAAGTGATTTAGACATATGTAGGTACCTCCACTTTTCAGCATAAATTTTCGATACCTGACTTTAAAATGAAATTTTTAATATGATAAAACAGTCTTGAAGATTTTATTTTAGATTTAATAAAAAAACATAATGATATAATTTATTATTTCCATCAAGTAAAAATTTCTGGTATATTTCAGATAGAAATTATATAGATTTGAAAGTCAAATTTAATTTCGATTTTTTAAATTTTCTTAAAAACAGCAATTTTCTTAAATTTAAGAAATTTGTAAACAAACAAAAATTCATTGATTTCTAGAAAAATTCAAAAGATTTCTGATACTTTATTTTAGTAAAATTACAAAATTGAAAGTTAAATTAATCTGATTTTTAAAAAATATTACTTACTTATAGTATAAAAACGTAATATACAACAAATTATTAACGATTGCTCGTGTTCATCTAATCGAAGGTTTGACAGAATCTTGGCTGATTAAGCAATGAGAGGTTGTACAGATGCCCATTAAACGACAATTTTCATGAATCTAAGTGAAGGGACAAAACACTTAAATTACGTAACCGTTTCATAATAATGGAAATTTCAGTCTACCATACATGAAAATATGGTAAAAATATAATGAATTAAAAATTATTTTCAAAATAGAGAGGCGTAACTACGTTTATTAATCTTTGCAATTTTGAACTCGTAAATTTTGTTTCCACTTAATTACTATACCACATCCAATAAATACCCCAATAAATACCCCAATAAATACCCTAATAGAGAATTTTACACGATTTTAGACTGTTATAAATTATTATAATTAAAATGTAAATAGAAATTAAAAATTCATTATTCATCAGAAAAAAATTATTTTTTCAAACAATAATGTCCTTAATACTAGTTATTTACAAAAACAATTCAACGTTTTTCTAATTAAGTAATGTCATAGTTTTATTAGATACATTAATTCTCAATTCAGTGCAGATTTTCAGTTAAATAGTACAAATTTGAAAGAAAGTAGGTAATTTACAGTCTCCAATGACTCATACTTTTAACAAAATCTTTTTTTATGAAATAAGAAGGTTCTGTACGAAATTTAATGAAATTAAGTAAGTCGGGGATAATACATTTTTTTTTTAAATGCCAATAATTTCTAAAAAACACATTTCAAACATACTTTCATTAATTTGTAAATAAGTTATGAAAAATTGATTAAAATCGGACAATTATTTAATTTGTAAAATAATCTTCAAATTAATGTGTTTTTAATGGAAAAAAGCGCAAAAAAATTAATGGTAAATTTTGTTGAAGGCGATGAAGTAAACAAAAGAAGCATTTTAACCAAAATTTCGAACGTGTTAAAAAGATTTAAAAAATTCAAAAGATAATTAAAAAATATTTTGATCTTTCCTCTTAATATTAACGTCAACATTTTGACGATAAAACTTGAAATTTCTTAAGTTTTATGTTTTTTGCATTAATCTATGTTGCTTTCCCGCGAATTAATTGAGGTATCTAGGCAAATGTAACCGGATAGGACAATCTACTATGTAGACGTAATGGACGGTACTCCTCATATGCAGTATCCTGAGACATAGACGTAGTCAATAGACGTAGACCAATAGTCGTAGACCAGAAGACTTTTGGACGTAGACCTCTAGATCTATGGACGTAGACCTCTAGGCGAAGACATGTAGACCTATCTGCGTAATCGCCTTCGTCTGTATTTATGTCTGACACCAATCAATCATATTACTGTGAGGGGGAACCAAGTTGTATGCATATTCATTACGTATTCATTTCATCAGGAAAATAAAAATTAAAAATAATATAGGAAAAGAACGAAAACGAAACAAAACGAAAACAGGCCAAAATTCAAAGTGAAAAGACAAAACCTGAGCAAAACAAAATTTGGTCAAAATAAAAATTGCGCATTATGAAAAATGGCGAAAATAAAAACTAAAAAAAAAACTGAGCAAAACTAAGAACGAACATACTGAAAACTAAGCAAAACGAAACATGTTCAAAATGAAAACTAAGCACAATTATTACTGGCCAAAAAGAAAACTGAGCAAACGAAACATGTTCAAAATGAAAACTAAGCAAAATTATTACTGGCCAAAAAGAAAACTGAGCAAAACGAAACATGTTCAAAATGAAAACTAAGCACAATTATTACTGGCCAAAAAGAAAACTGAGCAAACGAAACATGTTCAAAATGAAAACTAAGCAAAATTATTACTGGCCAAAAAGAAAACTGAACAAAACAAAACATGTTCAAAATGAAAACTGAGCAAAATTATTACTGGCCAAAAAGAAAACTGAGCAGAACGAAACATGTTCAAAATGAAAACTGAGCAAAACAAAACTGGTAAAAATGAAAAATTAATAAAATAAATATTGAACAAAAAGAAAACTTAATAAAAACTGGGTTCGGGTCAAAATGAAAACTGAACAAAACGAAATCAGACCAAAATGAAAACAGAGGAAGACGAAATCTGAACCAAAAAAACATTGACCAAAATAAAGACTTACCAAATTGAAAACTGATATAAACTAAAACTGGTTAAAATTGAAGTTGAGAAAATTAAAATGTGACCCAAAACTGGGCAAAGTGAAAAAGGGCCAAAATTTAAAGAAAACGAAAGAAAAAATGGCCAAAACGAAGACTGAACAAAAGAAACATTGACCAAAATTAAAACTCGCCAAATGGAAAACTGAGCAAAACGAAAACAAATTAAAAAAAAAACTGGCGTAAATGAAATGTAAATAAAACGAACACTGATCAACACGAAAACTGAGCAAATGATGCTGAAAATGGTAGAATTTTTAACGTTTGCATACATTGTGCGTCATCAAACACCCTACGGCATGTGTAGTGAAACAGTTTCACTGGTTTAACAATATATCTTTAATAATATATATGTTTGGTTGGTTGTTTTGTTTTATGGCATATCAACCACGGCGGGTCATTTATTGCCAACTAAATTTTATTTATTTATTGCTGGTAATACCTTTTTCTTTCAACAATTCATTGTTGTTTTTATATAAGTTTTGTGTCTAGTAATACTTTTTTTCTTTTCGAGTATCAAGATTCATTGGGATTTGTTTTTAAGGGCAGGGTCCCCAAGTCCTACCCTGTTATTTAACCCATAACTGGAGGGAAGGGACGAATTAATACCTTTCCCAAGGGTACCAGTGCTTGAGTGAATGCAGGGTATTCAACTGAAATTCGAACTCGGCTCACCGATTTCTCTTTCCGAGCCGATATCCACTGCACCACAACGCACATCCGTCACGATACGCTTACAGCACTTGGTATTCCCAAGCGGTCACCCATCTAAGTACTGACCAGGCTCAACGTTGTTTAACTTCGGTGATCGAACGAGAATCGATTTATTCGACGTGATATAGCCGTAAGCCCTATATAAATGTCAGCGACTTTCGACCAACTAAGGAAATTCTTTCAACTTAGGCCATATCGCCAATAATCTAAACTCCTATCTGTCAACCATCACAGGTAATCTCTTCTGCCACTCATAAGCATGGACTAAGTAAATCTCCCTGAAAGTAATACACTGCGCCTCTTCGGCCTTACCCTTCTCGACATGCTCCAGAGGAGAATCTTTAATGTGATTGATCCCGACCTGGCAGCACCACTCGAACAACTTTCTAATCGGCGGGATGTAGCTCCCCTCTGTTCTACAAATATTTTCATGGCTTCTGCTTCGAAAAAATTAGGTCACTGGAGCCCCCTCCACAAGAATTTACTCAGGCAACCAAACTGGCAACAAGGTCCCACCCTTTTACAGTTAAATCTATTAAATACAGGTAACAA
Source organism: Ascarosepion bandense (assembly GCA_037127315.1). Lineage (NCBI taxonomy): Eukaryota > Metazoa > Mollusca > Cephalopoda > Sepiida > Sepiidae > Ascarosepion > Ascarosepion bandense. The sequence continues at coordinate 2,159,306 of JBBBDQ010001406.1, read as the reverse complement.
TTCTACTCTATCATTTTCTTTTCTCGCGCTTCCCGCCTGTGGAACTCCCTTCCATATTCTTGCTTTCCTGGCGGCTACAATCTCCAAGAATTTAAATGCAATATCAATTCCCATCTCTTATCCACTTAACTCCAGCCTTTTCCAGATCACTCTGTGTATCTTCTTCTTTTCCTTTCTCTCTTCGTAACTGTCTTCACTTCTGTGTTCACATCCTTCTCTTGCCCTTTCTCGTTCTCCCCCTGTATGTGGTTCGTCTTTGTCTTCACTCATTTTCTGGTCTAAAACTTTAATTCTCTTATGTAGCCCCCCTACACATTAGTGGTGGTACCGCCTTGCTTGGTGGTACCAAGGCGGTACCATCAGTATTCTCATCCTTCTCTTACCCACTTCTTGACACCCCCTATAACCTGTCACTATTTCTCATAACGTTCCTCCTATGTAACCCACTGCACAACAGTGGCAGTAAAATATCTTGCTTGGGGCGATATGATTATATATATAAAAATGATTATATATATGAAAAAATTCTATACTATTATAATGCTGATATAAACTGGGGGTTTAATTCTACATTACAATCAAAATATAAATTGATCCCTCACTTTATGGCCACATTCATCCTTTTCTCATGCTCTTTTCTCCGTCCATTCCACTCTAATCTCTCATCCTTCTCTTCTCTTACCCATTTCCTGACACCCCCTATAACTTGTCACTATTTCTCATAACTTTCCTCCTATGTAACCCCCTGCACAACAGTGGCAGTAAAATATCTTGCTTAGGGCGATATGATTATATATATATATATATAAATGATTATATATATAAAAAAAATTCTATACTATTATAATGTGGCTATAAACTAGGGGTTAAATTCTACATTACAATCAATATATAAAGTGTTCCCTTACTTTATGGCCACATTCATCCTTTTCTCATGCTCCTAAATAAAAAAAATGTTAGGAATCATTTCAATAGTACTGAATTGGGATATCGCAAATTCAGTGTAACATTTTCCTGAAGTTAAACCGATATTTGCTTTCTACGGTGAGAAAATATACAAAAAGGAATGTTTATAAATATATCTTTTTGTCATTTGAGAATGTCTACACATCTTATGTAAAGTTATCTTAAAGTTATCAACAGTTTTTTACACGAGATCTGGAACAAAAAATCTACATCCCCCTTCCAGAAATGTTTGGTATCTTTATCTTTCATAATTCTGGATTTTTTTCTTAAATCAATTTTTATGTATTTTAGCTTTGACATATTGAAAGAATGTCCCTTTGTTTTTTTACGATAAAAATGTTATCGTGAGATAAATATATATTTTTGTTGACAGTATATTCAATAAAATTTTTTTACGTCTACGAAGTTTTCGACGTTGAAAAACTGATTCTAATAATTTCTGTGGCATTTGCTGCTAACCCAGAAAATTTTTCACCAAATTATTAGTAGCTCAGTCGCTTTATACTTCGATAAATTCCAAAGTTTCCTGGATACTCTAATTTGGCGAAAATCTTTGATTCCGATATGTGATATGTCCGCGGTATTTTAAAATCGGTCGTAAGTTAAATAAATTTATTGATTATTATAGGTCTAATTTTCTTATAATCATTTCAGTCAGTTAGTTAAGTGCCATACGTGAAACACGCTTGGGCGATCATGTCTCGAAAGAGATATGACTGACTGAGCAGAAGATTATCCCGCAGTAGGTTGCCATTGCTTTCTGCAGTAGACTGGTTGACAGCCAAGGCTATAAAACCCAATCTGTCCTGTTATTTAACCCATAAGTGGAAGGAAGAGACAGATTAATACCTTTCCCAAGAGTATTTGCACGTAAGTGAATGCAATGAATTCGACAGGAATTCGAACTCGGCTCCCCGATTTCTTGTTCCGAGCCGATATCCACTGGACCAACTTGACAGAAATTCACCTCGCTTTGTAATTAGCTTATTTCTCATAATTATAGGTATTTTTATAGGCGATATTGTCATCTATTTTGCAAAAAAAAAAGACCTCGCTGCCGAACTTGAAAAGGACCTTCAATCCGTAGTGGACTAGGGTAAGAAATGGGTCGTTAATTTTAATGCTTCCATAACGAAGCTGCTATCTATTAACCATCACAGACAATCGCTCCTACACGCCTCCCATAAGTATGGATCAGTCTAGCCTCCCTGAAAGCAAAACACTGCGCCTCCTCGACTAAACTCTCACAACAGACCTCAAGTGGAATGACTATATAGAATCCATAGCTACATCCGCTACAAGCATGGACCAAGCGATTCTCCCTGAGAGCAAAACACTACGCCTCCTCGGCCTTACCCTCTCCTCAGACCTCAAATGGAACCACTATATTGAATCCATAGCTAAATCTACTGCTAAGAAGGTTGGGTCACTATGTCGATCCAGGATGTTTTTTTCCGCCTGAATCCATCCTGCATATATACAAGTAAACCATCCGTCCGTGCATGGAGTACTGCTGCCATTTATGGTCAGGCGTCCCTGCCGTTCTCCTCGGTGTTCTCGACAGGCTCCAAAAGAGAGTCTGTAATGTGATAGGTACTGATTCCCCACCGTCGAAATGTGGCCTCCCTTTGTCTGTTCTATAAATATTTTATGGCTTCTGCTCCAACGATCTTAAGTCAATGATGCCTCCTCAACAGGTGTTTACTCGTGCAACCAGACTGGCAGGTTAGCCAAATGCAGACGACAATTCTATTCCCGCAGCTTCTCGCACTTCCCGCCTGTGGAACTCGCTCCCATATTCTTGCTTTCCTGACAGCTACAACCTCCAGAAATTTAAATGCAATGTCAATACTCATCTATTAACCACTGGACTCTAGCTCTCTCCCCACTCCCGTATATCCTTCCCTTTCTCTTCACCTATGTATCTGTCATCGCACCTGCATTCTCAGCTTTCTATTGTTCCTTTCTAACTAGTTTGCACTCCTCACTCTTTTCTAATTAATCTTTCTACAGTTATGTAGACACCGCTCATCAGTGGCATTTCTACCTTGCTCAGGGTGAAATGATTAAAAAAAAAAAGGAAGGTAGTTTCTCTGTGTAGGGCCAGGAAGTTTTTTTCCCGTCTGAGTCCTTCCTGCACATATATAAATCTACCATCCGCCTGTGCATTGAATACTGTTGCCATATCTGGTCGGGGGCTCTTGCTATCCACCTAGGAGTCCTTGACAAAATCCAACGGAGAGACTGTCATGTGATCGATCTCTACTTCGAAGATCAGATACAGTCACTTTCTGACTGGCGCAGTGGGTCATCCCTTTGTCTTTTGTGCAAATACTTTTGAGGATTATGCTCCGATGAACTTAGCTCACCAATATATGAATTTACTCAAGCAACAAGATTATCAATTAGGTCCCACCCTTTTACTGTGAAACCAATAAAATGTAAACGCAAATTCTACTCCAGCAGCTTTTTTCTCGCACTTCCCGCTTGTAAAATTCCTTTCCGTTCACCTGCTTCTCTGACAGCTACAATCTCCAAGAATTTAAATGTAAAGTCAATAACCTTCTTTTATCTCACTAACCTGCATTTTCTCTCTCATGCTCCATTCTCCTTCCACTCCACTCTCATCAGTATTCTCATCCTTTTCTTACCCACTTCCTGACACTCCCTATAGCCTGTCACTATTTCTCATAACTTTCCTCCTATGTAACCCACTGCACAACAGTGGCAGTAAAATATCTTGCTTGGGGCGATATGAATATATATATAAAAATGATTATATATATGAAACAATTCTATATTATTATAATGCTGATATAAACTGGGGGTTCAGTTCTACATTACAATCAATACATAAAGTGATCCCTTACTTTATGGCCACATTCATCCTTTTCTCATGCTTCTTTCTCCGTCCATTCCACTCTAATCTCTCATCCTTCTCTTCTCTTACCCATTTCCTGACACCCCCTATAACTTGTCACTATTTCTCATAACTTTCCTCCTATGTAAGCCTCTGCACAACAGTGGTAGTAAAATACCTTGCTTTGGGGCGATATGATTATATATATAAAAATGATTATATATATAAAAAAATTCTATACAATTATAATGTGGCTATAAACTAGGGGTTCAATTCTACATTACAATCAATATAAAAAGTGATCCCTTACTTTATGGCCACATTCGTCCTTTTCTCATGATCCATTCTCCTTCCACTCCACTCTCATCAGTATTCTCATCCTTCTCTTACCCACTTCTTGACACCCCCTATAACCTGTCACTATTTCTCATAACGTTCCTCCTATGTAAGCTCCTGCACAACAGTGGCAGTAAAATATCTTGCTTAGGGCGATATGATTATATATATAAAAATGATTATATATATGACAAAATTCTATATTATTATAATGCTGATATAAAAATTGGGGGTTCAATTCTATATTACAATCAAAATATAAAGTGATCCCTTACTTTATGGCCACATTCATCCTTTTCTCGTGTTCTTTGGCAGTAAAATATCTTGTTTGGGGTGATTTGATTAAAAAAAATGGCTGAGGATCAGAAATGACCGAAGAGCAAGCAGCTGGGAAGTAGAAACCGGAAGTAGAAAGTAGAAAGAGAAAATCAAACATCATTACACATAACTTGTCAAGGACACCTCGATATGGTGTAATGCTTAGCAAGCTTGTCTCGCTAGAATTCTTCCAATTGAGTAGTGAATTCGATCTTCACTGGGTGTTTGTTGTTTTCGGCCTTGTGCCACATCTAAGCTATGCTTAGAAAATCCCCATACACTTGTCAATTTCAACAGCAAAATGTTGAGATCGAACTGTCAATGTGATCGTCTCAGAGATCTTGATCCATGACGCGCCAATTCTTTCTGCGGTAGACTAGTTGCCAACCAAGTCTATAGAACCAAATCTCTCCTGCTGTTCAACACATAATGGGCACCTAGACGTGGTGCAATGGTTAGCAAGCTTTTCTCGGTAGAAGCTGTTACAACTGAGTAGTGTGTTCAATCCTCACTGGGTATCCATTATTTTCGACCTCGTGCCACATCTAAGCGGGGCTTAGAAAATCAACTGTTTAGCGCATGGATGGAAGGAGAATAAATGGATTGATGCATTTTCCAAAGGTATTTGTGCATAATTGAATGCAACTGGGGCGGTCACCTAATCCCCATTGCAGACGCATTCTCGATATCAGACTCTTAGTTTCAACATCCTCAGATCCAAACTGTGATTTATACTGCAATAATGCTAAAGAAAAGGACACGTGATCTTGCATCAACAGACTGAACAACGGCAGGATGCTCAAACTCTCGGTTACAATGCCTTGTGCAACCATCGACGGCCCTTCAAAGAGATGCTTCTCAGCCAATTACTCATCAATAAGGTTTGGGTAAAACCGTGGTATGGCTATCAGGCACTCTCTAAACTGCCGTAAGCTGTTATAGCAGTTGCCATGTTTTTCCTATCCACATACAGCCCAAGTCATTTTACTCGTCTGCGATTGGCTAATAAATTACTATTGTTTTGTACATGACAATTTAGCAATCGCAGTCACCGTTTGAATCATTCTGCTCTGACCCTATTTACCTAATCTGTTTAGTACGTGTGTAGTGATTGGTTAATTTCTAACTAATCACATATTTTTAATGTAAAATCAAGTTTTCTCGCAGTTACTTCTGGAGCCTATCTCCCCACCTATCTCCCACGGCGTCTATTCGCAAGTTCGTCAGTAAGATCCCAAACTGCTATTCGATTCTGCGCCGATCTTGCTCAACACGTTTTAAGGCACACACAGACACGGAACTTTGTAATCAGAATTCTTTCTTTTTTTTTTTTAATCATATCACCCCGAGCAAGGCGGTAACGCCACTGATGTGCAGGGGCCTATATAGGAGTGAAAAGATTGGAAAAGAGAAAGCCGGAAACCACATCCTAAACAGGGAACGAGGGATGAGCCTCTTCACCTGTTCAATAGACGAGGGTGGAGTGTGAACCAGGCGATAGTTTAGTCTATATACTCCAATTGGATTTTTCTCTGAACATTTCGCCAAGTACCTCACTTGAACATTGTTGACTCAAACCTGTTTTATTCACAACACATTCAAAGAAATTATGTACTTCGTGTTATTTCTTCGTAGATGCAAACATTTTTCAAACACTTATTCGGGATATCTTTTTACAGGAAAGAACTCTCTTCGCTCACGTGACATCGATCAACCAGCAGTCAAAGGGGAACAACTTTTTCTTCTTACTCTACATATATAGTGTAATAATATTACATGCTTTGTTTTTCATTGTTGTATTTGATTTAATATATATATATATATATATATATATATATATATATACTGTTAAATATAAGAGACAATGAATATCTATTATGTTTAATCACGAGCCGTTCTAAACGTCGAATTTTGTCTTTAATTTCAGTCGAAAATAAAAACAAAAATTCTCCACAATTTGGATAATTTTCTATTAATTTGGTTCTAAGCTTTCGGCTCACATGAGCCATCTTCAGAGAGGTTATTAAGTCGGTAACACAATAACATCCACCATCAGCGACGATTTTATTTTATGTTGACATAAAACTCCGCTAGTCAACGGCAATAGTTGCCAAAAATAACAAACGCAGTCCGCAATTTTGCAATGCGGTTCTATGACGTCACACCGCGAAATGAAACAGAACCATGTATTCAAATGCAATGTAATGTGTTATGGCCGAATTTAAACGTGATTTTATTAAGTGTTAATTGTTTGGATTTAATGTTCATGGCCTCCAATATATATATATTTGTTTGGTTAGAAATTGGACTCGTTGTTTTAATTATCTTGAAATTTATGTTGGACAAATCGTAATATAAATAGTAGAGTTGCCCACTCCAGATCATGGTCCTGGGCATGACGGTAAACTGCATCCTGTAGCAAGGCCTCTGATCGGGAGGTTGAGAGAAGCATGGAATCACCTCTTAATCGCAGTTGTTCCCAGGTCTACCCTGACTCGGAGTGGTAGCACTTGTTAGGGTCCCAGCTATGGGCAAATAATTAACCCCCAAACTGGTGTTAAAATATTATGAAAGTATAAAAATACACTTTTATAGAAATACATACATAAAATAAACTTTTGTAGAAAAAATATACATGTTTGAAGGAAAAATATGACCAACAATACATTTTTGAAGCAAACATTATTACTATAACACAATTTTGAAGGAAAGATATTCTTAGCAAAACATTATTGAATACAAAACTAGAAGACATTTTGAGTTAAAAAAATGAAAATAAAAACAAAGAATTTTCATTAAAATCTGATTAAATCATCTTTCTCACTATAACCGACACTAAAAAAATATCTTAAAACCCTAATTTTTTGACATTAAATAACCCATAGAGGTTGGTATACAGTTAAACAAAACTCAACCCTTCGAGACTAATAACTTTAATAAATCAACCATAGCGAGATTCGAAACAGGGCTTCAGGGTCAAATCGAACATTCTAATCACTCTGCCACTAATATATATATATATATATATATATATATATACTAGCAGTATAGCCCAGCGTTGCTCGGATGTAATGAAAGCTTTAAAACTAATCCATGGTCCTGGAGTTCAGTCTCTTTGGACGTTGGCACGAAAGACTAAAAAGCAATAGTTGTTTCCAGTTAAGTGAAACCGTAGACTAAAAGAAAAATGAATGGATGTAAGTCAAAATTTGATTTCCTGGTATCGATATCAAATAGGATTTTTCGTAGTAACCTGAATTTTGAAGGCTAAATAAGTCCTCTGAGTAAATGGTATCATAGCTGAGACTAAGAACTACAATTATACCTACTTTGAGCCAAACCCGAAGTAAAAACTAAAATAAAAGGGCAGAAAAAATACAGTTATACAGGCAGATAAACAGACACACACACACACACACACACACACACACAAGCATCTTGCCTTATATGTATATATATATATATATATATTATCGATTTTCTACCCTATTGTAAGAACTGCAACCTTGAAACTTCTGAATATCGTTTCGTAAGTCTTTGTCTATCAGTGTAGCAAATTTGATTAAAATCGGACCACTCATTCTATAACCTGATTTTTTCTATTATCGATTTTCGATATTTATCGGGTGTACCTCGACACAAAACCTGACTAAGAACACTCACAGACGCTTAGAGAATAACTGAGTAAATTTTCAAGAAAATCGGTTCAGCCGTTTAGGAGTCTATAGTTAACGGAATCACACACACACACACACACACAGAAACACACACACAGACAAAGTTCCATTTATAAATAAGTTTAGATAGATAAATTGTAGACATTCTACTTATTGAATTTATACATGATCAATTTCTATTCTAATTACAATGTGAACAGAGGCCCAGGTTCAACTCCTAAAACGCTTTATTCTGCATTAATTGAAAGCATAAACAAGAGGATGCCTAGATTTTATGATAGTAGGCGGTATTTTTCATTATAGTGGAGGTAGGGGCGCTAGTGGCAGAGATCATTTACTACAACGCTAACCACTCTTCTAAAATCAAATCTGGTATTATTATAGGCTTCTTTTAAGAGCACTAAGTATCTGAAGGCCCCAATATTTAGCAAAAGAATGAAAATACACAGAAATTAGATTCAGAAACTTACAGTACCCGTATCACTTTATTCACAACACAAAAAGAAAGGCACATTAAATATAGAACCACAATAAAAGCAACATTAACAACAATAATAATTTAAACAATAACAGATACATTATACTACCCACCAACTCTATTGCATCCACTATCCAAAACAATTTATCCTATCTAAAACAACACACAAATAGTAACAACTACCTCGAAAACTATTATAGACATCGTCAGATCTAATAAAAATATCGGAAATCATAATAATGAACAAGCAGATATATTCAAAATAAAATACCAAAATTGTTCCTCAATGTACATCGGAGAAACAAGTAGAAATATAAAAATACGTATGAATGAACACAAAAGAGGCTTCACTCATAATAATCCAGCGAATGCATTAGTGATTCACAGAAATGATTTCGACCACAATTTCGATTTAAAATATGCCACACTAATAAAAAGATTAAGCAATTTATTCAGAAGGAAAATTCTCGAGAGCGCCGCCATCCAGTACTAACAAAATATCAATTTGCGCCCCGATTTTTTTTCCCAATTTCACCTCTGCTTATGGAAACGATACACAAACAGACTAACATACATAATAAAACATCCATAAAAACGGTTAAATTCCCTTCATTTTAACATCTCGGTACATTGAAGAAAAGCATTCTAAAACTTAACATTTTCTGTTAATATATTTGAATGATTTGTGAGTGTGTTTTATAGTTGCCAACAATGTTTGTTTATAGATACGTAATATATATATATATATATATATATATATATATCTGCACATTAAAATAGTAGACATTGTATATATTGAATTAATATATGAATTTATATATATATATATATATATATATATATATGCACATTAAAATAGTAGATATTCTATGTATTGAATTTATATATATGTATATATATATATATATATATATATATATGTAGTAGTTATTCTATGTATTGAATTTATATATATATATATATATATATATATATATATATATATATATATATATTTTAATTCAGATACTTCAATCCAAAGGAAAAAAGCAGGAAGGTAAATTCCAAAAAACCCGATCCTAATTAATATTAAAAATTTATTTTAATATTAAAAAATGATACAGGAAGAGAGCTCCCCTTTTTTTTGCAAACCCAGACGATGTCAATTTTTTTTCTTTTCTTATTTATTTGATTTTATTCTATCCTTTTCTTTTTCTTTTTCCTTTTCTTTTTCTTTCCCTTTATTTTTATTTTTATTTTATTTTTTTTATTTTATTATTATTTATTTTTTAATTTCTTTGCAATCTATTTAAAAAGGAAAAGTAGACTAATTTTTCTCCAGTTTCTGAAAGGTTTTTTTCTGTTGCTGAGGTGATGTGTCGCTCCCCGTGGGGATCGTCATATCGAAATGGCCATTCAACATCTTTGAATTAATCCTTTTTTAATATATATATATATATATATATATATATAATGAACGATGCGTAGATGCGTAAGTAGCTACTGTTTTTTCAAAGTTTACCATTCCTTAATCGGGACAATATATATATATATATATAGACTGGTCTTTTTTGAAGGCTGCAAAAGTTTTGTGGAGTATAAATTAAATACATAGAATGTCTAATATATATATATATATATATATATATATATATATATATATATATTGTCCCGATTAAGGAATGGTAGACTTTGAAAAAACAGTAGCTACTTACGCATCTACGCATCGTTCATTCAGTAATAAATTTAAACACTCTCGGCTACTGGCGTGTGTTTACATTGTATATAACACACTAACGTCCGCCTTCCATTAGCTCAGAGGTAAAATCGCCGACTGATGTCAAGTCAGTCCGTTTTCAATCCTGGCTATAAGCAATCAGATGTCTAACCGTACTGATGAGCTGTGATACAGCAAAACAGATTTGCCTATGGATGACTATATATTGTTAAATTGTAATGAAGCTTAGTGTAAAATTGTTGATTTTTAAGTAGTTCCCTGGTAGAAAGGCATATTAAGAAAGCAGTTTTTTGTTCTTAAGTGCTCGATATTAGGATAGCGATAAGATCGTTGGTTATAAATAATGTGATAAGTTTGTCACTTAACTGATCAGTGTTATTTCAGTCATGCCGACATGAAAGTATTTTGTTAATTCTGCCTTTTTTTCTGCTTGTTGAATGGCAACAATTTGGAAACAACAACAGATAACTTAGTGAAGAACGAAGACATCGCAATAATGCTTTCATGAAACTTCGAAGTTGGCATGGCTGAAATCACACTGCTCTGCCAAAGAACAGACCTCTGCACAATAGTTCTATTAACTATATATATATATATATATATATATATATATATATATGAAATTATTTGTTTGAACATTATTTTTAATCGATACTGGTATTTAAGTAGATATCAATTTTTCAATCAAACAGTACATTTGTTTATACCGGCCTGAATATCTACAATAAATTTTTGTTACGAAAATATGTGTCATTCACCAGGATTCGAACTTGCGACTCCTAACCACATTGGAGAAGACACAAATTCATCTGGCGCGTCTTAGTCACGAATTATACCAGTCTAAACGGAGTCAAATTGAGCCTATATAACACAATTTTCGATTCTATTCAAATAACTATCTCTGCTCTAAAATGTATCGTAATGTAAACAGACAACGTTACGGACAATTCCGAAGATTAACGAAATGGTTTAATAACCGACACATTGCAATTAGTCGTTTGAACATTGTTTTTAACTGATAATCGTATTTAAGTAGATATTTAATCCTGCCGAATGACACACATTTTCGTTACAAAAAATTATTGTAAATAACCTGGCCGGTAAAAATGAATATACGTTTCGATTAAAAACAGCATATCTACTTAAAAAACAGAATATCTACTTATACGAATATCGATTAAAAATAATGTTCAAATAAATAATTTTAATATGTCGGTTGTTAAATCATTTCGTTAATCTTTAGGATTTTCCGTGATATATATATATATATATATATATATATATATATATAAATTTTAGAAAAAAGATTTCGATGTCCTACAATTTCATGGGTAATACATATTTCTCCGTTGACTTTGCCGCTCTTCAGACCCCAAATGACACAACAGTTAATCTTCAAAATATTCCCGAAAATCATTACACATATACGTTCACGTGTTCATATTGAGAATAGACATTTGCAACGGTAATTTACAAAAAACAATTCCTCGGTCATTAAAAAAAGATTTTCGGGAATGTTTTGAAAAATAACTGTTGTATGATTTGGGGTCTGATGAACCGCAAGGTCAGCGGTGAAATATGTATTACCCATGAAATTGTAGTATATCTAAATTTTTTTCTAAATTATATTACTCGGTTCAATTAAATAAATAATTTAACATTGAGCTCTTTTGAGTTCGTCTCTATCGGAATTTACCTGGATAATATACCAAGTATTCTACATATACATATATTGTTATTACAGGGTGAGGTGGGTAAATTTTCGACATGTGATATTTTTCATGCGATGAATAAACTTTCTCTTAATCTAAGACTTGTAAAGAAAATATATTAGATAAATATAAACGTTTGTTTTTTATAGTAATTCATTTTCTCCTTTTTTTTTTTTATACAAGAAACACAAACTAAGGGAAAATGTACTAACATGCATTTTATAAGCATACCACAAATGCACAAATACATTTTTATTCTTTCAGTTTTGGACCTGGTAAATCCTTGAATGGTGAAATGCATAATCGAATCTATTTTCAAACAAATCTATTTTCATGAAACGTTTCCATTTGTCAAATGCGAAATCTGTCGGGATTACCATATCATAATTTGAAAACACACCCACGAACTATCATATATATTCATATTTTTTATATTATATTTTCTGAGAACTTTAGAATGTTCTACATTCTACATTCGTTTTCAAGGATTGTTATATTTACGCAACTGTTTTTTTTTTAATTCCAGAGTTCTCACGTTTAATTGAAACTAATTTCGAGTTACTGAAGGTCAAATCATTTAAAAGGTCAAAATGAAATTTTTGAATTTTTTAAAACACACATTAATATACGGCTCCCTATGGAAAAGGATGCATTATTTATTTTTAGCTGTTTTTTCTGAATGTGCTATATAAAATGTTGGTGTTATCTTTGAAAATTTGCTTTTTTTAATGTATTTTACTTATTTGTTACATGTTGGTCTATTTAAAAAAATATACATATAAAATTAACAGGCTATCACTCGTTGCGTGTTAGCTTCCCACAGGGATCAGGGTACACAACTGTCTTCTCTATGGGGAACAGGTGTAGTATAATTATTTAGTTAGAAATTCGACAGGTTCACCACAGTTGTCCTCTTTTATAGCCGTTGTCAGAATCTTATCTACCGCATGTAGGCTGGATTCATTATCTGTACGTCTTAATCCAATGCTACAATCACAGCATTATCCACAAAATCTTTACATATTCAGCGACTTGATGCGCCTGAGGACAAGCCCACATGAAAGTTATACTAACCAAATAACCAACTTCTATATCCACCCTTAGCCCTGACACATGGCCCAATGGAAATAGACGTTGGATAGTTCCTGACTTGACTCTTACAGTTGTGAGTTCAATCCCGGTGTACAGAAGTGGTGAACACGTAATTTGCAGGATTAGAGGGAGGCTTTACGCAAGGTTTATGGGTGATATACCCCAGTCATTGTAATACAAGGTCCGGTACAAAATTCCTAGAACCATCGTACAAATGGCAACAAAGATGATGCCAATAGTCCGAATAATGTAAATATTGTAAATACTACCTCATCTCAGAAATATAGACAAATAGAATGATCTATTATGAAACGTCGTACAAATGGAAACAAAGATGATGCCAATTGTCCGAATAATGTAAATATTGTAAATACTACCTCATCTCAGAAATATAGACAAATAGAATGATCTATTATTAAACGTCGTACAAATGGCAACAAAGATGATGCCAATAGACCGAATAATGTAAATATTGTAAATACTACCTCATCTCAGAAAATATAGACAAATAGAATGATCTATTATTAAACGTCGTACAAATGGCAACAAAGATGATGCCAATAGTCCGAATAATGTAAATATTGTAAATACTACCTCATCTCAGAAATATAGACAAATAGAATGATCTATTATGAAACGTCGTACAAATGGCAACAAAGATGATGCCAATAGACCGAATAATGTAAATATTGTAAATACTACCTCATCTCAGAAATATAGACAAATAGAATGATCTATTATTAAACGTCGTACAAATGGCAACAAAGTTGAGGACAATAGTCCGAATAATGTAAACAGTGAAAATACTACTTCATCTCAGAAAATATAGACAAATAGAATGATCTATTATTAAACGTCGTACAAATGGCAACAAAGTTGAGGACAATAGTCCGAATAATGTAAACAGTGAAAATACTACTTCATCTCAGAAAATATAGACAAATAGAATGATCTATTATTATGGCAACAAAGGTGGCGGCAATAGTCCGAATACTGTATAGATTACCTCATCTCAGAATATAGACAAATAGATTTTCTAGGTCTTTAAATTGTTGACATTGATCTCTTTAGGTGCATCCATTTCGTAGTTCACATAGTAGACTGTTTCCTTTTTCGGACAACCATTTCGTGCGTATTTCCATTTGCAATTCCCACTGTTTTAATAAACAAGAACAAATAAATCAGGGAGTCTACTCAAACACGTGTATCCACCTAAGTATAAAATATATATTATTTAATTCCTCAAAAGATATTTGTTTTTATTTCTCTTAGTGCTCAGTGAGTACTATGACATATTGCTATACTTTGCAAATCGAAACTCTATAACTACTTAGAAAACAGAAGAAAATTTGGTAGTAATTTGGGGTTACATATGATATATACCTGCTATCAGGAAATGCAGCATTTACACTCCTATTTTTTATACTCATATCGTCTCAAACAAGGCAGTCTACTGTCACTGGTTCGCAAAAAAGAAGCTGTTGGAATAGAATTTGCGTTTGCAATTTATTGGTTTCAATGATCTCCCCGATGCCATAAGATCACAAGTAGGCATGTACGTCGATGATACCACAGTTTACTCTCGCCTCGATCCAAAATCTGGTGTTGGTGACAAGGCGTACCTCGCTGCCGATCTTGAGAAGGACCTCCAATCTGTGGTGGATTGGGGTAAGAATATCTCTAAAGCATTCGACAGAGTATGGCATGCCGGCCTTTTACAGAAATTGCGAAGCTATGGCATAACTGGACTTTTCTTGGACTTAATCCGGTCATTCCTCTCTAACCGCATACTGAAGGTGGTATTAAACGGACATGCCTCCTAGAACTACCCTACAAACGCCGGTGTACCCCAAGGCTCTATCCTAGGTCCTACGCTCTTTCTAATCTATATCAATGATCTTCACGATACCATAAGATCACAAGTAGGCATGTACGCTGATGATACCACAGTTTACTCTCGCCTCGATCAAAAATCTGGTGTTGGTGACAAGGTGAACCTCGCTGCCGAGCTTGAAAAGGACCTCCAATCCGTTATGGATTGGGGTAAGAAATGGCTCGTAAAATTCAATTCTTCGAAAACGAAGCTGCTGTCAATTAACCACCACAGACAACCGCACCTCCCTCCCATTAGCATAGAACAGGCTTGCCTCCCAGAGAGTAAATCACTACGCCTGCTTGGCCTGACACTCTCAGCGGACCTCAAGTGGAATGACTACGTCGAATCCATTGCTAAATCCGCAGCTATGAAAGTCGGCTCTCTGTGCAGGGCCCGGAAATTCTTTCCGCCTGAATCTATCCTGCAATTATATAAATCCACCATCCGCCCGTGTATTGAGTACTGCTGCCACATCTGGTCGGGTGCCCTTTTTATTCTCCTCGGAGTTCTTGACAAAATACAGCGAAGAATCTGTAATGTGATTGATACCGACTTGGCTGACCACCTGCAGTATCTCTCACCGGGGTGATGTGGCTTCCCTGTGTCTCTTCTATAAATACATTCATGGCTTCTGCTCTGACGAACTTAAATTACTGGTGCCCCTTAGATGTGAACTTGCACGAGATACTAGATTGGCAACTAGGTCCCACCCTTTTACAGTGAAACCGATGAAATGTAACCGCAATTTCTACTCCAACAGTTTCTTTCCTCGCACTTCCCGCCTGTGGAATTCCCTACCGTATGCTTGCTCCCCCGACGGCTACAAAATCCAGGAGTTTAAATGTAAGGTCAACAGACACTTCCTAACACACTAACTCACACCCACTCTCTCCAACTCTCTCCCTATGTACATCCTACGTCGTCTATCACCATCCTTCTGACATTTCCTATACCCAATCCCTCTATGTAACCCCTTGCGCTATAGTGGCAGTAGAATGCCTTGCTTGGGGTGATATGATTAAAAAAAAGCATTAAAAGGGTGGGACCTAGTTGCTAATCTTGTGGCTCAAGCAAATTCATATATAAAGGACACCAGTAAGCTAAGTTCATTGGAGCAAAACCGTGAAAGTACTTGTAAAAGAGGCACAGGGAAACCACATGGGGCCGGTGAGAAACTGACTGTATCTGAGCCGCTAGGTCGGGAGCGATCACATTACAGATTCTCCGTTGGACTTTTTCAAGGATCCCTAGATGGATAGCAGGGGCATCCAAACAGATCTGGCAGCAGTATTCAATGCACGGGCTGATGGTAGGTCGGGATAGATCACAGTACAGATTCTCCGTTGGACTTTGTCAAGAACCCCTAGGTGGATAGCAGGGACACCCAACCAGATATGGCAGCAGTATTCAATGCACGGGCTGATGGTAGGTCGGGATAGATCACATTACAGATTCTCCGTTGGACTTTTTCAAGGACCCCTAGATGGATAGCAGGGGCACCCAAACAGATATGGCAGCAGTATTCAATGCACGGGCTGATGGTAGGTCGGGATAGATCACATTACAGATTCTCCGTTGGACTTTTTCAAGGACCCCTAGATGGATAGCAGGGGCACCCAAACAGATATGGCAGCAGTATTCAATGCACGGGCTGATGGTAGGTCGGGATAGATCACATTACAGATTCTCCGTTGGACTTTTTCAAGGACCCCTAGATGGATAGCAGGGGCACCCAAACAGATATGGCAGCAGTATTCAATGCACGGGCTGATGGTAGGTCGGGATAGATCACATTACAGATTCTCCGTTGGACTTTTTCAAGGACCCCTAGATGGATAGCAGGGGCACCCAAACAGATATGGCAGCAGTATTCAATGCACGGGCTGATGGTAGGTCGGGATAGATCACATTACAGATTCTCCGTTGGACTTTTTCAAGGACCCCTAGATGGATAGCAGGGGCACCCAAACAGATATGGCAGCAGTATTCAATGCACGGGCTGATGGTAGGTCGGGATAGATCACATTACAGATTCTCCGTTGGACTTTTTCAAGGACCCCTAGATGGATAGCAGGGGCACCCAACCAGATATGGCAGCAGTATTCAATGCACGGGCTGATGGTAGGTCGGGATAGATCACATTACAGATTCTCCGTTGGACTTTTTCAAGGACCCCTAGATGGATAGCAGGGGCACCCAACCAGATATGGCAGCAGTATTCAATGCAAGGGAGGATGGTAGGTCGGGATAGATCACAGTACAGATTCTCCGTTGGACTTTGTCAAGAACCCCTAGGTGGATAGCAGGGACACCCAACCAGATATGGCAGCAATATTCAATGCACGGGCTGATGGTAGGTCGGGATAGATCACAGTACAGATTCTCCGTTGGACTTTGTCAAGAACCCCTAGATGGATAGCAGGGGCACCCAACCAGATATGACAGCAGTATTCAATGCACGGGCTGATGGTAGGTCGGGATAGATCACAGTACAGATTCTCCGTTGGACTTTGTCAAGAACCCCTAGGTGGATAGCAGGGGCACCCAACCAGATATGGCAGCAGTATTCAATGCAAGGGAGGATGGTAGATTTGTTTATGGGCAGGATTGTTTCAGACGGGTTTAGTGCAACATTGCGGATAATCCAAGGGTTATCATCTGATTTTTGCGGTTTATCAACTCTTTATTGGTTATTCAAAACATAAACATATTTTCGGGATTTTAATTAATAATTATCTATTTTTGAGGGTGAAGTATTTTTAGAATAACCATAATTTTTTTTATCAGTCAGTTAAGCATCATACGAGATACATGCTTAGAGGTCATGTCTTTTTCGATTAATGTCTGACTAGATATAATATTTCTCCCACAGTAGGTTTCGTTCCTTTCTGTGGTAGATCGCTTGTTAACCCAGTCATATTATTTACCCATTAATTGGCGGTGGTTGTGGGGAAATAGATGGATTCATATTTTTCCCAAAGGTAATAGTACGTAAAGGAATGTAATGAATCCGATTAAAATTCGATTACTCAATTCGAGAAACACTCCACCGAGCCTCCATATACCAGTCCTAATATTTAACCCATAGCTGCAGAGGTTCATTGATTAATAAGTTTGCCAAATCTATTCGATCGTAACTGAAAAAACATGGAAAACAGCATGTTAACTATTTTTACCTCATACTTTCCTTATTTTCATGTATGGTAGACTGAAATTGCCATTATTATGAATAGGTTACGTAATTTAAGAGTTTTGTCCCTTCACTCAGATTTATGAAAATTGTCATTTATGGTCATGCATAACAGCTGTCATCGATTCGTCATCTGATCGAACGTTCGTCAAACGTATTTAAGATAGAAATTATCTAAATAAAAGATCCATGTTACTTGAGTGTTTTAAATAAACGATTGGTCGTGTTCATCTGATCGAACGTTCGTCAAACGTTCGATCAGATGAACACGACCAATCGTTAATAATTTGTTGTATCTTACTTTTTTAAGCTCTAAGTAAGTAATAGTTCTTTAAAAACAGATTAATTTAACTTTCACTTTTCTAATTTTACTAAGATAAAGTGTCAAAATCTTATGAAATATTTTTAAAATCGATGAATCTTTGTTTGTTGACAAATTTCTTAAAATTAAGAAAATGGCCGCTTTTAATAAAATTTCAAGAAATCGGAATTGAATGTGACATTCCAATCTAAATAATTTCTATCTTAAATACCCCAAGATTTATTACTTAATGAAAATGATATATTTTATCATTAAACTTTAATTAAATCTAAAATGAAAGCTTCAAGAATGTTTTTTAATTTAAAAAATTTAATTTTAATCTTAGGTATCGAAAATTTCCGAGCAGTAGGTTGCTATTTCTTGATGTAGTAGACTGGTTGACAACCAAAGCTATAAAACCAAATCTGCCCTGTTATTCAACTTATACGTTGTTCCCAGACAAACAAAAATTACTTAATTAAAGAAAAGAAATTATGTCCAAGTGAAACCATACAAATAAATACCTACTACGATCAAACAATCATGGATGAAAATGTTCTAAGACCCTTAGGTAATCTCTCCTAATTTTGAAAATTGTCCATTCTTAAAAGATCCATGTTACTTGAGTGTTTTAAATAAAGGTTAAGTTCAATTAATGTAAATCATCTGAAAACACCGAAAGGTAGAAACATAGGTCGCAAAATAACTCGTTTATATATATATATATATATATATATATATATATATATATATATATATGTAAAAAGTGTATGTATATAATTATAAATATCAATATATATATATATATATATATATATATATATATATATATGCAATTTGTTATATATATTATATTGTTTACATATTATATATGCGTGGTACTTATTTAAAAGCGCTCAATATCAGTGATAGAGCAGACAGCGTTATATATATATATCGATAGATAGATGTTAACAAAAAGAACAAAATTCTAAATGAAATTGCCTAGTTTACACACTCATAAAACACACACACACACACACATATATAAATTGTATATTTGGGCAACAATCACTCTTTTATACACGTTTCATTAAAAATGACAGGAAAGGTATTATGACAGTTTTTTTATAATTTTTCATGTGTTCGTATAATTTTTTCTTTTCGGAACTCAAATTATATAAGATTTGTCCAAAGGTTTGTACTTTCGAGCACTTTCGGCTATACTTTTAGCCATTATCAAGAATTAACTTTGCTTTACTTGTAAATAAACATGTGTAAAGTTTATGAATATAGAGTCTTGTGTATGTTAAGTTCTATATATATATATATATAGAGAGAGAGAGAGAGAGAAAGAGAGAAAGAGAGAGAGAGAGAAAGAGAGAGAGAGAGAAAGAGAGAGAGAAAGAGAGAAAGAGAGAGAGAAAGAGAAAGAGAGAGAGAGTGAGAGAGATGTAGGGTAACATGAAAAGCTAAATGGTAGCTATGAGGTGGTTTAATGTTTAGCAGATTTCTAGCGATTGATCATTTACGACTGAACAGTGTGTTCCATCCTCAATTTGAGCTCCATATTTTTGGCCATGTGCCACATGTAAGTTAGGTTTACTAAATCCCTATCATAGAAGGAGACATTTATTTTATAATGTCACGAATGGCGAAGGACCTGCAATTAAAGACTCGAAACGCGACAAAGTTATCTGGAATAAATTCTTCTTAATTTAGTATAAGGTCACAAACCTTAAAGCAAAGATATGTTAGACAAAAATCTAAATCAAATCACAAGTGAAAACTGAGAAAATTATTTAAAAAAATCTAAAACATAAAAAAAGGAGAAAATAACTCCTCTTTGTTTTTTGTTTAAAAAAATAATTTCGGTGTGTAATATTGCACCCCACCAGTCTTTTAGACTCAAATCTTGTTATTATTTTTTGTCTTCTATTTTTGTTATATACACTACGCCTCCTCGGACTTACCCTGTCCTCAGATCTCAAATGGAACCACTATATTGAATCCATAGCAAAATCTACTGCTAAGAAATTTGGGTCACTATGTCGATCCAGGATGTTTTTTCCACCTGAATCCATCCTGCATATATACAAGTCAACCATCCGTCCGTGCATGGAGTACTGCTGCTATTTATGGTCAGGCGCCCCTGCCGTTCGCCTCAGTGTTCTCGACAGGCTCCAAAGGAGAGTCTGTAATGTGATAGGTACTGATCTGGCGGCTCGACTGCAGCCACTTCCCCACCGTCGAAATGTGGCCTCCCTTTGACTGTTCTATAAATACTTTCATGGCTTCTGCTCGGACGAAATTAAGTCACTGGTGCCTCCTCAACAGGTGTTTACTCGTGCAACCAGACTGACAACTGGGTCCCACCCATTCACAGTCAGGTTAGCCAAATGCAGACGACAATTCTACTCCTGCAGCTTCCTCTCTCGCACTTCCCGCCTGTGGAACTCATTCCCGTATTCTTGCTTTCCTGACGGCTACAACCTCCAGAAATTTAAATGCAAAGTTAATACTTATCTACTAACCACTGGACTCTAGCTCTCTCCCCACCCCCGTATAACCTTCCCTTTCTCTCCACCTATGTATCTGTCATCGCACCTGCTTTCTCAACTTTTATATTGCTCCGTTCTAACTAGTTTGTACTCCTCACTCTTTTCTAATTAATCTTTTTACAGTTATGTAGCCCCTTGCTCATCAGTAGCATTTCCGCCTTGCTCGGGGTGAAATGATTAAAAAAAAAAAAACATTGGTTTCTAATATGCAAATGAGATTGTTCCAGAACATGACTTGCGTGTAAGCTGGAGATAACATCATATCACACAGAAAATAATGAATGCACTTGCTCAGTCTGGTCGATTATTTTTATTGGAAAACCCTAACAGCTAAGCAATACAAAAATAAAAGCCCATCACAAAGACCCACATACATAAAACAGAGAATCTTGGGAATTTATAATAATAGACGAAAGTTCATTGATATATCATGTGACCATAAAGTCCGACTACCATTACAAGTATTTATTTCTCAGAAGCCATATGACTCAGAGTATTGCAGTTTTTTCTTTCTAAAATGTTGTACACATCTTCAAGTCTTCTATACATTAAAGTTTTGACGATTTGATTTATTTAAATTAATTGTTAATGAAG
Source organism: Ascarosepion bandense (assembly GCA_037127315.1). NCBI lineage: Eukaryota > Metazoa > Mollusca > Cephalopoda > Sepiida > Sepiidae > Ascarosepion > Ascarosepion bandense. Next base: position 2,137,649 of record JBBBDQ010001406.1, on the reverse strand, counting down.
TGTTTAAGCGTTTAATACATTCTTTTTTGATGTTTTGATTTATTTAAATTAATTTTTAATGAAGCTTTTAAGTTTTTATAACATTCTTTTTTGACGTTTTGATTGATTTTAATTAATTATTAATGAAGCTTTTAAGCTTTCATTACATTCTTTTTTCATGTTTTGATTTATTTAAATTAATTTTTAATGAAGCTTTTAAGATTTTATAACATTCTTTTTTTAACGTTTTTATTTATTTCAATTAATTTTTAATGAAACTTTTAAGCTTTTATAGCATTCTTTTTTAACGTTTTTATTTATTTCAATTAATTTTTAATGAAGCTTTTATAACATTCTCTTTTTGACGTTTTTATTTATTTCAATTAATTATTAATGAAGCTTTTAAGCTTTCATTACATTCTGTTTTGACGTTTTGATTTATTTAAATTAATTGTTAATGAAGCTCTTAAGCTTTCTTTTTCGTCAAGTATAACTTGGCTTGAATTAAAAACAATGACGACACCAAAAGAGAAGGCCCAATATTTGAGGTAGTCTGCGGGGACTATATGTTACCGTTTAGAGACAATCTCGACAGAAATATCAAAAATCCTGCATAATGAGATAGGTCAACAACTTTCAGGTGACTGGTAGTGTTAAGGATTTTCTTCGGAGTAGACGACCAGGTATATGAGTTTGAGTTATGCCAAAGAGTGACAGGTTACAGGGGGTGTCAGGAAGAGGGTAGTAGAAGGATGAGATTACTGATAAGAGTAGAGTGAACGAAAAAAGGAGAATGAGAGAGAGACAGCAAGTTAGTGGGATAGGAGATGACTGCTGACTTGACATTTGAATTCTTGAAGATTTTAGCTGTTGAGAAAGCGAGTAAACGGAAGAGAATTCCACAGGCGGGAAGTGCGAGAGAAGAAGCTGATGGAGAAGAATTCGCTTTTACAATTTATTGGTTTCACAGTAAAAGCGGGGACCTAGTTGCTAACATTGCGGCTCGAGCAAATTCATGTATGGGGGGTACCAGTGAGCTAAGTTCCTCAAAGCAGAAGCCGTGAAATATTTGTAGAAGAGACACAGAGAAAGCCACATTGCGCCGGTGAGAAAGTGGCTGTATCCGAGCTGCCAAGTCGGAATCTATCACATTATATATTCTACGTTGGATTTTGTCAAGGACCCCTAGGTGGATAGCAGGATCACCCGACCAGATATGGCAGCAGTATCCAATGTACGGACGGATGGTAGATTTGTATATGTGCAGGATTGTTTTAGACGGGAAAAACTTTCTGGCCGTGAACAGAGAATCGACCTTCGTAGCAGCGGATTTAGCTATGGATTCTATAGAGTTATTCCACTTGGGTTCTTTCGTGAGAGTTAGCCCAAGGAGGCGCAGTGTTTTACTTTCAGGGAGACCAGACTGATCCATGCTAACGGGGTGGGGTAGGAGCGATTGTCTGTGGTGGTTAATAGATAGCAGCTTCCTTTTGAAATCACAGAAATTCATGAGCCATTTCCCTACCCCAGTCGACCACGGATTGAATGTCCTTTTTGAGCTCGGAAGCGAGGTTTGCCTTGTCAACCTCAAAAGATTTTTGATTAACGAGAAAGTAAAGCGTAGTGTCGTGTTATCCGCTGATTTCCCCTGTCTCTCTTTCCTTCTATCTGGTTTGTTTGTATCAGGTTCTCCAAGCCCTCTTTCCTCATTGCATGTCTTAGGAATTTTAGTTGTCACTTTCTGATGATCAATACTAATTTCCTTTTCGTTTCCATCATTTCCAAAAACCTCATCATTGCTTGCATGTTCGGTCCCTACCATAACACATTTTTGAAGGAAAAATTATTCTCAGCAAAACAATTTTCAATACAAAACTAGAAAACATTTTCAGTTTATAATAATTTGTTTTATTAAAATCTGTCTAAATAAACCTTCTCACAATAACTGAACTTTTACAAAATAACTTAAATCCACATGTTTTTTACAAAATAACTTAAATCCACATGATTTTTTACAAAATAACTTAAATCCACATGTTTTTTTACAAAATAACTTAAATCCACATGTTTTTTTACAAAATAACTAAATCCACATGTTTTTTTACAAAATAACTTAAATCCACATGTTTTTTCACAAAATAACTTAAAGCCACATGTTTTTCACAAAATAACTTAAATCCACATGTTTTTTTACAAAATAACTTAAATCCACATGTTTTTTTACAAAATAACTTAAATCCACATGTTTTTGACAGAAAAAAATGATTAACTGCAATGTTTCTTAAATTTTTTTAACTTTCGTCTTAGGTAAAAAGTTTGCATCAATCTAAACTTATTTATAAATGGAACTTTGTGTGTGTGTGTGTGTGTCCGTTACCTAAAGACTCCGAAACAGCTGAACCGATTTTCTTGAAAATTTACACAGTTGTACTATAAGCGTCTGCGAGTGTTCTTAGCTAGGTTTTGTGTTAAGGTACCCCCGATAAATATCGAAAATCGATAATCAAAAAAATCGGGTTATAGGAGGAGTGGTCCGATTTTAATCAAATTTCATACACTCATAGACAACGACATAAGAAACAATACTCAGAAGTTTCAAGGTTGCAGTTCTTACATTAGTGCAGAAAATCGATAATATATATATATATATATATATAAGGGAAGATGTTTGTGTGTGTGTCTGTTTATTTGCTTGTATGTCTGTATGTTTTTCAGCCCTTTTATTTTAGTTTTTTGCTTCGGGTTTGGCTCAAAGTAGGTATAATTGTAGTTCTTAGTCTCAGGCATGATACTATTTACTCAGAGGACTTATTTAGCCTTCAAAATTCAGTTTACGACGAGAAAAACCTATTTGATATCGATACCAGGAATGAAAATTTGACTTACATCCATTCACTTTTCTTTCAGTCTCCGGTTTCGCTTTAACTGGAAACAACTATTGCTTTTTAGTCTTTCGTGCCAACGTCCAAAGAGTCTGAGCTCCAGGACAATGAATTAGTTTTAAAATTTCATCACACCCTAGCATTGCCGTGCTATACTGAAACTTTCAGTTCTCATTCACAAATAAATGAAATTATTTCTGAAATTATTATTTTTTACAAATCTTGATAAAAATATTTTTTACCTATGTTACCCCTACCTCCTCGTAAATCCATGAAATCTTACACTGAGGACTAACTTTTGTTTTATTAGTTCAACGCAGGACTCATTGAGGAATATAAATCATTCATGTTTTATTTTAAGTTTGCAATCATTATCTGAAAAACTTTCTCCGAAGGGTAAAATAAAAATGCAATAAAACTCTGATATAATTTAATTTGATAAGCTTTTAATTGCTGGAATAAATAATAACTATTGAGGACATTATACTCTGAAGAAAGAAAAAAAAACTTTCGATTAATAATAAAATTTTAAAAGAATTGTTTTCATCATTATTATTATTATTATTATTATTATTAGTAGTAGTAGTAGTAGTAGTATTACATAATTTAATAACATATAAAATTTTTAAAATATTTTAAAATCTTCAAAGAATTGATTGCGAGTAGACATTTTAGTTAAGATAACTTATTAATAAGTAACATAATATAACTTAGTTCGGTTATTTCAGTTTCATTCTGTCTTATTAAATTACCAAAAATTAAATTAAAAAAAAATACCATCAAAACGTTTTAATAGTGAGGTCAGACTTACGATGTGCTATATCTCTTTCAGCCCTCTTGTCGGAAAAGGTTTCCCATCTGTATCCTAGAATTAGTGACATACAAGTCCAGACAGCCGAGTCGACCTTGCTATTTTACACAGAATCAGAGGAGAACTTGGACACACAACTTTCCAAAGTTTATTTCGGCAAAAGCTGTCCAGAACGAGTTTTGAACTACGCACGACGATTCAACTTTTTCAAACCACGTGGACAACCAGCTGTACGATGGAGTATTAAAAGCTTTCAGACTGATCAATTTCTTATTGAAAAAAAAAAATAAACATCATTTTTTTATTCAATAATTCATTTCAAAATTATTTTTAGACCTTTCTTATCTTGTATCATCACCTGTAACGAACTCATTGTTTGTCGATCTAAAAATTTCTCGGTACCGTCTCTTTGAAGGTGATGACAAAAGATAAGAAAATGGGAATACAAATATTATTTAAAGTATTATAGAATAAAAAGTTTCAATGAGACAGCGTATGAATTTTTAATGTAGAAATGATGAAATCACCTATGAAAATTATCAATATTTTATCTTCTTGAAAAAAAGATTCGATAAAAAGAATTCAATATAGAAAGATGGACGAAAAAAAAAAGGGAGCAAAACGACAAAAAGAAAGAAAGAAAAGCAGAAAGAATGAAAGCTTATGATTCCTTAAAGGAAGGAAGCATAAGAAAATGAGAAAAAGAAAGACGAATAAATGAAACGCAGATAAGTACACAATTAATAACCAAATAAAAGAAAAACAAGTGAAAGAAAAACCTTGAATGAAGAAAGAAGGAAAAAAGAAAAAAGGATAAAAATTATTACTCATACGTTGAATGAAGGAGGTGCAAAAAAAAGAATGAAATGCAACTGAATAAAACGAAGCTGAATAAAACAATTAAGGAATGAATGTAGGAAGGAAGGAAAAAATGAAGAATGAAGAAAAAGATATTGAATGTAGAAAGGCGGAAGAAAGAAAAACGATAAAAAAAAACAAAAAAGAAAGAAAAAAGGAAAGAAACGAAGGAAGATAAAAATTATGAATGATACGTTGAAAGAAGGAAGTATAAGAACAAGAATGAAAAACTAATGTATGAAATGAAGTTAACTGAAACAATTAATAAATGAATGAAAGACGGAAAGAAAAAAAAGACGGAAAGAATAAATGAATGAAAGACGGAAGGAAAAAAGACGGAAAGAATAAATGAATGAAAGACGGAAAGAAAAAAGACGGAAAGAATAAATGAATGAAAGACGGAAAGAATAAATGAATGAAAGACGGAAAGAAAAAAGACGGAAAGAATAAATGAATGAAAGACGGAAAGAAAAAAGACGGAAAGAATAAATGAATGAAAGACGGAAAGAAAAAAAGACGGAAAGAATAAATGAATGAAAGACGGAAAGAAAAAAAGACGGAAAGAATAAATGAATGAAAGACGGAAAGAAAAAAAGAATTGAAAAAAAACATTGACTATAGAAAAATAGGCGAAAGAAAAAAGAAAGAAAGAAAGAAAGAAAAAACGTCATGAATGGTCCGTTGAGGTATAAAACAAAGAAAGAATGAAAGTCAGATGAATGAAAGGCGGATAATCGAAAAAAATGAATGAAGGAAGGAACCATGGGAAAAAAGCAAAAGAAAAATTGTTGAGTGTTGACAGAAGAAAGAAAAAAACAGAAAAAAAAAAAACAAAAAGAAAAACGAAATAAATATTTGGCAAATTCATCAGAGAAAATTTTAAAACGCTTTTGCCTCAACCTGGTATTTTTAAGGTGCGACAGAAATGCCTCCCATATTTTCAACTGGCAACCTTGCAGTGTTAGCAAACGTAGACATGTGGCAATAATGTCTTCCTCTAGCTAAAGACTTACAATTTATTATGAATTTAAAAGAAACATACTGCTTGTAAATGTTTTTCTTAAAAGTACGGTGAAACCATAATTACAATGCAATGAGTTTTTCATGTTTATTTTATGTTTCGTCGGTGTGATGATCTTCCTGATATAAATTCGATACTGCTATGGGTTCAGCCTTTCAGGGTCATAGATTGAGATCTCAAAGAAACCAACTCGTAGACCTTGAAGAGCAAGAACTTCCGGCTGACGGAAAAGTTTCGAAACCATCTACGAAAGTTTATGGCGGACAGAGCCTATCATTTCGAGGGTGTAATTTTTTTCAAAAACAAACAGATAATAAATCACGCCCTTTGTTTAAACAACAATGGAATTTATTTTTTATTAGAAGTTACGTTGATCATTTTTTCAACATTTAAAATATGGAATGTATTTTTGCAGCCCTCGCTATACATTTGAAGACACCCAACAGAAAGTAGTAAGGACTTCACAAAATACGTACGTATTTTGACGGCTTTGATTACCTAGTGCTAATCCCTACTGGATATACAATTAAGGACTGAATAAGATTAGATTACAACAATTTATCTACCTGAAAATGAACAGTTTAGAGGATGAAATGGAGAGAAGATCGTACTAATGAATAATCTTTTCAAATCCGTATGCTAAGCGCAGTGAGTAAACCTTTAGTAAAAATCTCACCAGAAAAAATATTTGATTGTGGTCCATAATGTAAAGTATAAAAGACAAATTCTATATCATCCATCAACTAACTAAAACACACAAAGTAAAATTGCATACCCGCAAAATCGGATCCAAACGACTAAAAGCATTTTGGAAAAACCCAACTCTAACAGACAAAGTAAAATGGCACACGCGTAAAATATAGAATAAAACGTCTAAAGCATTTTAGAAATACCCAACTCTACAAAGTAAAATTGCACACCCGCAAAAGTGGATTCAAACGACTAAAAGCATTTTGGAAAAACCCAGACCAAGAAAATTTCAAAAGTCAGCGTGAAAAGCAAAATTCTGGATCCCGACTGGATTAAAAATAGAAAATTCACATATGACGTTTTTGTCACACCTAGAAGGCAAAATACTTGCTCGAACCGGTCACATGACCAGATTAAATACTTATGGACATTCCGTGACCGGTCAAAAGCAGTCAGAATGGGAGCGGTATCTGATAGCATCTCACAATATAACGAAGAAACTTCAAGTTGACTCGGTCACGTATCATTGACCTCTTGTTCCAATTTCTTTTCTTCTTTTTTCACTCCACGCCAACAAAGAAAGCAACAACAACAACGACACAACAACAGGACACGGAAGATACTATTTCTTTATTTCTCACCCTGTTTGCCAATCTACTACAACGCGGAAGGTATATAAGACTTCAGGTTCTGCTACTATCATTATACGCCAGTGTCACTAAGATACTTGCTACTACACAACCATGAACTCTAAACTTCTGTTGATATTTGAAATACTTTCATTTCTCTTTGAAAAGTTTTAACTACAAAACAGCAAGTATTTTAATCATTGAATATTTATCTTCTCAAAATTATGCTATAGTGTTCACTTAACGAAATTTCACTTATATATATATATCTTTTTACAATTTTCTCATTCTGTTAATAAATCCTTACTTTAATGTACACACGAAATATTTTATCCTTTCACATTACACCATCCAACTTTCAACCTTCTGATATTTAAAGTGTGGGGACTTCGGTCGTGTTTGAAACAAGGTAAATTTACCAATCATTACCGAGGTCCAATACAAAAGCTCTTGAGAACAGTCAGAAATTGGCGTGAGTTCTTCAGATAGAATAAAAATAGTATAAATGTATCGGTTATGATTTTACTATAGAAATAATATGGACATTAGTATGACCAATAATATCCCTATATGAGAAAAGAAGACTTCCATGTACAGATTGTAATGCAATTTTTTTTTGCCCCAGAAATATTGTTCAGTGATATTTTTCACAACAAAATACATAGATACACATCAAATAAAAATAAATAATAAATATAAAAGTGTACATAACATGGGTCGACAAGTTATAATTTACTTTATTTCGACAATAAAGCCTTCCTAATATAATAGAAAAAACGCCAAGCCTTAATCCAAAATATGCCGGTTTGAAAATTAATTACAAAGCATTGCTTAGTTGTACTTAAAGTCATAGAGGTGTAACCCAGTGTTAAACTTCTTACGGTCGTAATGTCCTTCAAGCCAGTTTTTTTTTTGCAATCCTTAGTGTCTGATGTGACGCTAATGTAAGTCTAGGATAGTTAGCTATCGTAGTAATAGTGTATACAGCAAACTTGTATACAGTCTACATTCTGGTACTTTTCTTTACATTTTTAGTTTATTTTTATTAAGATTTTATTAAGCAAAAGTTCAGAGAGCAGTCTACGGGGATTGAACTCACTACAATGACAAACCAGTATGTTTAATATAAAAATTCGCTTACACTTCCTGGTGTCTACATTTATAGATATACATTGATAAGACTTAAGAATATCGACCACTTCAATAGCTAAATGTTCACAGCTGGTTGTCAATCGATTTCTTTTCAAGAATTACTCTGATCACTTGGAATCTTAACACCTATCACGAGTCCAGATTTCAAAATTATTCTGTTATCTTATTCTTTAAATGCGTAGGCACTCTACTGACATTACCAACTCAGTTTGTAATAGCAGAATATTAAAGAAGGATGCTGACTTTGATGAAGAATTCTGTCAAAGGCATGTCTTGGAATTACTGAAAATAATATCAAGACATAAGAAAAAGTATTGTTGAACGATTTTATGAAAGAAATGTGAGGCGTTTTAACTTTTATTCATTGAAAACAGGATGGAGCCGTTGTCTTTTTTTGAAAAGATCACGGCGTCTGTTCTTGTTCAATACTTGGATAAATATACATTTCCAGGAGATTCCAGATACTGGTTTTTGATGGGACCCCTTGCTGAACTTCCGGTGCGTGTCATAAAAAAGAATTGGTAAAAATACAAAACGCAATTGTGAAAACAATAAGCTAGAGAAAAATCAATGTTAAAATTACACCTACACTCACACGTATATAACACTGCAATAATAAAAGAAACTATACGTCGTTTAACTTTCGAAATAAAAGTTTAAAGAGAAGTTACATATTAAAATAAGTATTGCAATCAGAATTTAGCTGTGCATGAAAGTAAAATGATTTTTTTATTATCATTTCACTGCAAGCCAAGCAGAAATGTACGCTAGTGCGCTGGGAATTACAGCAAAATAATAAACCCTTATCAGGGGACGTTGAAGAAAAGACAGGGAAAAGAATCAAGGAGATAAAAGATGGCAATTGCCATTGAAAGTGAGTTCCACAAACGGAAAGTGCGAGAAAAGAAACTGTAGAGTAGAAGAGGAGGTTATATTTAACTAGTTCGACGTATAATAGTGGGACCTTAATGCCAATCTAGTAGGACTATGAAATACATGTGGTCGGGAAACCAGGGGAAAATAATGTCATATCAATTGCCATGCAAATACTTGTCGAAAAGACAGAGTGAAGACACATCAGATCACTGAGAAAGTGTCTAAACACGGCTGACAAGTCAGGAATAATTATATTAAAAGCCCCTCTTTGAATTTTGTCGAGAACCTCAACATGAATAGCAGGAGAACTCAACAAAATATGGCAACAGTATTCAATGCACTGACAAATGGTAGGTTTAGAAATGTGTTAAATGGTTTCTGGCAAGAAAAATCTTCCTGGTCCGTCACAGTGAACCTAACTTAACCCTCTAGGGCAATTCGTATCATATTTGATACAGTATGAAAACAAGCCTTGAAAGAAACATTTTCCTGAAAAAATTTTTAAGAGAAATATTTTATAAATTTCAAATGAAAGCAGTACTGACTGCTCAGTCAATGAATACCAAATGTTTCCTTATAGGCAAATACCAAATGTTTCCTTATAGGGAAATACTGTATCAAATATGATACGAATGGCCCTAGAGGGTTAATAGAAGTTTATGCAGCTATAGATTCAATACAGTCATTCCATTTGAGGTCATTTGAGGTCATTAAACCAAGAGGTGGGTTGCGTTGCCCTCTAGAGTTATCGATTTTGATGGGATTCTGGAATGTTTCTTTATGGTGATTAAGAGAGTGAAGCTTTATTTTTTAACTGAATCATTATTAAGATTTGATGAGAGAAAAAAACCCGGAACCCCTCCCTAAACAGGAAACAAGGGATGGTTCTCTACTCTCGTTAAAAGAAAAAAAGAAAAATATAAAAAGCAAAATATTAAACAAAAAGAAAAAATATGGTAACTACAGAACACAACGAAGAATATAGAAAGGCAAAAAAAGGAAGAAATTAAACAAACAAAATGGAAGATAGAAAGAACAAGCTAGATGGCAAGAAAGATAAATTATAAAAAAAAAAAGCAAAAATATATGGTAACTACAGAACACAACGAAGAATGAAGAAAACCAAAAGGAGAAGAAATTAAACAAAGAAAATGGTAGAAATATAATGAGAAAGAAAAGGTTAGAAAAGAAAAGAAGGGAAATAAATAAATAAATAATGGGGAAAATGTTTTAACTACAGAACACAACGAAATATGTTGAAATCCAAAATGGTAAAAAATTTAACAAAGGAAACGAAATAAATATGAAGAGAAAGACCAAAGAAATTAAACAAGATGGAAACAACACAGAACAAAGAAGCGAGAAATAAAGTAATTATTAAATTGTCCCAAAAGTTCGTAAACACTTGCGAAATGAGTCTATCTGGTCCAGCACAATCGAGACAAGCGCTGGGTTCAAAAATGGCAAGAGACACCGTCGGTTTCAAAACGAGATTGATTCGGCAAGAAAGTCATGTTGTGCGTTTGGTGGAACATTGAAGAAATCGTGCATTTTGAGTTGGTTCCAAATGGTCGTGCCATCAGTGCCGAATTTTACTGTCAGCAACATGAGCGGGTCTACGCAAAGTTGAAGCAAAAGTACCCGGCTCTGATCAACCGAAACCGCGCTTTGATGCAGCAGGACAATGCCAAGCCTCACACCGCCAGAAAGACCAAAGACAAGTTTGAAGAGCGGGACGGCGTTGAGATTCTGCCACATCCAGCCTACAGTCCTAACTGTGCTCCATCAGATTATGGCCTTTTCCGCTCAATGCAACACTTTCTGAAGGACCGCCGATTCGACTCGTTTGATGAAGTCGTGGAAGCGTGTCAAGAATTCTTTGATTCGAAGCCGGCTGAATGGTACTTTGACCAGATCAGAAAGCTTGCAGATCGATGGGAGAACGTTTTGGAAAATGATAGTCTTTATTTTGAGCAGTCTTTATTTTTGTTGTTTTTGCTAGTAAAATTTCAATTTTTTTAGAGTGTTTACGAACTTTTGGGACAACCTCATAATAAAACACAAAAATGAAAGAAAGATAGTAGAAAAATATTTTTCCAAAGATATTCACCCTGACAAAATCCGCGATCCATTCGAGATTGAGATTATGCAGATATTGGTTAGGGTTATAGTCATCGGGAAAACACCCACTTGGCAGTCGGTTCCTCTGAGCAGGTATTGGCGAGAAGAAACTGTTCGAGTAAAAATAATATCTCACTAATAGATATTAAAAAAATATATGTTATTTCCTAAAATGTCCGTAGCAAGACTAATCTGAAGTTTAGATCTGGCCTCTTCGATTCAACATTAGCGTTATTAAAAATTCCCTCACGAAAGCGCGCAAAAATGCATCTTCTCAACGGTTTTTCCTCAAGGAATTCCACTATTTGAAATAAATGCTTGTCAAAAACGGCTTTCTAAATGATTTACTTGGTTACCATATGAAACTTTTTTCTTCGTAAAGTAACCAATGACAACCACAAACACGTGTATAATAACAACATTAATATTATTTTACAAAAAGCCAAATGAACAATAACTACAGGCAGGACAAATTTTACTTCGCAATATAATCGGAACTTTTGCAACACCGACCAATTCAAACAAGAAAATTAAATTAATTATCTATTATAAAAAAAAAAATTCAACAATGCCAATTTTATTATCAATAACAATAATTCATCTGCCAAATCTAAACAGCAGAGAACCAGTGTCATTTCGGAATTCATATATTATTACACACACACACACACACACACACACACACACACACATATATATATATATATATATATATATATATATATATATATATATATAAAGACAATGATTTGTCTTTATAAAATCTCTGAAGTAGCTTATTAAAGAAAAACATGTTAAGAAAATGACACTTTTTTCCTACCTGTTCTTTACTTATTCTATTCACACACACACACACACACACACACACACACACACACATATATATATATATATATATATAGGTTTCATTAAAAATGATAGACAAGGTATTATCATTAAATTTTTTTATATAATTTTTCATATGTTTGTGTAATTTTTTTCTTATCAGAAATCAAATTATAGAAGAATTATCCAAAGCTTTTGTACTCTCAAGCACTTTCGGCTATACTCTTAGCCATTATCAAGAATTAATTTTGTTTTACTTATAAATAAACATGTGGAAAGTTTATGCATATAGAGTCTTGTATTATGTATTATCAACAAGGATATCACGGACAGGTCTTGCAAGAGCTTGATGTGTGTTTAAATGAGATCAGATGGAACTGTTATGGAAAAGGTGTAAGGTCAATCTTCTCATCAAATTTGTGGTGGTATAGCCAATGAAACAAGAAAATTAAATTAAATATCTATTATAAAAAATTAAAAACTGCCAACCTCATTATCAATAAAAATAATTCACGTGCAAAATCTAAAAAGCAGAGAACCAGTGTCGTTTACGAATTTACATGTCCTTTGAAGAACTGTGTTCCTCAGCTATCCAAATCCGTAAACAATTACAATGGTTATATCAGCACAAATGAGAAGTAACTTTTGTGGTGGTATAGCCAATGAAACAAGAAAATTAAATTAAATATCTATTATAAAAAATTAAAAACTGCCAACCTCATAATCAATAAAAATAATTCACCTGCAAAATCTAAACTGCAGAGAACCAGTGTCGTTTACGAATTTACATGTCCCTTGAAGAACTGTTTACTTCAGCTATCCAAATCCGTAAACAATTACATTGGCTACACTATCACAAAATTGACGAGAAGATTGACATTGCATCTTCCCCCCAACAGTTCCATCTGATCTTATTTAAACACACACACAGATCTTTCAGAACCCATCCATGATGTACTTGTAGCTAATACATACATAATAGAATCGTCCACATGCAAAAATGATTTAAAACACTGTAGACATTACTAATAAAAAAAGAGAAATCCTACATTTAATAGCATCAATTATGAACATGGTAACAATGTACTTACAGTTTTCGGAACTTAACATACACAAGACTCTATAAGCATAAATTTTACACATGTTTATTTACAAGTGAAACAAAATTAATTCATGATAATGGCTAAAAGTATAGGCGAAAGCGTTCAAAAGTACAAAACTTTTGGACAATTCTTATATAATTTGAGTTCCCTAAAAATATACGAACACATGAACAATTTTATAAAAACTTAATAATAATACGTTGTATGTCATTTTTAACGAAGCTTGTATAAGAGAAAGATTGTTTCCCAAACACACACACACACACACACACACACACACACACACACACATATATATATATATATATATATATATATATATATAATATTAATATAGTAATAACAATACCAATAGTAACATAACTAACTCTGCCGAATCTAGCATTAATTAAGCTATAATTTAAATCGTCTTGTACAACCCACCGAGAACGAACTCGGAGGGAAAATATGGGGAAGTAAAAAAAGAAACAAACGAAGTACATGAACAAAAAGTCAAGCACTCGTAAGAAAGAAAGAAACCCAAGACGAAAACCCTAACACTCAAGCGCTCAATACGAAAGTAAGCAAACAAATATATATATATATATATATATATATATATATATATATATATATATATATATATATTATAATCGTGTCGCCCCAAGCAAGGCATGTTACTGCCACTGTTGTGCAGGGGGTTACATAGGAGGAATGTCATGAGGAGTGAGAGGTTGCAGGGGTGTCAGGAAGAGATTACTGATAAGAGTGTGGTGGACGACGAGGAATGTTATGATGAATGAGAGGTTGCAGGGTGTGTCAGGAAGAGAGTAGGAGAGGGAAGAGAATAATGATGAGAGTAGGGTGGATATAGAAAAGTATGAGAGAGGATGTAAGTTAGTGAAACAGGAGATGACTATTGACTTTAAATTAAATTCTTGGAAATTGTAGCTGTCGGAAAGCAAGTATGCAGAAGAGAATTTCACAGGCGGGAAAAAAAGCTGCTGGAGTAGAATTTGCCTTTACAATATATTGTTTTCACAGTAAAAGTGTGGGACCTATTTGCTAATCTTGTGGCTCGAGGAAATTCGTATAGAGTGGGTACCAGTGAGCTAAGTTCATCGGAGCAGAAGTCTTGAAAGTATTTGTAGAAGTGACACAGGCAAGCCACACTGCGTCGGTGGGGAAAGCGACTGAATTCTTTGGCTTCTGTCAAGGACACCTAAATGGATAGCAGAAGCACCGGACCAGATATGGCAGCAATATATATATACATAAATTAAATGTGAATATCTGAATAATTAAATATCTAATAACTAAATTAAATAGGTTTTGTCTTGAATAGTAAAACATTTATCACTCAAAATTCCAACAAGATTTTCAAAGGAAAATAGATTTTATAACTGATTTATCTGTGAGGAAACAGCTAATAATCCTCTCAAATATTTAGCCAACAATTTTTTACGGTAGGGATGCACTTGTTTATATATAAAACGCATAAAAGAGACAAAGAAAGAAAGAAAGAAAGAAGGAAAGAAAGAAAGAAAGAAAAAGAAGAAAAAGAAGGGGGAAGAGGTGGAAGACTACAAAAACAGTCTGGCAAATAAAATATATAAACGAAGAGGAAAAGAGACAAAGAAGAAGGAGAGGAAGAAAAAGAAAGAAGAAGGAAGAAAGAAGACTGAAGGAAAAGAAGTAGAGCAAGAAGAAGAAGAAGAAGAAGAAGAAGAAGAAGAAGAAGAAGAAATTAACGAGACTACGGGAAATTATTTTTATATAAAATGAGAAAAAAACTAAATAAATTATAAAATCATATCTAAATTCATTTAAAATATTTCGTTTCAGTTCCTCGTGACCTGTGTTGAATTTCTCCCCAGTTTGAAAATTCTTTCAGTTTAGTCTATCGGCCTCTAACCAGCTGCGTCACTTCAAATAATTTATCTCAACAAACCAAACCAGAGAATTACATACAATCATTCTTTGTCTACTTTTCAACTTATGCAAACCGCAGTGACCAAAGAACTCCTCTATTTTTGCCCAAAACGTTTTCTCAGATCATTTCATCTGTTGTATAAACGCTCCTATTTCATTATAATACTACATTCTTATAATTAAACTTTATAATTTTTATATATTTTCCTGAAACGAGTTAATGACACTACATCAAGCGTGTTAATTCCTTATCTTTTTTTGTAAAAATTATCCGATTTCCTCGGCGTTATACTACTTCATTAATCATGGGTAAATATACTTTTCATTTTAAAAAGTCCCGCGCTACTATAGATTGTTTTCATTGTCTTTTGCTTCAGTATAAAGACGAATTTCTTTCTTTTGAAATGCCTGTCTGTATTTCACGCAGGCGGAAAATGAATAGATAATGTTATTTCTGTGCAAGGCTACGCTTTAAATCAGGCCTTGTGTCACTCCCACGTATATTTTTGCGCATTCATCGCATTTTAGAGCATAAATTATGTTTTTAGAATTGCAGTCAGATTTGATTTTATTTAGAATGTAGGTTTGTTTTCGAATTAGAATTGCATGTTGTGACATCCTGCATAAGGTTAGCATGTTTGTTTTTTTTTATTTTTGAGTTGGAGTTTGGTTTTAAGTATTTTAGTTGTCTTTAGGATTTCCTTTATTTTCTCATTTTTGTTGAGTAATTCTGTGTTTTGATATTTGTACATAATTCTGGTTTGCTTTTGTTGTGTATGGAAACGTATGCTAATTTTTTTTTTGTATTTTTTGGATTCCGGAGAGATGCTAATGGCATTTCTTCTGCTGATTAGAAACCTTTATTAGCGGAGTGGGGTTTTTCGTAGTTCCTTTAGACCTATCTGAATCCATTGTATTCACTTACGCACAAATACCCTTGGGAAAGGTATTAATCCATCACTTCCTTCCAGTTATGGGTTAAATAGCAGGACAGATTGGGTTCTATAGCCTTGGTAGGCAACCAGTCTACCGCAAAAAGCAATGGCAACCTACTGCGGGATAATCTTCAGCCCAGTCAGTCATGTCTCTTTCGAGACATGATCGCCCAAGCGTGTATCACGTATGGCACTTAACTGACTGACGAGGTGTTTCGTCGGCTATTTTAAAGTATAAAAATTAATTTTGTAGTATAAAGACGAAATCAAATACAACATGAACCTCATTACGCATTCACGATCAGTCATATCATGCCGTCATGTTCGCTAAAACGCTTCACGGAATATTTTTTTTCCATATCCACATAGAACTATTTTCATTTACTTCTATGAAGCGTTTTATACTTTTGGTCTTATCACGCTCTTTGATTCCAGTTTGGCCCAGAAATTGGTACAGAGTGCCTGCAACGAAACCCGTGTTCCAATTTATACTGCTCTAATAATTACATTATGCTCCTCCTTTACCAGCTCTGATTTTAGATTTTAATATTTATCAGTTTTATGTTCGTGGCTTTGTTCCATCCGGCTTTAATATGGTACTGTTAATTCAACTAGGATAATTATATAGTTCACCTTTGATAGAAAAACAATATCTGATCGCAGACCCTTACTTCATATTATTTTGGGGTAATCATAACGCCGACCAGGAAGGACTGCAGATATCTCCCTAATGCCACCAGAACAAAGTAGATTTTTCCGGGTATAGTTTGAAATTTGCTTCTTTGTTTGAACCGACGTATATTTTTCTCTCTGCAACAAATTTCTGGGTTGAATGAGATGACTCAGACTTCATATATTTCTTTATAATATTAACCAGCTCATCCAAAACATTATTGTATTCCCAAAAAAAAAAAAAAAAAAAAAAAAAAAAAAAAAAAAAAAAAAAAAAAAAAGGTATATCTTGTATTGACAAGAGCCGTTTTACAGGAACTAGGAACCTCGTTCTAATGTTTATGGGTAAAAGAAAGTGTTTGTTTTAATGAACAAAACACATTTTACGTTAAAATTCAAGTCTGACTTATTAAAAATAAACGAATTTTGTGAAATTTACAAAATTTGCCCAACACGCACAAAACTTGCAAAATTTCACACCTCGATGTGAAATGGTTGTCCTCCAATAGAAAGCCCAGCATCACATCCGAGAGTATATTCTTAAACGATATAAAACACAAGCCAAGACGATACTCTTCAGAGAGTTAGGATGATGAGTAATTATCACGTACTCTTGACAAACGTCAAGCAAACGTATTATGATTATTATTTTTTAATCATCTCACCCCAAGCAAGGCATTCCACTGCCACTATTGCGCATGGGGCTACATAGGGGAAGGTAAAGAGAAGGAGTGGTTAGACATAGGGAATGTCAGGAGGAAGGTGACAGATGAGTAAGGATAGCGAGGATGAGGGTTAGGCAGATGGGAAGAGTGTTTTTTTTTAATCATCTCACCCCAAGCAAGGCATTCCACTGCCACTATTGCGCATGGGGCTACATAGGGGAAGGTAAAGAGAAGGAGTGGTTAGACATAGGGAATGTCAGGAGGAAGGTGACAGATGAGTAAGGATAGCGAGGATGAGGGTTGGGCAGATGGGAAGAGTGTTTTTTTTTTAATCATCTCACCCCAAGCAAGGCATTCCACTGCCACTATTGCGCATGGGGCTACATAGGGGAAGGTAAAGAGGAGTGGTTAGATATAGGGAATGTCAGGAGAAAGGTGACAGATGAGTAAGGATAGCGAGGATGAGGGTTAGGTAGATGGGAAGAGTGTTTGATAGAATGGGAGCAGGTTAGTTTGTTAGGAGGTGTCTATTGACCTTACATTTTGCATATCTCTTTCTATCTCACCACCTTCTTCTTCATTGTTCAACTCTCACCTCCTGCCTGTCACCATTAGACTGCGTGATAACTTCAAAAGCATTTCTACACAATAAATGCTCATACATACATACATACATACATACATATGTACGCATAAACTCTTTCCAACATGTTACTACTACGAACTCTAAAATTCTTAATAATGTTTTTTAATTGAACATTAACTTCTACAATTCATGTTGTTCTTTCTTTCAATAATTTTATATTCAAACATACAAAATGTATCCTTTTATACGCCCACGAATCCACGCATTCGAAGCACCAACCTGCTGACAAACATCTGATGATAACGAAATAATCTGTAAGTAGTAGGGAGTTTGGTTATGTATGACACAAGGACAAATCAATAAACATTAGCCATCTTCCTCTAACTTAATGTTATTGTTGTTGATTTTATTGTTGTATATATTTATATCTATTTATGCATTTATTATTGTTTACTCGTTTACTTTATTTATTTATTTATTAAGCTTACGGTCACATCACATTAAGACACCGGTTCCCGTAGGGCAGGGATCAACAACCTCTTGGAAAAAGCGGGCCAGGAAGCTATGTCATGTCTCGGACGGGGGCCATGATATCTAATATACTATAATAAATTGTTTCGACTTCAGATCGCTCTGTCCAGAAGGCTGCCTTCAACAAACAATACAAATTCTTTACTCCAAACGAAATGCTGTTAGAACTGGTGAAATATTTAATAAGTCATTTGCTTTTTCTCATCGTTCGACAACTTTGCATTAGTTGAAATATAGGGCGTTCTTATAGCTTGGACCGATTTTAAATGTGAATTAAGTTTAAGCGTCTAATTATTATATTCTTTCAGTTTTAACAACTTCAGTATTTGTTAATTTCAACCATGGATTAATTAATAATCAACAAACGTTATAAAGTTATCGAAGCCTATAACGAAAATGAACGTTTAAACAAGAGAAGTTCCTAGGTGGCATCATCTCTCGAAACAGTGATGTTAATTAACCACCATGTTTGGACTTCTTCTTTTGTGGTCATCTCAAAAGAAAGATCTATGTCAACAAACCCACAAGCCAACAACAATGAGGGGTGAGTTAATGAGGCATATTGATGAGGTCGACGAGCAACTAGGCAGAGATGTCATCACAAAATTTGTTCATCAAGTCGAAGTATGCCGCGGAAGCCTTTGGTGAATACTTGGGCGATATCGTTTTTCACACATAACTGCAATGACTCAAATATATCCAAGATGTGAACTCAATGAAATGTTACAAATAACACTGTTTTATTTACTGTTAACTTCGATCCGTCTTCATGGAACATTCTATATTTGTCGATGACAGGCCATCACCCAACCTTGTTTAAAAAGATGTCTAGTATAAGTTGCTCACTAGCGTACGAAATTCCAAATAATGATAACGTTATTTTTGCATTATTTAATTTGGCACAACTTATTTCTTGTAGAGGTCAGTAGAAAATTCAGGATTATATTTTATTTAAAAATTTATCGCATTGTAAGTCGATTAATGCCATTACATAGTCAACCATCCGTCCGTGCATGGAGTAATGCTGTCATTTATGGTCAGATGCCCCTGCCGTTCTCCTCAGTGTTCTTGACAAGCTCCAAAGGAGAGTCTCTAACGTGATAGGTACTGATCTGGCGGATCGACTGCAGCCACTTCCCCATCGTCGAAATGTGGCCTCCCTTTGTCTATAAATACTTTCATGGCTTCTGCTCAGACGAACTTAAGTCACTGATACCTCCTCAACAGGTGCTTACTCGTGCAACCAGACTGGCAACTGGGTCCCACCCATTCACAGTCAGGTTAGCCAAATGCAAACGACAATTCTACTCCTGCAGCTTCTTCTCTCGCACTTCCCGCCTGTGGAACTCGCTCCCGTATTCTTGCTTTCCTGACGGCTACAACCTCCAGAAATTTAAATGCAAAGTCAATACTCATCTACTAACCACTGGACTCTAGCTCTCTCCCCACCCCTGTATAACCTTCCCTTTCTCTCCACCTATGTATCTGTCATCGAACATGCTTTCTCAGCTTTCTATTGTTCCTTTCTAGCTAGTTTGTACTGCTCACTCTTTTCTAATTAATCTTTTTACATTTATGTAACCCCCTGCACATCAGTGGCGTTTCCGCCTTGCTCGGGGTGAAATGATTAAAAAAAAAAAAAAATATGTTCTACCACATGCTCGCGATTTAATTCGATATGGTCCAAGTGTTAAGTTGGCCGACTGGACAAAATTCTTTCTTGTGCCGGATGCGGCATGGAGGTCACGGTTTGCTGACCACTGCCGTAGGGTAACTGAAGTTAAGTAACGTGAGAAACTTTTAGGAACCTAGAAGGATGACTGCTCGGAATTAGCAGGCGCGGTAAAATGGGATGTGTTGGTTGAGCAATGGATATGTCCTCATAATTGTTAATCGGAGGGAGGGGTTCTAATTCTTGTTAGGTAAGTTATATTCACTTAAGTGTAAAGACCCTTGGAAAAGAAATGAAACTAACCCTTCTCTATCTCATCTAAACTTATTTATAAATGGAACTTTCACTGTGTGTGTATGTGTGTTTTGTGTGTGTGTGTGTCTGTTACCGTTACCTATAGACTCCGAAACGGCTGAACAGATTTTCTTGAAAATTTACACAGTTGTACTATAAGCGTCTGCGCGTGTTCTTAGCTAGGCTTTCTGTCGAGGTACCCCCGATAAATATCGAAAATCGACAATCGAAAAAATCGGGTTCTAGAAAGAGTGGTTCGATTTTAATCAAATTTGATACACTCATAGACAAATACATAAGAAATGATATTCAGAAGTTTCAAGGTTGTAGTTCTTACAGTAGTGCAGAAAATCGATAATATATATATATATATATATATATATATATATATATATATATATATATATAAGGCAAGATGTTTGTGTTTGTGTGTGTGTGATTATCTTCCTGTATGTCTGTATTTTATTCAGACCTTTTGTTTTTGTTTTTGCTTTGGGTTTGGCTCTAAGTAGGTATAATTGTAGTTTTTAGTCTCAGCTATGATACCATTTACTCAGAGGAGTTATTTAGCCTTCAAAATTTAGTTTACGACGAAAAAACTTATTTAATATCGATACCAGGAAATCAAAATTTGACTTACATCCATTCATTTTTCTTTCAGTCTATCGTTTTGCTTTAACTGGAAACAACTGTTGCTTTTTAGTCTTTCGTGCCAACATCCAAAGAGTCTGAGATCCAGGACCATGGATTAGTTTTAAAGCTTTCATTACACGCGAGCAACGCCAGGTTATACTGCTAGTCATATATGAAGTTCATTACTACTTTTGTTTTTAATCGCCCCCCGCCCATGCAAGGTAAAGAAGCTTGTATTGCACAATAAGTTTCAGAGTGTTAAAAAATTAGGAACAGAAACATTAATAGTGAGCGGGAAGTGGGAAATCTACTCAGGAAGGCGGCAGATAATACATTGCCTTTGCATTTAGTCAGTCGGTCAGTGCCATACGTGATACACGCTTTAGGCGATCATGTCTCAAAAGAGACATGACTGACTGGGCAGAAGATTATCCCGCAGTAGGTTGCCATTGCTCTCTGCGAACGACTGGTTGCCAGCCAAGCCTATAAAACCCAGTTTGCCCTCTTATTTGACACATAGCAGAAGTGAGAAGAGATGGATTATATTACATAATTATATTAAATATAATTAGTGGGGAATCAATTTAGTACTTCATAAGAATAGAAAAGCGATCCCCCACTTCATGCCCAGTAAAAGTTTTAATTATGTTTCCAACTATAATATTCAATCAGTTAAGTGCCATACGTGATACACGCTTTGGGCGATCATGTCTCAAAAGAGACATGACTGACTGGGAAGAAGATTATCTCGCACTAGTTTGCGGTAGACTGGTTGCCAGCCTAGATTATAGAACTCAGTTTGCCCTGTTATTTGGCCTATAACCTAAGTGAGGAGAGTTGGATTATATTACTTTATTATATCAAGTATAATAAGTAGGGGATCATTTTATTACTTCATAGCAATAGAAAAGCGATCCCCCACTTTATTCCAAGTAGAAGTTTTAATTATGTTTCCAACTATTATATTCAGTCAGTCAGTTTAAGTGCCATACGTGATACACGCTTTGGGCGATCATGTCTCGAAAGAGACGTGATTGACTGGGAAGAAGAATATCTCGCAGTAGTTTTCCATTACTTTCTGCGCTAGACTGGTTGCCGATCAATGTTATAGAACCCAATCATGTTATTTAACCCATAACTGGAGGGAAGATACGGATTAATCCCTCTCTCAAGGGGATTTGTGCGTAAGTGAATGCAACGAATTAAACTGGAATTCGGACTCGGCTTCCTGATTTGGCGTTCCACTGCACCACAATGCACATCCTTACGTTCAGTTAAGTGCCATACGTGATACACGCTTGGGTGATCATGTCTTGAAAGAGACATGACTGACTGAGCAGAAGATTATCTCGCAGGAGGTTGCCATTGATTTCTGCGGTAGACTGGTTGCCTGCAAAGTCTATAGAACTCAATCTCTCCTATTATTTAACCCATAACTGGAGGGAAGAGGCGGATTAATACCTTTCCCAAGGGTCATTGTGCGTACGTGAATTTAACAGATTCAACTGGATTTCAAACTCGGCTCCCTGATTTGTCGTTCCGAGGCGATATCCACTGCCCCACAACGCAGATCCTTAAAATAATGCAGATTAAAATTAACTGGAAGCCGGAAGTGAGATTCACAAGCGAGCGAGAAATATGAGAAATGCGAAAAAAGAAACTTAACATAGAATTTACTCTTACCTCTCGCCAAGAAATTAATGTGTTCTCGCCGCCAGAAAATTTTCTTCTTTAAGCGCCGAATCTTTTCAGGACGTAGGCGATCATAGACTTCCACTGGCTCTTAGCATTTTTTCCACTTGGTATCTCTCTTAAACTCCGCTCCACCATTGCTTAAGTCCATCAAGTATATCTAACACTGCGTCTCGTTCCCTGTATCCGTCCTGTGAGTATCAGATTCTCCAAGCCATCATTCCTAATTACATTTCCCAATAACCTCAGTTGTCTTTTCTTGATGTCAAGTAAAAGCTTCCTTTCTTTTTGCATCTTCTCCGAAACTGAAGTTGCTCAAATGTTCGGTGCATATTATTCTCAGCATCTTTCTGTAGAAATATATATATATTTTAATTGCTTTCAGTTTCGTCTTTATTTTTGAAGAGATTTTCCAGCAGTCAGTTCCATATTGTTGAACAGATATCACAGAACAGTCAAGTAAGCATGTCTTTGTTTCCAAAGAAAATTTCCCGTCTCGCAACACTCCGCTTAGCTTTTGAATTGCTTCCTTGGCCATGCTAATTGTTGAATTGTGCGGTAATAAATACGAACAACAGAAAATTATATTAAATAAATGTATTACGGAAGAAAATAGTATTTACAAAGTGGGGTTAGTAATCATACAGGAAACAAGGTATTAATTGTACGTCTCTTCTTACGATATAGAGTCCGATTATAATTACTTCCGGTTGACGACTGGAAGGATCCGACTGACTTGTTAGCACAGTTCCAATCACTCTAGCACTGGTATATCGCTACTAGGACATTACCGTCAACTATATTTAGTTGTCCTTCCCAGTAAGGGCAACATGTGACACATGGTCAGTTATGACTGGGATTTCCGGGCTATATGGCTCGGCCAAAAAATGTCTGTCTATTTTTGCACAGTCGTGATTCTACCCTTCGGCGGAACCACGACTGGGTTATTGCTCTTTGCTCGGAAGCAGAGAGCGCCCTCTACCCGAAGGCAGAGTGCTGACAGTGTCGCAGTTGCAGAGGCAAATGCCAACTGACATTACCGCCGACTGTATTTACTAGCCTTCCCACGGCAGGCTGGATGTGACACATGGTCATTTTATAGTGGGTATTCCCGGCCATATAGCCGGGCCAAAAAATGTCTGTCTATTTTTGCCCAGTCGTGGTTCTACCCTTCGGCGGAACCACGACTGGGTTATTGCTCTCTGCTCGGAAGCAGAGAGCGCCCTCTACCCGAAGGCAGAGTGCTGACAGTGTCGCAGTTACAGAGGCAAATGCCAACTGACATTGCCGCCGACAACACCGAGGTCTTGACACTACCACTATTTGTTGTGCATGGAATAGTTCATTTATCATTAAAATGATGGAGAGCGCCCTAATACCAATACGCTTTTAGAGCTCAGTGTTGCACTTCCCATCCTCTGTCAGAACACTTGCCAGGTATTTTAATGTTTGCACCTGTTTGATCTTAGTATCCCTGACCTGTAGTTAACATTTCGGTGCTCTCCTTTTGCTGAGGACCATGCATTCGATTTTTCCTTGCTATATTCTGCAAGAGACGCTTTAATTGTGCTTAAATTTTAAAAAAAGCTAGATTCCATAGCGAAGTACTTACCCAAATAATTACCTTGAAAGTATCTATAGAAAAGACGCAGAGAAGCAATCTTACATCGGTGGAAAATTGACTGAAACCAAACATCCAAATCAAGGCCATATAGCTTATCGTTCTTTTGGTTTACCAAGAAGCCCAAGTTAAAGAGCAGAAGCATCGAACGGGAACTAGTAAAACTTGTATAATTAAATCATTATTATCGCTAAAAGTAAATAGAATTTGCAAACAAAATATTTATATTTTGCCATTATATAACCTATAGAGGTTGATATGCCGCTAAACAAATATGGCCTACGAAAATTTACATTTTTACTATCAATATATATATATATATATATATATATATACTAGTATATTTTTAGTAAAGAAGATATTTAAAAGGAATTCTATGGCGCAGATCAATATTTTGAGAAGTCTTTAGAGTTTTCAAATTTAAGAACGCCTACATTGTATTTTTTGAGTTCCTGTTATCGATATTAAATAAGTTTTATCGCCGTAAACTGAATTTTGAAGGCTAAATAAGTCCTTTGAGCAAATGGTTTCATGGCTGAGACTAAGAACTACAATTGTACCTCCTTAGAGCCAAACCCGAAGCAAAAACTAAAATAAAAGGGCTGAAAAAAATCAAAAACAGACGCACAGTCAGATAAACAAACACACACAAAAACATCTTGCCTCTTATATATATATATATATATATATATATATATATATATATATATATATTATCGAATTTCTGCACTATTGTAAGAATTGCAACCTTGAAACTTCTGAATATCGTTTCTTATGTCTTTGTCTATGAGTGTATCAAATTTGATTGAAATATTTCGATTATCGATTTTCGATATTTATCGGGGGTACCTCGACACAAAACCTAGCTAAGAACACTCGCAGACGCTTATAGTACAACTGTAAATTTTCAAGAAAATCTGTTCAGCCGATTCGGAGTCTATAGGTAACGGACCAACACACACAGACACACACACACAGACAAAGTTCCATTTATAAATAAGTTTAAATTTAGATATGTATGAGAATTTTTGTATTGCATATTTATACAAAGATTTCAGATAAATCCTAATCCAGTTAAGACAGAAATGAAAAATATTGAAGGCTGGAAGATAGCAATTTAGATCAACGATATTCCTGAATGAATGTCTAAAAACATCCATTGAGAAATCTTGCCCTGATTGTATTCACCTGTAAGACATGTCTGTAGAAGCAGTGTGATTAGGATCGCTGTCAGAACCATAAGGGGTGAAGTGTGAAAAACATTAAATACTGAAAAGATAATCTACGTTTAGAATTGACTAACATTATAGCCCGGTGTTGCCCGTGCAACTCTGAAGATTTTAGTAGTAAGAGAAAAAATCTATTTTCTTTTCTTTTTTTTTTTACGTAAAATTGATTTGATGTTTTGTTTGACATTGTAAACAACATTGCGTTTGTTTTTGTTTCAAAATTACGGGGGAAAATATTTACATTTTTTGTTGACTAAATGAACTTAACATAAACATAAAAATTATTTATTTTGTTTTACTAAAATTTACTATTACGCTCTCAGCTCAGAAATTTTCGAACAATATATAAACATGGACATATAATTTTAGAAGAAAATGTTACATTAATGCCACACAAATTACAGGCAGTTGATTTCCTGCATAAAATATTTAGCGAAAGAAAAAAAGATTTATTTTTTTAAATTTTATTTTTTGATGGATGAAATATTAAATCTGAAAAAAAGTCTTAAATTTAGATTAACTATTGGCACTTTATTTTTACATATTTTGTTTTTGTTTGAAAGAACATTTTTTAAAAATATTTCTTTTGTTTCAAAATTACGAGGAAAAATATTCACATTTTTTTGTTGACCAAATGAATTTTTAAAACGTCGGAATAAAAATTAACTATAAAGGCTCATTTTTTTAATAAAAATATTTTAGACGTGTTTGACGCGTGTGATTTGATTTCTCTGACGTAATTTAGCAACCATCTTAGATCTTAGATGTTTTACGGAGCAAATGTAAACAATCGGCTCCACTGGCCAAAATTGCGAAAGGGAAAATTGCTGAACTTAAACTCAAAAAGTATGTGTCGACCTAGCTTCCCTGTAGATATGTGTCCCTAGAAAATTTGAATGTCGTAGCTTAAAAAATGTAGGCGTTCATAGGGAACAGTCACACACAGACTCACGGATTGCCTTTTATATATATAGATAACTTTGCTAAAACTGTCACCGATGTGAAATTCGAGGGTGGGCAGACAAGTTCATACGCTGATTATGAAAGGGCGATGCTAGAACTGTGAAATCTTGGATGCATTGTTTTCAACTCTTCTTATTAATAACTGTATTGTTTATTCCCAGGTTTGATGTTTGTTTAACCCTCTAGGGCCATTCGTATCATATTTGATACAGTATGAAAACAAGCCTTGAAAGAAATATTTTCTTGAAAAATTTTTTAAGAGAAATATTTTATAAATTTCAAATGAAATCAGTACTGACTGCTCAGTCAATGAATACCAAATGTTTCCTTATAGGGAAATACCAAATGTTTCCTTATAAGGAAATACTGTATCAAATATGATACGAATGGTCCCTAGAGGGTTAATAGATAGATAGATAGATAGATAGATAGATAGATAGATAGATAGATAGATAAAGATAGATAGATAGATAGATAAACAGACTGAGATTAACCCTCTAGGGCCATTCGTATCATATTTGATACAGTATGAAAACAAACCTTGAAAGAAATATTTTCCTGAAAAATTTTTTAAGAGAAATATTTTATAAATTTCAAATGAAAGCAGAACTGACTGCTCAGTCAATGAAATCCAAATGTTTCCTTATAGGGAAATACCAAATGTTTCCTTATAGGGAAATACTGTATCAAATATGATACGAATGGCCCTAGAGGGTTAATAGATAGATAGATAGATAGATAGATAGATAGATAGATAGATAGATAGATAAAGATAGATAAACAGACTGAGATTAACCCTCTAGGGCCATTCGTATCATATTTGATACAGTATGAAAACAAACCTTGAAAGAAATATTTTCCTGAAAAATTTT
The DNA here is from genome assembly GCA_037127315.1 of Ascarosepion bandense. Taxonomy (NCBI): domain Eukaryota; kingdom Metazoa; phylum Mollusca; class Cephalopoda; order Sepiida; family Sepiidae; genus Ascarosepion; species Ascarosepion bandense. The sequence goes on along the minus strand of JBBBDQ010001406.1, from coordinate 2,110,426 downwards.
TTAAGAGAAATATTTTATAAATTTCAAATGAAAGCAGTACTGACTACTCAGTCAATGAATACCAAAATGTTTCCTTATAGGGAAATACCAAATGTTTCCTTATAGGGAAATACTGTATCAAATATGATACGAATGGCCCTAGAGGGTTAATAGATAGATAGATAGATAGATAGATAGATAGATAGACTGAGATTAACCCTCTAGGGCCATTCGTATCATATTTGATACAGTATGAAAACAAGCCTTGAAAGAAATATTTTCCTGCAAAAAATTTTTAAGAGAAATATTTTATAAATTTCAAATGAAAGCAGTACTGACTGCTCAGTCAATGAATACCAAATGTTTCCTTATAGGGAAATACCAAATGTTTCCTTATAGGGAAATACTGTATCAAATATGATACGAATGGCCCTAGAGGGTTAATAGATAGATAGATAGATAGATAGATAGATAGATAGACTGAGATTAACCCTCTAGGGCCATTCGTATCATATTTGATACAGTATGAAAACAAGCCTTGAAAGAAATATTTTCCTGCAAAAAATTTTTAAGAGAAATATTTTATAAATTTCAAATGAAAGCAGTACTGACTGCTCAGTCAATGAATACCAAATGTTTCCTTATAGGGAAATACCAAATGTTTCCTTATAGGGAAATACTGTATCAAATATGATACGAATGGCCCTAGAGGGTTAAATATTTAATAGACTGACTATGAAGGATTGATGCTAGACCTGTGAAATATTGCCTGCATTATTGTCAACTCTTCTTATTAAAAATTGCAGTGTTTATTTGGCTGAAAAGTTTATGAACTGATTATGAAAGTATGGTACTAGACATGTGAAATGTTGTCTGATTTAATATAAAAAAAAGTCACCAGATTTATTACGACTGTATAATGAGTTCGACCTTCAAAGGGCCCTGCATACATTCGGCTTTGTGCTACATCTAAACTCGCTTAAAAAATAATGTTGGGCATTAATTAGAATGTTTGTCTCACTAGATCAATTACGACTGAATAGTGAGAGCCATCCACACTGGGCGCCCCATACATTTGATCTTGTACCACATCTAAGCGTTGCTTAGCAAATTCCTTTTGCCGCCTACACAAATTCGTTATTTTCTTGTTTTCTACAGACCTTGAATCGATTTCCACGAATGTCACCATATCGGCTGCTGAATCACATTTGAAATTCGCTCATTCAATAATACGCGAACGCCATATAAATCACTCATATATTTTCCACGGACGAATTCCCAAACATCAAGCAAAATAAGTTCTACATTCTTTACAAATATGAAGGCCACACAATATATCTCGCTTAATAGCGTCTGAGATTCTAGCGAATTACCTTCCACAGAGATAGAGAGAGAGAGTCAGGTCTTAGTACTGTCAAGTGAAGGCTAGCCCGCTCAAGCGGTTCGCTAATATTTGTAAAATTGCTGGATACTTTAGGAATACAAGTGACACTACAGTGTACTTCACCGACAGGTAATTGTTATCAAGCAAGATGATGTTACTGTTGGTAAAATTCGCCATTATTTATGGATAAAGCGCAGGGATCAGTTTATGTATTGATTATAATAGAGAATCAATCTCCCGAACGTATATTATATATAAACAACAGTCCAAGATGGTCATAAAGTCATGGATCCGTTTATGTATTGATTATAATAGAGAATCAATGCCCCGAATGTATATTATATAGCAACCACAGTCCATGATGGTCACAAAGTCAGGGATCAGTTTATGTATTGATTATAATAGAGAATCAATCTCCCGAATGTATATTATATATTAACAACAGTCCACGGTGGTCATAAAGTCAGGGATCCGTTTATGTATTGATTATAATAGAGAATCAATCACCCGAATGTATATTATATAGTAACAACAGTCCACGATGGTCATAAAGTTAGGGATCAGTTCATGTATTGATTATAATAGAGAATCAATCTCCCGAATGTATATTATATAGTAACAACAGTCCACGATGGTCATAAAGTCTGGGACCCGTTTATGTATTGATTATAATATAGAATCAATCTCCCGAATGTATATTATATAATAACAACAGTCAACGATGGTCATAAAGTCAGGGATCAGTTTATGTATTGATTATAATAGAGAATCAATCTCCCGAATGTATATTATATAGCAACAACAGTCCATGATGGTCACAAAGTCAGGGTTTGAAGGTAATGTTGATAACGTTCCTGGATATAGAGTATCCTCTTGGCATCTGTTGACCATGTCCGTCATAGTATATGGATATAGAGTATCCCCGCCACAAGTAATCTGTTCAATGAAACAACGTCAAAGACCATCACTCTCGAATCAGACGCTCTCCAAAATCGAATTTCAACTCCAATACTCGGAAAAATATACAATTATGGCACAAGACCGATTTGGGTGGGGGGACAAAACTCAGGCTGGTCTTCAGAACCTATCTTATACCTAGCTAATCTGACTCACGACCCAAACATACTTTACAATTTTCTCATCCACCACAAGAACTTGTCCATCAGCATTCAATCCTTCATACACCAAAATACCTCAAACGTAAAAAAAAACAAATTTACACAATCGGATTTGAAATCCAATACTCGTAAAAATATGGCCGCATTTTATACACGCCGCTTTGAATATTTCGAGATACCTGATTGGTTATACTTCTTATTGGTGAACTATAAAATGGGTCAGTGGATATAGATGTTGGCTAGTCCCTGTGACTTGGCACAAATAGTTGTGAGTTCAATACCAGGCTACAGCAGTGGTGAACAAGTAACTTACAGGGTTAGAGGGGGATAACTCATGACTACCATAAGAGGAACTACTACGCAAAGAAAGGAGTTCATATACCCCAGAGATTGTAATAAATTGTTCGGTTTGAAATTCCTAGTACCTGAAGAAGGACGTCGTACAAATGGCAACAAAAATGACAACAATAGTCCGAATAATGTAAAAAATGTCAATGTTATCTGTTACAATTCTTTGTTTGGGATTATGTAGCACTTTTCTGAAATATTAAACGAAGGATGATCATGTCTAAGACTCCCAGGCTTTCTTCGTTCAAATACTTTGTTCACCATTGATCGGAAGAGGTTTTATACATCTGACAGTTTAGATATTTCTGAATGGATTTGTCGCCAGGCATGACATCCATAAAAAACTCTCAGCTAGACGAGGTTTTTTAACAACATGAAACAATATTTGAAGTTGATGTGTTGGTTAAGCAACAATTGTCGGTATTGGGCAAAACTACTACTAACCGAGACTATTTTATGTTCAATTTCTTTTTCTTCTATACTAAATTTGATAAACTGATTCATACGCGCAGGTATCTAAAGCATTTAGTACTTACTAATTCCACATCGTGAATTTTATGATGACCTCTAAGTGGACTCACTGCTCTCATTAAAGATTATAGTTTCTTTTTTAGAAAGACATATATATAGTCCAATTCTAGGAACACTTGATAGAGGATGATGATTTCCTGTTCAAAATGATTCTTACCTCGAATAGGAACACTTATGTCATTAGCATATTTCGCCTTATCTGCAGCAAAATCGGTGTCAGCTATTGACGGTCTCATTTTGGCTGAGGCATGGTATACTTAAATAAGTGGTGGCCATCACATCACAACTGTTTGACTGTGAGTTTGAGTTTTGTTCAAAGGCATATCAAGCCTCGTGGGTTATTATATTATATTTTTTTAATCATATCATTCCAAGCAAGGCGATAACGCCACTGATGCGCAGGGGGCTACGTAAGAGTAAACAAATTGGAAAAGAGAAAAGCCAGAAACCGCATCCTAAACAGGAAACAAGGGATGAGCCTCTTCACCTGTTCAATAGACGTGGGTGGAGTGTGAACCGGGCGATACTTTAGTCTACCTACTCCAATTGAAAAAAATATAAAGAAAAGAAAAGACAGAAAAGATTGGAAAAGAGAAAACCGGAAACCGCATCCTAAACAGGAAACAAGGGATGATCCTCTTCACCTGTTCAATAGACGTGGGTGGAGTGTGAACCGGGCGATAGTTTATACTATCTACTCCAATTGAAAAAAAAATGAAGAAAAGAAAAGAGTGAAAAGATTGGAAAAGAGAAAACCGGAAACCGCATCCTAAACAGGAAACAGGGGATGAGGCTCTTCACCTGTTCAATAGACGTGGGTGGAGTGTGAACCGGGCGATAGTTTATACTATCTACTCCAATTGAAAAAAAATGAAGAAAAGAAAAGAGAGAAAAGATTGGAAAAGAGAAAACCGGAAACCGCATCCTAAACAGGAAACAAGGGATGAGCATCTTCACCTGTTCAATAGACGTGAGTGGAGTGTGAACCGGTCGATACTTTAGTCTATCTACACCAATTGAAAAAAAATGATGAAAAGAAAAGAGAGAAAAGATTGGAAAAGAGAAAACCGGAAACCGCATCCTAAACAGGAAACAAGGGATGAGCATCTTCACCTGTTCAATAGACGTGGGTGGAGTGTGAACCGGGCGATAGTTTAGTCTATAATTCCAATAAGGGTTTTAAAGTATATTTTTAATGTTCAATTATAGTGAGACTGTTGATTTAGTCAGATTTTGATGAAAAAAGTATTTTTTTTATTTTATTTTAGAAATCTGAAGAAGACTTCTATTTCTGTATTGCTCGAAATAATCTTTTCTTTCAAAAATAAATCATTGCAATATTTTTTTCCTTAAAAATGTGTTATGATAAAAGTTATTTGCTTCAGAAATGTATTGTTGGTAAAATATTTCCTTAAAAAATGTACATTTTTTATAAAAGTCTATTTTTATGTGTATATTTCTATAATCGTCTATTGCTAAACTTACATCATGTTTTGAAACCAGTTAGGGGAATTAACTATTTGCCCATAGCTGGGAACGTAACAGGTTCTACAACTCCGCGTCAGAGTGATCTGGAAACAACGTCAAATAAGAGGTGGTTACATGCGCCTCACAACCTCACAATCTGGACTTGAGAAATTTGTTTTCCTAAAAATTTGTTTGACCAGAAAAATTGTACATATTTCAAGCGAAAGCATCATTTACTGCTCAATCAATGAATGTCGAATATTTTCTTGTAAATAAACAGTTAATATTACGATTACCTCATTTCATGGTTTCAAGAATATTATTTATATCTTTACTATTATTTTATTATAATTTTGAATCTTAACATTTACTCCTCATTTTTTATATTTATAGGTTCATGTCGAAAATTCTTCGGGCTGTTCGAGAACAAAGAAAGAGGGTCGGATAATCCCGGAATGTCTGCATTGAGAGGAATATTATTGCTGACATAGTAAATGATGGAATTGACCAAATCTCGTGAACACGAGATGTGAGTTGAAAATATTATTGCTGACATAGTAAATGATGGAATTGACCAAATCTCGTGAACACGAGATGTGAGTTGAAAATATTATTGCTGACATAGTAAATGATGGAATTGACCAAATCTCGTGAACACGAGATGTGAGTTGAAAATATTATTGCTGACATAGTAAATGATGGAATTGACCAAATCTCGTGAACACGAGATGTGAGTTGAAAATATTATTGCTGACATAGTAAATGATCGAATTGACCAAATCTCGTGAACACGAGATGTGAGTTGAAAATATTATTGCTGACATAGTAAATGATCGAATTGATCAAATCTCGTGAACACGAGATGTGAGTTGAAAATATTATTGCTGACATAGTAAATGATCGAATTGATCAAATCTCGTGAACACGAGATGTGAGTTGAAAATATTATTGCTGACATAGTAAATGATCGAATTGATCAAATCTCGTGAACACGAGATGTGAGTTGAAAAAAAAACAAAAACAAACAAACTAGGCTTTGGACTAAATACAAAGCTTCAAAATCCCGAGACTAAATAAATTGCAATTTAAAACCCACTAATCATTCTCCTAAAATATATTTCCTTTCGGTATTCATATCTAGACATTTAATCAATCCCAAATTTCTTGCCTATGTCGAAATCATAATCTAGTTTAACCATTATCTTGTGAAGATCAAACGAAATGCTTAAAAACAATTTCCATCACATTTGATAGAGATAATATTTTTTTATTTGTTTCAGTCTTACTAATAAATAAATTTTCTCTTTCATTATTTTTTCTTTATAACAGACAAATCCTTTTCTCGAAATCTAACTTTGTAAAAAGAGTTACAATTTCCTATATTTATCTCTCAATACTTTTGTGTAAATGTTCCTGTCTTTTTTCTTTCGTTATTTTTACTTTTCATCAAATATAAATTCGTTTCCCTTGTTTTTGTTCATTTATCTTATCATTCTACTTTGCACTACCTGTTAAATCTCATTATTCCACGTGCTAAATCCATCTTTTCTTGTAACAATGCATAAACTTTATTTGGTTGAACTAACATAGACTTTGATATGCACAGAATTAAATATTTCTTCTAGACTGTGAGAGAAAACTGTTCTGCATACGTATTTAGCAATATATAGTAATATTTATCCAGCTATCCACTTTATTTATATAACAACTAGCAGTATAGCCCGGCGTTGCGCGGGTGTAATAAAAGCTTTAAAACTAATCCATGCTCCTGGAACTCAGACTCTTTGGACGTTCGCACGAAAGACTAAAAAGCAATAGTTGTTTCCAGTTAAAATGAAACCGTAGACTGAAAGAAAAATGAATGGATGTAAGTCAAATTTTGATTTCCTGGTATTAATATCAAATAAGGTTTTTTCGTCGTAAACTGAATTTTGAAGGCTAAATAAGTCCTCTGAGTAAATGGTATCATGGCTGAGACTAAGAACTACAATTATACCTACTTAGAGCCAAACCCGAAGCAAAAGCTAAAATAAAAGGGCTGAAAAAATACAGACATACAGGCAGATAAACAGACACACACATAAACATCTTCCCTTATATATATATATATATATATATATATATTATCGATTTTCTGCACTATTGTAAGAAATGCAACCTTGAAACTTCTGAATATCGTTTCTTATGTCTTTGTCTATGAGTTAATCATATTTGATTAAAATCGGGCCACTCCTTCTAGAACCCGATTTTTTCGATTATTGATATTTATCGGTGGTACCTCGACACAAAACCTAGCTAAGAACACTCGCAGACGCTTATAGTATATCTGTGTAAATTTTCAAGAAAAAAGGTTCAGCCGTTTCGGAGTCTATAGGTAACGGACACACACACACACACACACACACACACACACACACACACACACGCACACACACACACACACACACACACGCACCTACACACACACAGCATACCTTTTTAATCGTCTAGCAAAACTGCAAAACTCATTTAAACACCATCGAAAACCTCCTGCTCACCTTATCATGGCATAACATTTTCAACCGACATAACGCATTTATGCGGGAATGTTGACAATTTTTTAACCGCTCTCTAATGAAACATCGCTTTCTGTAGTGCATACGCCATGGACCTACCCTCGACATCACACTCTGCTCTGGTCTAGCGCTGATTCATTATCGTCAATGTTTCTGCAACTTGGCCTTTTAACAGGTATCATTGTTGACCCTTCATAAACCTCTTTATATTCTGCGCGAGGTGGCCCACCTCCAGGATGGGTTTGAATTCAGAGATTTTTTGTTCTCTTAGACTGGTTGCTCTAGAACCCCTTCTCCCTGACTATTTATACATAGTTGGGAGGGGGAAGAGACGGAATAATATCTTTCCCTTACTTTTAGTACGTAAGTGAATGTATTGAACTCTACTGTAATTCAGACTCGGTTCTCCAATTCCTTAATCTGAGCTACTATCACTTAATCTACCGTGCGTTCATGGTTAACCGCTGCCTTAAGGTCATATAGTTTCCAAAGGTGGGAGATAGGTTACAGGAATGCAGGTGAGTATTAATTGCCATTGCAATATTCACCCTTAGTGTCATAAAGAAACTTTTTGAGGCTCTCATAAAAAAAAAAAAATTGTCGATCACCGCAGCATCTCCTGGCTGACGTACATTGTAGATTTCTCTCCTGTATTTCAAATGGCCATGTTAATCATTATCACACATAGAATCCTTTTATCTTTTCATTGCGGTCGAACAGCTCACTGGCTTGTAGCTTTCAAGGAATTCAGAACCTAGCTAATTAGAGGTGCTTGTAGTAAAATCCGACACTTGACAATAAAAGAAACGAAATAGGCAAACAAAACAAATTTGCAGAGATCCGACAATTTATTTAAAAATAGTTAGAGTTACATACTATATTATTTTTCAATGTAACCGCCGCCGGTGACGACCATCTCAAAGCGGGCATGAAATGAGTCACACACTTTGGCGACCATGTCATTGTCCATAGCGGTGAACGCCTCGACGATGGCAGCTCTCAGAAAGTCGACCGTGTTGTGGGCGTGCTTGTTGGTCTTGACCTCAAACGCGCCCCAGAAGAAATAGTCAAGGGGGTTGTAGTCGGATGAGGAGGGCGGCCACATGTCCGTCGACCAGTAGTGAGGAACATTGTTGACGCCTGGGTCGTCTTGGTCTTGTGTGCAAGTAGTCCTGGTGGAAGACGTAGGTGGGTCTAGCGGTGATCTCGTCCATCCAGGGCTTCATCACGTTCCTCAGCATCTCCTAGTAAGTCTCAGCGGTAACTTTCAGGCTCTTCTGAAAGAAGAACGGAGGCATGACGCCCCCCTCTCTGGAGTTGATGCCAAGTACCATGACGGAGGAAGGAAGCTTCGTATGCTTCACGATATTTTCTTTTTGTCAAGTGTCGTATTTTTGCTGCAACATCCTGTATTTTAAAAGGAAATAGGCAATAAAAACAAAAGTTGTATATGCAGAGACACGACAATTTATTTAGTAATAGTTTGAGTTACATACTACATTATTTTTCAATGTAACCGCTGCAGGCGGCGACCATCTCAAGATGGGCGTGAAATGAGTCACACACTTTGGCGACCATGTCATTGTCCATAGCGGTGAACGTCTCGACGATGGCAGCTCTCAGAGAGTCGACCGTATTATGGGCGTGCTTGTTGGTCTTGGCCTCAATCACACCCCCAGAAGAAATAGTCAAGGGGGTTGCAGTCGGATGAGGAGGGCGGCCACATGTCTGGTGACCAGTGGTGTGTAACATTGTTGAACAGCCACGTCCAGGTCGTCTTGGCCTTGTGTTCAAGAGTGGAGTCCTGCAGGAAGGGGTAGTAGCGTCCTGCGGCGACCTCGTCCATCAAGCGCTTCACCACGCTCCTCTGTAGCTCCTGGTAGATCTCAGCGCTGACTCTCAGATTCTTTAGAAAGAAGAACGGAGGCATGACGTCCCTCTCCCTGGAGATGACGCCAAGGACCATGACGAAAGAGGGAAACTTCGTATGTTTCACAAGGTGAACCTCCTAGATGTCTTTGCAGATCCACCTGTCGTTCTGACTGTTGCACGTCTGGTCCTGGATGAAATTAGTTTCATCAGAGAAGTACCTCAGCATTCTTCTTAAAACCTATATCAAAGAATAATGCTGTCATTTATCTGCTGGAGGTTCCCAATAAACATTTTATATTCTTTACAGAGTTCAAAATATTTAAGAAGCCTTGCTGGTGATTATTACTTTTTTTTTTCAAATGTTCAACTGTTTTCTAATAGAGGAGGCATTACTAACCGCTTTCAATTCTATTTTACATTTTCAAGGCAAATTTTCAGACAGTTACCTCATTACTTCGACCATAGGGGCACCTCAGTATGGCATAATGGTCCCCAAATGGTCTCATTAGAATAATTACAATTAAGTATACAATTTAATCCTCACCGTGTGGCCTATAATTTATATAATGTAAGCTACGTTTAGAAAATAATTTTCCTTATTTCCACCTTTACGGACACCTACCATTTGGTAGGATGTGCGTTGTGGTGCATTGGATATCGGCTCGGAACGAGAAATCGTAGAGCCGAGTTCGAATTCCAGCCGAATTCATTGCATTCACTTACACACAAATACCCTTGGGAAAGGTATTAATCCGTCTATTCCTTCCAGTTATGGGTTAAATAACAGGACAGATTGGGTTCTATAGCCTTGGTCGGCAACCAGTCTACCGCAGCAAGCAATGGCAATCTACTGCGGGATAATCTTCTGCACAGTCAGTCATGTCTCTTTCGACACATGATCGCCCAAGCGTATCACGTATGGCACTTAACTGACTGACTGACCATTCGGACCCGCCATATCAAGTATCTTCTTCGATGCGCCGTGTCCTTTCAGGACATTAGCGATCATGACTAATTTTAACATCCTTTCATTTGTGTTTCTTAATAAATTTTTATATTTTCGCCATCTCTCCCACAGCATTCTCCGATATTCGTTTGCTCAATCTAGTCAGGTAGGTTCTGCGTTCCTTTCATCAGTCTCTCTTGCCTTCAATTGGTCCCGTGTGTATGAG